>CM058040.1:34693851-35293851 GCA_030169165.1 Centaurea solstitialis
AAATTAAACTTAAACTCGAGCTTGAGCTTGAATCAAACTCAACCCTAAACTCAAGTTTGAGCTCGAATCAAACTTACCAAGCTCATCATTTGAAATTTATGAAACTTTAGAGTTTCATTTATAGTTTCATTTATATGAATTATTAAACTTAAAAGAGAGTATCTTTTAAATTTTACAAAAACTCAAGGATACAGCTCAAGTTTTTTATTATCATCATCAAAATGATAAAGTTACAAACTCTAATCACTTTTTTTTCAATAATGACTTTTTACCGTTTCTTTAGGATCTCTCTTTTAGTGTAGGATAACTTTACCAACCTTTTTTTGTCTATCTTTTAATTATCATTTCCCTAAAGTGATAACCGATTAACTTTTATAGTTTATAAAAATAACTTTATTTTGATATCTATAACTATACGACATTTTTTCCTTTTTATTGATAAGCTATTATTAAACTTTTAAATCACATTTTACAAATAACTATATTATGAAACTAATTATATTTAAAATCTCGAGCTTTTGACGAGCATCTCTAGTCAAGTATTTGAGTACCTCAATTCGGCTCATAAGTATGTCAAGTCAAGCTCGAGTTATAGCCAAGTCTACTCGAATTGAGTGTTGACTAAGTTTTGATTAAGTTGATCTTGAATAACTCCCAAATTCTCTCGTATTCTTTAGACCCCTAGATTAATATACTATTTGGTATTACTTGTTAAATATATCAGAAAATATAAAAAATAAAAGAAACAGATCAATACGCTTATATAAGGGAAGGTTTAAACAAGAAACATGTCAATTTAAGAAAAAGTGAAGAACAATCTTAGCCACTCATCTTGCGGTTACGGTGGACGTGATCACGGAGGATTGACGCGATTCAAGGGAGGGCAAAGATTATTAAAAGAAGGGACTGGTCAAAACCGCATTTATTGACCAAAATGAGTAGTTAAGATTGCTCATAATATTTTTTTTAAAAGTTATATTTTTCATATGAACCTCCCTTGGCTTATATAATATGTGGTTTGAAATTCTACCCTACACGAGAGTTAATTACTTTAGTAGGAAAACGACAATGCTTATTAATTGGTGGGGACATCAATTCAATTGGCACGTTTTGACATATTTTAATAACATTTATGATCAATCAATCAATTGATTGATAGAAATATCTTGTAAAAATATTAATTATATAGATACGGGTTTTTTAAAATTGTTCTAATAGTTGAGATTATAATTTGTTACCTTATCCAATTTAATACTTGAAGTTTATTGTAATGCCTTTGTATGAAATGCATAATTATTGGTCTTGTAAACATAGAGGGCTATCGCCTACATTTATAGAAGGACTTGTTAAGACATGTTACTTTATCAAATGAATATGATAACAGCTAAGATTTTATCCAGTAAGACCGAAGCCAGTAAGTGATTTAATAGTCTTATCCAGTACATGAGGGGGACCACTCTTACCACAATTACTACTTAGCAGATAAATTATTGCGTACGATGTCATTTTGATCGACTGAGATCTTACCGGATAAATAAGTGATGGTGTCAAATTTTACCACAAGCGTTTACCAAGTATGTGATTAGGTAAACAACCTCTTAGAAATCACCTTAAGTATTTTATTTTTAGAATTCAACATCTTAATAGTTAATAAGCTCATTTTGTTGTAGCATGGATCTAGCATATTACTTTTTGTGTGTTTTTGAAAAGCAAGCAATTATATTATTAAGCAAAAATGATATGAAAATATAAAATAGCCACTACAAATTGTAGAGACCAAAAGAAACACGAAATAAATTTAAACTGAAAGTAATGAAGAGAAATCAAAACAATGACCACACACACGAACCTAACTCAAAACAATGGCCCGAAAAGAGTCTAATTGAACAATAGAAGGTGATTTGAAAGTTACATCCTAACCAATTGATATTTGTTCATATACACCATAAATAACAAGCCCTAATGCCCTATTAGTTTAATAAAATGCTCCAAAAAATTGACAATTGACTAAAACTTAGATCTTTTACTCTTAATGACCACACATATTCACATAAAATCAAAATAGAGATGTATTACACTGCATTATGCACCTCCAAATTAATTAACGCATAATAAAAACTAGAATAAAAAGAACATAAGTTAGTATTTTATCATTAACTTTTGTTAACTTAGATTTTGTCCTAATATTTGAAATGTTGCAACCATCATTGGAAAATTCTTATGTTGATGTATTTGTTGTCGATAATGATGTGACAATGTTGTGAGAATAATGTGATGCTGTTTTTATTTGCTGTGATAATGTTCTCATAATAAAAACAACAACAAATGATCATGTCCACAACCATCGTTCTGTCAGTGTATCATATGATTTTCTTGTGATAATAATTTGATTATGATTTGGTATATTATTAGCATGTATGTGATTTAAAGGATAAAGAAGTCATCAAGATTACAAATAAATAAGAAATTGCATGGTCATCAAAAAATTATTTACCTTATTTTTACAGATAAACATGAAATTATATAATTATCCTTAATGTTTTACTTTATTTTATTTTAATTAAATTTTGAATTAAGTAAGTTGGAAGTCCAAAACTATTATTGTATATTCATAAAGCGAAGGTGTTCACGTTTGAATTGCATTTGTGATTTTAGTTTATATCATGTTTTTTCCTTTGATTATGGACTATGATTATATACCTTGGTAGTACTAAATTAAGGACTATGATCGGGGCTTACTTCTATTTTAAGCTAGACCACATTGTTTATGACTCGCTTTGCCTATGTAATCACTTCATGATGCCCGTATGGTTTGAAAAGTTTAAAAGTTGTAATTGCGATTGTTTTATTAAGAAATGATTAAACTGTGTGGACGAAATTGCGAAATATTGTTTAATAATTGAATGCAACAGGAGGACGTGAAGCTGATGGATTATATAGGACTAAATGGTTTCAGATTCTCCATCTCATGGTCCAGAGTTTTACCAAGTAAGTATTGCATATGTTGTATTTTTTAATCAGTACTAATCGAGTCTTTTGAATTATTTTTATTAAAACGGTATTCAGATGGAAAGTTAAGTGGAGGTGTAAACAAAGAAGGTGTCGCCTTCTACAACAATCTCATCAATGAACTTATCTCTAAAGGCATCGAACCTTTTGTGACTATCTTTCACTGGGATCTTCCTCAAGCACTAGAAGATGAGTATGGTGGCTTTTTACACCCCCAAATTACGTAAGTAGATACCGTATAATGTATATTCATTCTACCTGCAATCATCATAGTAAAATGGTATATATCAAATTTGGTAACACTACAAAACCAACATCATTTTTAAATGGAAGAAACCATCGGGAAACTTGAAATGTGTCGGAAGGTAGGTGTTGCAAAAAAATATGGCCGGGAACCTAATTTTCGAGGGGTCACCAACAGATTTCACCGACTATTCATCAACAAACCCAATTACTGATAGATTACAACAACGGGTCACCGACGGACCCCATTACTAACGAAGTTTTGTACATATATAGTATGTATTGTATGCATGCATATATATATATATATGTGAATAATTACGATTGTCACATTTAAACTTTTTAATTAGCATAACTTTGGTCTAAATTTTACCTATTTCAAATAAGTGACTTGTGGATTAAAACAATACGCTGACATAAAAACTTATAAATACTTTGCTCATTTTGTAGGATTGGATTTAATTGATAGGATTTTGGAATCCAACTTTATTTTAATCTTATATTTGATTTGAAAGATTTTTATTAAAAATCCATAAACAGAGGGTTTGACATCCTAGAATCATAGCTTCATGATTTTACGGAATTTGGTTCTAAAGTAAACTATATATACCCTCACGATCCCTATCGTTAACGCCAATAGTTAACAACAGTTATGAAGAATTAATCAGTATATAAACAAAACCATAGGAGCCAAACATATGACATTTTTTTTTGTAAAATTTAGTGTAATCCACGTCATTTTAAAGAAAATATTAAAAAATAATTTATATATCAGATCAAAATCAAAATTTTAAATAAAAAAATAGTAATCGGAAATTCTTTTATTTATTAGGCCGAGCGTACCGGATCCTTGGGTTCGGCGGGTTGGAAGCCGCTGGCTTGGCAGGCTCAGTGGGCTGCCGGTATGCCGGCAGCGGGTTGGAAGGTTTGCACACACCGCTTGTTCGTGTGTGTGTGTGTGTGTGAGAGAGAGAGAGAGAGAGAGAGAGAGAGGGTTGGGAGGGTTGAGTACTAATCAGAGAGCGTTTCAGAGGATTAGGAAAAAATTGATGTGACAGTTAATGTGACCGTGAAGTTGAAAGGGTTGGATATTCATAGCCTTAAAGATTGTTAGAGCATCTCCAACAGCATCCCCAAAATGGAGAAAATGGGGAAAAATGGAGATTTTGGGTTAATTTATTCTCCAACAGATTCTCCAAACCTATCTCCAAAATGGAGAAAGTTAAGAGAGAGAAGATTTTTTCTCCATATTTGGAGATCACTCCAAATATGATTACAATTGGAAGCAACCAATAGAAATCCATGAAAAGTAATAATTGAGAAAGAGAAACAATTTTTTAATTGATTAATAAATATTTTAATATTAAAATCAATGTAGAAATCTCCAAAATGGGGAAGCTGTTGGAGATGAAGGGAAATTTTTTTAGAGATTTTAGTTTTTAGTTCTCCATTTTAGAGAAAATTTGGAGAAACTGTTGGAGATGCTCTTAATATGATAAAATGGCTTTTATATTAAAAATTCCCAAGTTTTCGATAACATATGAAATTATAAGAAAAACACATCTTTTGGGTTGGGAACGTAATAACAAATATAAGGAAAGTACTGAATAATAATTAAAACTAGTATAAGATTATTAATATAAAATCATATTATAAATTAAAATAATAATATAATAAATATATAAATATTATAAATTAAGATTAAAAAGAAAAATTAAAAACAACTTTCAAACGTTACAAAAATTGGAGATTATAAACCCGCCCATAACCCGTGTCATACCCATTCTAGACCCGCGTCATACCCATCCTTCACCCGCGCGTCCCCCCCGCTATTCCATCTCTAATTTTACAGTTTGGCCCCCTTAACTTATAAAGTTTATTCACTTTATATCTTTAACTTTTCAATATTTCATTTTACGTTTTACTTATATATCGTGTATTGGCTAAAAAACGTTAAAAAAAAATACGGTTTAATTTTAACAAATTACGTCATTATATTCGTATCGTCGATACGATCGAAATAAGCCTAATATTGAATACTTTTTGACGTAGTTATTTTATTATATAATATATATACGTTCCAACTTTTAACCGACCCAAATCTTATATTCATTTTAAAGTTTGCATATTAGCCCCATAAACTTAGAACTTATACGGTTTATTTACTTTACACCTTTTAATTTTTAATATTTTATTTTACGTTTTAGTCATATATCGTGTATTGGCATAAAGACGTTAAAAAAATACGTTTTAATTTTAACAAATTACGCCATTATGTTCGTATCGTCGATACGATCGAAATGAGCCTACTATTGAATATTTTTTGATGTAACTATTTTGTTATATACTATATATAAGCTCCAACCGACCCGAATACTATACCCATTTTAAAATTCACATATTAGCGCCCTAAACTTATAATATTTATTCACTTTATACCTTTACTTTTCTATGATTCATTTTACGTTTTCTCATACATCGTATATTGGTTCGAACTTGTTAAAAAATACGTTTTAATTTTAACAAATTACGCCATATAATTGTATCGTCGATACGATCTAAAATATGTTAAAAAATACTTTTTAATGTTAACAAATTGCGTCATTATAATCGTATCGTCGATAAGATCGAATGAGCCTAATATTGAATATTTTTTTTCATGTATTTTATTTATTATATACGATATATATACGTTCCAACCGACCCAAATCCTATAGCACCTTTAAACTTACATATCAACCCCTAAACTTCTAATATTTATTTACCTTATATCTTTTAGTTTTTTATATTTCATTTTACATTTTTGTCATATATAGTACATTGACAGAAATATGTTAATATGTCGATAGTTATTGTTCATGAACCCGGTGCGAAGCCCGGGCTTATCAACTAGCTATATAAACAACTATTAAGAAAAAGTTTTTCATTTAAAAATTGAAAAGGTGTAATATTTTAAAATTTTAATTTCAGAAACCACAGGAACAATTTCAAGTTATCATATCTTTAAGAGTAAATTACATAACTTTTGGTTTGTAAGGTTTATTGATTTTCTTGAAGTGGTACCTAAGCTTTTATAATTCAAAAAGTGAAACGCATGGTTTGGATTTTGCTTTGAAAGTGGAACCTGACGATTAATCCCGTCTATTTTCATTATTAGTACCAGAGGTATTTTGGTCCAACCATGTTTTTGCCCCCCTTTTAACCAGGTGGTTGTTTGGTTGGAGTTTGGCCGAAGGTGATGGAAACGATGGTCCTGTGTTTATATATAGAGTTAATCACAATTTGGTTCCTAAAGTTTTGATAATTTTATACATAAATAAAAAAACAAATAATAATTGCAAAAGGAGGACAAAAACCCTTTTGGTTCCATAGCTTGCCAAAAGGTAGATTAGTCCTTTAAGGTTGCTAACTCACGTGTTGATTACCGTCGACCTTTAGTTTTATGAAATTAAAAAATCTGTATTAAAGATCAAATCTAAAATTTTAGCAACCAAGAAATAACGTCAATCTAATTTCCTCTTTAAGTATGTTAAAAACATTTACTTTAAAATGACTAACTAATTAAAAGATTATTTAATCATTTAACGTATTTATTTATAATCTCTTTTATAAATTATATATCAAAGAATATAATTCAATTCCATTCCAAATTGGGTCCGTTTGGTATCGGGACAAGATTGAACAGGACAGAACTGAACAGACAGGACAAAACAGAACAGAACAGCTGTTCAGCGTTTGGTAAGACATAACTAAACTAGACGGGACAGAACAAGCCTGGTTAAATGACCAATTTTCCCCTACGTTCTACAACCACAAACCACCACCCACCATAGATCCACAACCACTATCGAAAACCACACACCACCACACCACAACACCACCACCACCACTCAACCACCACCACCCCACCACCACCACCACCATCGAAAACCATCACTCCCACCAAAGTCCACACCACCACCACCACCACCACCAAAATCCATGGTTCGGTTTTCAGAAATCCACGGCAACAGAGATTAACAAAATCATTTGTGAAACAAACAAAATTTGACACAAGCTCATACAAACAAACACAGATTCGCACAAGCTCACGAAATCAGGTTGTGAAACAAAAATTGAAATATTCCTTTTTAGAAATCGACCAAGATTAACAAAACCAGATCTGGAAATCGCAGGCGGCGGCGGTGGTTTGAAGGTCGCCGACGTCGAGGGAGGAGGTCGCCGGCGTCGAGGGAGGAGGTCGCCGGCTGCGGTGGTGGTGGCAAGAGTCGCCGGCGTCGAGGGAGGAGTTCGCCGGGGTCGACAGAGGAGGTTTCCGGCTGCGGTGGTGGTGGCAAGAGTCGCCGGCGTCGAGGGAGGAGTTCGCCGGCGTCGACGGAGGAGGTTGCCGGCTGCGGTGGTGGTGGCAAGAGTCGCCGGCGTCGACGGAGGAGGTCGCCGGCGTTGATGGAGGAGGTCTAGAGGTTGGAAGTCGATCAAGATGGCAGGGGCCAGGGAGGGTATTGAGGTATGAGGGGACAAAGTCACAAAAAGAATTTGCAGGGGTATTTTGGTCTTAATTGACTTGTTCTTTTGAGTTCCATGGTTTGGAGAAGAACAAGTTTGTTCTCCTCTTGTGCTAGTTAGTCCAAGTGTGTTCCATTTTGGAGCATGCCAAACATGGAATAGACTTGGTTTGTTTTGTTCTGTTCCACTCAATTCTCCTGCCAAACGCACCCTTAAGGTTGCTAACTCACGTGTTGATTACCGCCGACCTTTAGTTTTATGAAATTAAAAAATCTGTATCAAAGATCAAATCTAAAATTTTAGCAACCAAGAAATAACGTCAATGTAATTTCCTCTTTAAGTATGTTAAAAACATTTACTTTAAAATAACTAACTTATTAAAAGATTATTTAATCATTTAACGTATTTATTTATAATCTCTTTTATAATTTATATATCAAAGAATATAATTCAATTCCATTCCAAATTGTATATATCATACATACCAAAAATTTTAATTCTTCAAATTCCAAAACTAATGCCCCCAAGGTCTTTTGCAAAACCAACTTCTTCATTGAGCTAGATATAACCTCATTTTTAAGACAATTATTTTTGACGTTTTATAGCCTACTTAATTTGACTAAGTTTATAGAACCACCATACACATATGCATGTTTTATAAAATGACATTACAATAAGTCGTTTGGGATCTAGTCAATCAATGTAACAAGTTAAGTTGATCAAGCTATTAGGACAAAATGATCAATTGTTTTTTGTTTTTCAACAATTTGGAATATTCCACATAATAAGGGTTCCAAATGAGGGTTATGAAATACTTTTTAATAGTGTTTTATTTATATGCATGTAATAAGAGAGACAATCTTATTAAGTTGTCAATCTTTGTTGATATAGTTTGTTAGATATCCTAATTTACTCATAGCAACTTATCATAATGTTATTGTATCTAATACAAACTTATTATTCATATAATAGAAAGTCTGACTAAACACTATAATAGAACTCAATCATGATTGGGCATCTATAGCTATACCCATTATGTTGTAATGAACTATATATAGATACTACTCGATCATTAAAAAATTCAACTGAAAGTTTTTGGTTAATATAAAAACCGATGATTCTTGTAGGAAGGACTTTCAAGACTTTGCGGAATTATGCTTCAAAGAGTTTGGGGATAGAGTGAAGCATTGGATTACGATGAACGAGCCTTACACCTTTACTGTTTATGGTTATGAAATGGGAACTTTTGCACCCGGGCGATGTTCTTCATGGATGAATAATAGTTGTCCTGCTGGGAATTCTGCCACCGAGCCTTATATCGTTGCACATAACCTACTTCTTTGTCATGCCCTCACTGTTAAAGTCTACAAACAAAAGTACCAGGTCAAGATTTTTAACATATAAAGAAAATACATCATTTGTTCACCATTGTTGATGACTTGTTTCATTTGTGTAGGCTTCTCAAAAGGGTGTGATCGGAATAACGCTAGTATCCAACTGGTTTATTCCATATGCTCCAAGCAAAGCCAACAAAGAAGCCGCACAACGAGCCCTTGATTTCATGTTAGGATGGTAAGTGGTATACATATCGACAAAGTGCTAACAATCTTATATCTTAGATACAGACCATCAAACTTGTATATAAAAGTAACTCCCCTCTTTTCATAACGCTATTTGATACAAATATTTGAACATGGGAATTAGAGTTGGGCTTAAGCACCCCATACGGACTAGGCACACTTTTTCCCCTCTATTCTCGTAAGCACAATATAAATTAGTTTATAGAATTCCTAGAGCGTTAAAGTGTGTCTTAATAGATTGCGTTATATGACCAAGAAATAAAATGTTTTATCTAAAAGTGTCTTACAATTACTTTATAGGATGTTTTTGGCATCATAACATGTTTTTTAGAACCTTTTTAAAATAGACTGTTATAATAACTATTTTATAGGACAATTTTAGAACCCGTAAAAAGTTGGATTAGTTTTACAACACTTCCACCTATATATATATATATATATATATATGGCCACTTAAAAAAAAAACTCATTTTTCATTGTGAATGTGAAGTCAACTGAGAGCACGCTACATGACATATTCACTCTGAGTAATCATGTACTATTTAGAGTGAATAACACAACATTCAGTGTTAGATGAATAATACAACATTCTATATTATTTAGTATTATTCACTCCAAATGTTGTGTTATTCACTTTGAATAATACATGATTATTATAGTGAATATGCCATATGATGTGCTCTCGGTTGTCCTCACGTTCGCAATGAAATTTGAGTTCGTAGCCGAACTTTCATCTCCGTCTCTCTATATATGCATACATACATACATACATGCATGCATGCATGCATGCATACATGCATAGGTGCATACATGCATACACACATACGTGCATACATGCATCCACGCATACGTGGATACATGCATACGTGCATACATGCATACATAGAGGCACCTTCATTTACAACCTTCTGAAAGGTTGAAATCGTGCAACCTTATCTAAAATTATTCATTTTATCTTATTCATTATGATTGGTTACTCGATTCATCAATTATTATAGATTTCATGCAATAATCTTCCATTTACTGCATAGTATTTTCATATTATGCATACACTAATGCAATGCATATAAATGTGCCTGAAGTTATTACTGTTAATGCATATAGATGTGAATGGAATTCCACGCACATCTAAATGCATTTCATTAGTGTATCCATATTATGAAAATACTATGCATTACATGTACGATTATTGTATGAAATCGATTATCATTGATGAATCGATTAATCAATGATAATGAATCAACTAAAATGAATCCCTCTACATAGACACACACACACGCACACACGCGCATACACCCACCCACCTATATATATATATATATAAACATCCATATTTTGTATAATAGCTTTTGTAGAAAAAGATTCAAAACATGTCACATACCCTAGCAATACAAAAAAATTGAGTTTACATGAAACATAAATTGTTCAAGTGTCTCAATAGAGTCCCTTATAGGACTTATATTTATGGGACCTAAACACAAAGTGGCTTATAAACTTATTATTGTACTTAAATATAGAATACTTATTTTTTTATTCTAATAAACTTAAGTCATATAAGGTACTTTGTTGAGACTAAACACTTTAGGCGTCTTGTAAAACTGATTTTATTGCAATGAATGGGCGTTTATTTATACAAATTTCTTTCACTGCAAATGGATGTATATAGGTACATGGACCCTTTGGCTTTTGGTGAGTACCCACAAAGTTTCCGTCACTTGGTGCAAGGAAGGCTACCAAAATTTAGTCTCGAAGAAGCAAAACTCGTTAAAGGATCATTTGATTTCATTGGAATTAATTACTACACGTCAAATTATGCAGCTGATATTACTTCTCATAACACCATTAATCAAGGTCCTTCCACTGATGGTCAAACAAATCTTACAAGTACGTTCTAAAAGTAACCAGTATTTTCTCTACAATTCAGTAATTGTCGGTGTTTAGGACAGTTTGCACGCAACTTAGCTAATCTTACTAAAACCGAAAGTTAGCAGTTACCCACACAAAGTTAGATCAACCCTCTAATGATCGTGAGGGGACTTGAACTTGTAAGATCTCGGGAGCAAATTAACCTATGATCGTACGAGTTGATTAGTTATCCTCAAGGCTAAAAGTCATATACAATTCTTTGTACCTAAGCATGCAACTGCTCGCCACGATCTTTCTAAAGATCACAATTGTTAATTAAGATATTTATCAATACAATATAATAAGATTTATAGGATGTAGAACATGTCTAAACATCATAATAGACTATTATTTGAAAATGGTTGGTATAAAAGCAAGAGTCTTGTAAAATAATCAGTTCATAAGACACTTTTCAAAAGTTTTTAATTAAATGGCATATAGAATATTTCACTTTAAAAATGCCTAAAATCTTGTTAAGTCGCTAAAACCTTTAGATATGTATACTTATTGTAGCACGTTTACATGACACATAAACAATTTGGTTTTATAAATTTGATCATGTCCTATTTTAGGATGCTTAGACATTTTTTTATAGTCAGTCTAAACACGATTTTGTTATTGTGGATGTTCAACATTTTTCTAGTTTGTAAACTAACATCATTATTTTGTTTTTCTCTAATAGCATATAGAAACGGGAGACCGATTGGTGCGCCGGTGAGTTCACTTCCAACCCTTAGGGAGCTAAGTCTTATTTTTAAAACAACATAAGTGTATTTCAAAAAATTACCAAAGTTTATCTCAATCAATTTAAAAAGAGTTGTGGTTGATGTTTACTTGTGTAGTCGGACGTAAGTATTTTCTTCGTTTATCCAAAAGGCCTACGTGATCTTCTTATCTACATGAAGGAGAAGTACAACAGCCCGAGCATCTATATAACAGAGAACGGTATCTTGAAAACCCGAACTGCTTGACCATAGGTACACTAGAAATTATATGAAATCATACGTTTCTTTTCTTGAATTTTTTTACAGGATATGGTAATACTGATAATGGAGTTGTGAAGGATGGTGTCAATGATACAACAAGAGTCAGTTTCTATTATAGACATATCTTGGCCGTTAAGGATGCTATCAAGTGAGTTCAAATGTCATCTTGCATTTTTTTGCTATAAATATATATATATATATATATATAAATACACACACAAGTTCAATGAAAAATCGACTTCGGGTTGTGAACCTTTGGACAAGGGAGAACACGACAGTTCCCATGGTGTCCACATTCAATATGAATGTTGAAGGTGATTTAGTATGAATAACAAGGATAAATTACACTCACTATTGGAATCAATAAAAAATTAGCCATAAGAACTTTATCATCTTAGACATCTCAGAGAAAAGTCCATTAGCATTAGCTATTAATGATGAATACTAGACCTTCATTATTCATATTAAATTGATTTACTATTCATGTTAAATTAATGTAGTATTTATGATTAATAATACACATTCATCATGAAAAAATACATGAAATTATGAGACACATGTCACAACTCTTCTTTGTTCCTGGTTCGCAATAAAAACTGGTTTTAATTTGATCGCATATGTATATGGGTATTTCATGTTAGGAACCCAAGATTTGTTAGGAACATATGAATCACCAACTACATGACTCGTGATCTATTTTTATTAGAAGAATAGACATGTTATTCATCATAAATGTGTGATTAATAATGACTAGAAATTTCATATTCATTGCGAATATGGCTATTCATAATGAATATTGATCACACAAAGGGATACGTGGAGCATTTGGACGGTTCTTGGGTTTGTAATTAATTTTAGATTCCCAATTGAATCCATTGTCAAAATTGATTGTGTACTAATTTTTTTTCATATAACTATACCTGAACCTCAACTCTAAGCTTGAACTCGACCAACCTGAATCAGAAGCAATCTGGAACACGAAACACAAAATTTGGGAGTTTAGGGTCCATATCCGAAAACTGATCGCGTTATATGTGTTTGTTAGTTTGTATACACATGTTACCACAATAAAATCGACAAAAAAAGTCTTAGTGCCCTAAGAGAGTGATTTACGAAACCAAAGTATTGTGCATCATATGTAAAAATGTTGAATAAATTTATATGATGGTTTTAGACGCCTTAACAAGTTTTTCAGAACACTTCAAAATAAAGTGTCATATTAGAGCATCTCCAATAGCTTCTCCAAAATAGAAAAAATAGAATGTGGGGATTTGGTGCTAATTTTGCTGCGACAGCTTTCTCAAATTATCTCTAAAATGAAGAAAGTAGGAGAGAAATTTTTTCTCCAAATATGGAGATAATCAAAAAATGATTACACAATGAGAGCATCAATAAGAAACTTTGGAAATAAAAATTTAGAGAAAGATATAATATTTTTATTTGATGAATGAAATATTTTATGTTATAGTCAATATTGAAGTTTCCAAAATGGGGAGTCTCTTGAAGATGAAAGTAATATAGTCAATTTTAAGTTCTTTTAGGATCTACAATATTGAAGTTTATTTGGAGTTAGAATTTTGGTTCTCCATTTTGAAGAATTTGTCGAAGATGCTTGTTTTAATTTAAAGCATATTTAAATTTATAAATGTTATATAACATGATACTGATAAGATGCTTGTATATATATAATATTTAAAATATATTGTTAAGATGCCTAAAAGAACTTTATAAACTTATTACAATACTTTTACATAGGATAAATAACTATTTTGTCTTTTAAACTTCTTTATAAGTTCACTAAATCAATAGATGTTTGGCTGTCTTATATACTTGATTTTATTGTATTGTCTATTATAAGTTGCTTAGAAATCAATGGTTTGGCATGCAGGGAAGGGGTAAATGTGAAGGGTTTTTTCGCATGGTCGTTTCTTGATACCTTCGAATGGAATTCAGGATACAACCAAAGGTTTGGCATTGTTTACGTTGACTACAAAAATGGCATAAAACGATACCCTAAGAACTCAGCTATGTGGTTCAAGAAGTTCTTAGGTAATAAGTGAAGTGTGCCCTTAAAGAAATCGGTTTGCAACTAAATAAATTGAATCATCATGTTTGTGGTTCTTGTAATAAGCAAATGAAACGAAACACATTTACGTTGTAGATGTTGAATGTGTACATTTTCATCAATGATACACATTCAATCTTCAGTTTCCCAATTATTGTAATAGTTTTCGTTATGTGTGTGAGACACACGTTATAGTATGAATAAATATGGTTACAACCATATAAAAATAAAGTTGTAAGCCATCTTTTTATAAGAAAAGTTTGTCTTTATAACACTATAATATTGATTGTTTGTATTACTAAAAAACTTGTTAAAACACCATATAAACTTATTATAGCAATTTCATATATATGTATAGAACGCTTCATGATATCTTATCAACATTAGTCTTATGAAACTGTTAAAATATATATAAGTTGTGTTTGTTAGAGTTTGTTGTAAGGTCCATTGTGTTTTTACAGGTGGCCTTTGTTGATTATTTTGCTTACTTCTCTTGGTTAGTCCATTGGACTATCTATTGATGTGGTCTCTAGATTCTTCAATACTGAAAACAATCGTAACAACTCATTTCATTTTAAACAGCATTTAACAAGAAAGTAACCAAAAGTTTTGCGGAAACTTAATTAAAATATGTAATTATAACATCATCCCAAATACGGTCCAAAATGTAAATGACTTTCAAATCAAAACCATGTAAATCCATAACTCATCTAGTTTGCAAACCACAAACAACTTAATATAAAGGTTTGTTTTTATTTTTTTTATTCATAAGCTTTACTGAATTGTCTTTGATCGAAGCCATCAAGCATGAGCCTTCCCTTTGTCCTTGGATGTGGTACCTATCACTAAACCACATGAAACCACAACGGGTTAAGCTTTCGCTTAGTGAGCACAAACCTAAACTCTATGAATGCACATAATATAACCATAAGCATAAACAGTACAACTGGACATGTATGATAACCATTACTCAAGGTGCGAACACCAATAGTATCATAACACACACCGGTATCAGGCCTCTTGATCTCTTTTAGTCCACACTATGGTGTTACTACCTCAATGTGTCCTATCATAACCTTACATGTCAATTTACATAACCACATAATACTTCATGATCATAATGCATATCTATATCGAGCACAGGTTAATGTACTCACATGTACGAATTCAATTGATAGCTAAACCTGCCAAGCACACACACATGTTACAAGCTTTTTGTACCTATAACACACATATAACGTACACATAAATAGGCTACTTAAAGTCGAGCTCTAAAACCGTACCCGACCTCTACCAACTCAACGATTAGGACTATTCAATCTAGGATTTGTAGCTAAAATCCTATATTTTATGGTCTCAGAGGATAGGTAATTAAAATACGAATCCAATGCTTCTTTCGGAATCCAAAACGAAGTTATAACGAAGAAGTTATGGCCAAAACACTTTGTGCCCTAAAAACCCTACACCTTAGCAGCCGCTAATGATTTACTCTAGCGGCCGTTAATGGCCTGAAAGGTATTTTATAACTTATACTAAAATTTGCTAGCGACCCTTTAGTACCCCTAGAGGCTGCTAAGGTTTTTTTCTAGCGGCCGCAAGCGGCCTGCAGTCCCAGGTTACGACAAAATCAAGGTTTTCTTGATTCAGCCATTACTTTCTCATACGGACTCCTATTGAACCGATTCTAGATGCTACGGTCTCGATTTCTCGAGCTCTACAAGACTACCACAACTAATTCCAAGTATTGGGTGGTTCAATACCAACCCCAACCAACAATTCACAACCCTAAACCTAGAAATAACAATTCATCCCAAAACCCCAAACAAAACATTGATTGAAGCAACACACCTTGACGAATTCCACCAACAACACGAGAATCGCTTGATTTCTAACCCAATTAATGATCCTCCTCTCCCAAATAACACCAAGAATTCGCCAATTCACCTCCCCTCTCTCCAAAACCGTTCAAGAAAAGTGAAAGAAAATTGGGGCTTTCTACTCTCTAATATACATGTTACATACAACCCTTGACTAACAAAAATGACATAAGAACCCCAAACCTGAAATTTACACAAATGACCCACATTTAACTTATTTTTAACGAAACAAGCTTAATAGTTAACTTTGGGAAATAGGGTGTTATAATTATCCCCCGCTTACCAAGATTTCGTCCTCGAAATCGTTCCAGTCCGAAACAGCTCCGGATGATTCACCCTCATCTTGTCTTCCGGTTCCCACGTCCACTCCAATCATTTGCGATGCTCCTATTGAACCTTTACTAACCCAATTTCTTTGTTTCGTAAGGATTTGGTTTTCCGTTCTAGGATCGTGTAACACCCTAAAAATACAGGCAAATTTAAACCTGGAATAATCGATAACCAAAGAATTCGGCATGACCTTTGCTAAAAATATGCATTCCATAACCCTGTATTAGACTCTTACACTTAAGGATTTAGTTTATCAACAAGTTGTAAGATGGAGATGTACAAAAACAATGAAGTGCAACTTGACAACCTAATCAATCTAGTTATGACAAGTCACTAGATTAAACAGGGTGTCTAGGTATGTAACTTCCAAAAATAACCACTATGCGCACGTCTTCCCAAAATCTGTATCCCACGGGCACTCCTAGTTGCTCTAACAACGGCTCATCACTTCTTAGGTCCATCACCTACTGAACATGTGATACAACAACACCACGACAAGTGTTAGGCTAACGCCTAGTGAGAAACTTTATAAACACAATAAGGTAATCATTTACTTGCGTTGGTTAAAGGTTAAAGATACCATAATTCTCCAGAATCTAACTCCCAAAGAGTATTCTCCAAGTATCCTGTCTTAATTGCAAATAGTCCTTACGAGAGGACATAATGGTAATATAATGGGGTATCACCAACATCATGAATGTATAATCATTTAATCAATGTGTTTGTCGTTTTTATAACAAAACCCATTTTCAAAGCTCACATCCTAAACTGGTGTAGCACGTTGAACAGAAAACATTTTCAATTAGGTAACCCCTCAAGTCCCAGTCCTAGTACCCATACCCCGTTCTGGTACGGTACCTCAAACCCTTCTGCCTGTTTTGGTACCCCGTCGAGTCAAACCTCAAGGGCTTACAGGACCATATTGCTACCCTCTAGACGGTACCACTTCCAGGATACGGCTACACTATAGTGGATACACGCTGAGGAGCCCAAAGTGGCGTATTCCAAGATTTTACACATTAAGTCTCAAACCCTCATGCATAAGAGTTTGTACTTATCCCAAATCCCATTTATTTCTTTTACCAGCATGCTATCAATTTATCCCAACCACATATATACATATTTTCGCAAGTGTTTCCAAGCATACATAAGTATCAAGTCACACATATCACATTTGTTTACTTATACATATGCATATAGTGACTCCTCAAACAAAAGTATCAAACTTAGCCCTAATTAAAGCATATTCACATGTGAATGGGTTTAGTAACTCTTAACCAAATATCATAGCTCAACTTTCATTTTAGTATCATAAAGTTCTCAAGAAAGAAGCTACATTTATCATATATGAAAAGAAGCCATTAGGTTTTTGTGTGAGGAAACCCTAATTATGAAACCAATCCTTTAAACCCTAGATTAACCTTCATTTGAACATTCTCACAATCACATAAACACATAACTAGGTAGAGAATCTCACCTAGGGTTTGTTAGAGAAAATCCCTAATTAAGTTGAACCCTAGACTTGAAGTAGCTTTAGAAGTAGAGGAGTTGGATCCTCTTGGAGACCACCAATCTTCAATAAATGCTTTAGGTTAGGAGGTCAACTAGGTTTTAACAACCATCTAGGTGGAGGATTAAAGAGGAGGGATGTTGGGGAGGAAAATCGCAAAAAGGGGAGAGGGTGAGAGTGTTTATGAGTTGCTCTAAACAAAAAGGTGAGAGTGGGGTCTTAAACACAAAAATCAGGCAACAAGATCAGCAGCAAAAAGGATTGTGCGACATTGACACTGTTACAATGCCATTGTGTCATAGTCGCAGTGTCACAGTTAGACCTGGCAAACGTGTCGTGTCGTATCGAGTTCGTGTCGGGTTCAAAGTTAAACAGGTTGAAAATGCTTGACCCTAACCCGACCCGTTTAATAAACGGGTCAGAATTCCCAACCCTAACCCGACCCGTTTAATAAACGGGTTGACCCGCTTAACTCGTTTAACCCGTTTAACATTTATAAAGTTAAAAAATAAAAATAAAAATTCACAAAAATTTAGGAATCCAAGTTATATAATTCAAACTTATAAGCTCGAACCAAATCCATTAACATTATAATATTAAATATCCAAAACAAATCGTAAACTAGTAATAAAAAGTATAAAGAAAACTTTATATATAGGCACATACACACACATATATGTATAAATGGGTTGGTCGGGTCATTTTCGAGTTGATATGCTTGACCCTGACCTTACCCGTTTAACTTTCGTATCGTGTCGTGTCAACCCGTTTACTTAAACGGGTTGAAATCTGTTACCCAAACCCGTTTATTTCGTGTCGAGTTCGTGTCGGGTTAGCGTGTCATGTCAGTTTTTACCAGGTCTAGTCACAGTATCGGATCTTCTCCGGGTTATGTTTCAGGTTTGCAAGGGTGGTGGTGTGCGACATTGACACTGTTACAATGCCATTGTCATAGTCACGGTGTCACAGTGTCGGTTCGACCGAGTTTGTTGTTTGCATGGTTTCGATACGGTTACCTTCGAGTTTAGATGGGATGCACCTAACTGAGTCATTCTAATCAGGAAAACATAAATTGTCACACACGAGAAAGTCGTAAGGCATGATCACGGCTAAGGTTCTCTAACTCAAACGCGTAAAGCCAAGTGATGGAAACGGAGTCAACGAGTCGCATGCATACATAAACTCACGTTGCCCATTCGCAACTAGAACATAACTATGAGTGCAACCATATACCTACGTACTTATGTACCCACAAATTGGCATAACAATTTCCATTCCAAAACAAGCAATATATGCATATTATATATATATATATATACGTAGATGGAATTATACTAAGAAGTATGCGAGGATCCACGGACGTTTTACGATAGGAGCGTTTAAGGTCGTAAACGAAGATTCACTAAGGTTAGAACTTACCTAAAAACGGAGTGTTAAGATCACGATCGGCCTCACCGCGTAATTCAGCCATTCATCCACTTGGATATCATCTATAGGAACATGCGCTGATTCATCGGCCAAACACTTCCTTAGTCGAGAGACATGAAAAGTATTGTGTATCTGATTGAGTTCTAGCGGTAACTCAAGTCGATACACTACCTTACCAACACGTGCCATCTCCTTGAAGGGTCCGATGAACCTAGGGCCTAACTTACCCTTTTTTTAGAAACGGTTCACCCCTTCCAAGGTGACACTTTCAACAATACATCATTTCCCACCTGGAACTCCAAATCTGACCTTCTCTTATCAGCATAACTCTTTTGACGAATCTGAGTGGTTCGCAACCGTTCTCAAATCATCTCAACATTTTTGGTCATCTTTTGATCTATCTCAGTACTACCCATTTCCCATTGACCAACCTTTCCCCAACAGATAGGGGTTCTACACCCTCTCCCATACAACATTTCGTATGGAGGCGTACCGATGTTGGTGTGAAAACTATTGTTATACGTGAACTCTGACAACGATAAATAAGTGTCCCAACTACTTCCAAAGTCGAGTACACAGGCTCGTAACGTGTCCTTGAGAGTCTGGATCGTCCTTTCGCTCTGACTGTTTGTCTGCGGGTGAAAAGTTGTACTGAGCTGGAGCTTAGTACCTAGATCTTCATGGAATTTACCTTGGAAATGAGATGTAAACCGGACATCCTGATCGAAAATCACGATGACCGGAACGTCGTGTCTAGACACGATCTCCTTGGCGTAGATGTCTGCTAATAGCTCAAATGAAGAACTCTCTCGAATGGCAATGAAATGGGCACTATTCGTCAGTCTGTCAACGATCACCCAAATAGTTTCGTGGCTTCGAGGAAACGAAGTAACTTAGTGATTAAGTCCATCGTTATATGCTCCCACTTCCATACCATAATATCTAAAGGATGCAACTTCCCATACATCCTTAACCCTCAGACTGGTCAAGCACTTCTTCACATACCGAGCTACATCTCGTTTCATCCCCGGCCGCCAATAGTCGTTCTTTAAGTCCTTATACATATTGGTGGCACCAGGATGTATCAAAAACTTGGACTTATGTGCCTCATCTAGTAAGGTATGTCTTGCCTCACATGATGTCGGCACCCAAACTTGTCCGAAACGTGTCATCAAACCTCTACTGTCCGGAACCAACTGAGCTAGTTGACTCTCGATCCGCTCCCTTTTCTATTCTCTTCCTTAACTGCGTCGGTCTGAGATTCCTGATCAAGTCAATCAGGGAAGTCGTTAATGTCAATCTCATTAGAGGTACTCGTAAAGAACATTGTTAGTCTTCTTACTCAATGCATCTGCCACCACATTCGCTTTCCTTGGGTGATAAATGATTTCACAATCATAATCATTCACCACATCTAACCATCTCCGCTGCCGCATGTTCAGATTTGGCTGATGCAGAAAGTATCGTAGACTCTTGTGATTGGTATAGATTGTACACTTCACCCGTACAGATAGTGTCTCCATATCTTACGTGCAAACACCACTGCTGCTAGCTCCAAGTCGTGGGTCGGTAATTCACTTCATGCGTCTTTAGTTGACGAGACGCATAAGAGATCACTTTCCTACGTTGCATAAGGACACAGTCACACACATCTCGAGCCATATGAAGATCCCAGCAAGTCAAAATGTGAATCATTCATCCCACATGCTAAACTGAAGACCAAAGACACAATAGCTATATGCATGGAGTCAAACGAAGAAGACTCAAATGCAAGCACATCTGGGAATTCAAAGAAGGGGAATCGCAACAAAAAGGGCTCGTCATCCAGACGTGGCAAGAAGTGATCCATACATGGAGTCAAGCTCTAGACTCGATAAAAATGAAGCGCTCCTCGGGAGGCAACCCGAGCATTTTCTTTTACTTTGCATTTTAAAATTTTCTTGTGTGTTTTTGCTAATGTTTTTGTTTAGTATTGCTTAGAATACCTTTCCGAGTTTTTTGAAACCAAAAACAGGGATTTTCGACCGGAGATGCAAATTTTCAAGTTTTGTAAACAGAACTATCTCGCAATCGCGAGATTCCATATCTGGCGACGCGAGATTCAACTTTGGGTATCATGTATTTTCTTTTCGATTTTCGCGACGTGAGGGGAGCAGTTTTGTGAACGCCAAACGAACAGTAGGGAAAAATTTTCGAAATAGAAAGGTCATCGCGATGCGAAGTACTCAACGGGGGTTTTATATACTCCTTTATTCTTCAATTTTTCAAAATACCTCAAACCCTACTACTGTGGACGCCGCGACCTCTTCTTCCCTCAGCCTCCAAAATTAATTTTTGCACTACGATTTCAAGTATCAATGGCACCCAAGGTATGTTTGCAAGCATCTCTATTATCGAATTGAAGCTTTAATGGTGGATATTGCATTCCTTTGTTCTTAATGTTAATAGCTTTACCTTATGCTTATCTTTGCTTTTGTGAGAATGATTCTAGCTTGAATTGGATGTTAGCATATGGGTAGTAGCTTGATGGTGTAAAATGTATATATTAAAACAAGACCAAGTTTAACCACAAAATAACCTTAACCAATCACCATTCACAGGCAACGTACTGATCGATAGCAATTAGGTAGGAAGTCCGGGTATCGTTCTTACCACTAGGAACAGTCAAGTCATTCAAAACAAATCTTATAAAGCTTAATTAACCTAAGGGGGGGGGGGTTTCTTGTGAAAGCAATTTTAAAACAAGAAAAAGATTAAAACTTTACTTTAAACAATAATTAACAAAGATAGTACTTATTATGGTTTAGGTTAAATCCCCTTGTGGATGAGTTATTTAAATCACAAAAGTGTAGTTTATTTGATTATTGTAGGAATTTAAGCTAGAAGCACCCTAACATGTATTATCTCTGATTATAAACCAGGTTGGTTTCCCGGCCCAATTGCAAGGACTGGTTGTCAAGAATCTTAGTAAAAGTCATCCTAATTAATGCTAGGTTGTGGGATCTTACTAAATAGTCTACTTATGTTTCAAGCACACTAATTACCACTGTACTCCGTTTTACTGGAATAAGAGATAAAGGAGGTTGATTAACCCGAAGGAGTGTACCTATCCAACAATAGATACACCCACCAACAAGTTCAGAAAAGCCACATTCAAAACATTAACTTGGAATCAAAGACAAACATTCAATTAATCAAACAAAACTACTAAATCAATTAAGTATCAAAACATCATCCAACAAGGTTCATCAAAACCATAATAAGCACTACTAAAACTACTACTCACTAGACATAGCTAAAAACGGCAACTAAAGATTAAAAAGATAGAGTTTAAATAGACCGTGAAACTGGAGATGATCGGATACCGGATAACAGACTCCGGGTGATAATCTTCTCACGTTCTACGCTCATAAAATCTCTCTCTCCTCTCACTTTTACTGCAGACTGACTCTGGAATAAAGCTATCTAATTTATGACTCTATATCTCAAAACCAGGTTAGAAGCCAGTATTTATAATAGTTGTCGACCCACTTCGTGATCGTGAAGCAGCAGCTTCGCGGCGTAAAACACTTAACGAACCCTAATTCTTCAAATCAGCTTCTTCTAGAATATTCCATAGAGGGTCTTTAAATACTTCGCGAACGCCAAACTCCTGAACTCAAACGCGAAATCCACCAAAAGCAGGAATCTTCTAGAAATTTCTTCACTTCGCGGACGCGAAGGACTTCTGTTCCACATTTTGCACTTTTTCCCACTTTTTCACAACTTTTAGTACTTTTTCCGCTCAAGGGCCTCCAAAACCTGTAAAACCAATATTCAATAGCTTTTGTGAGTAAAACATCCAGAAAATGGGTCAAAACGGGGTTAAACATTACAAACCAGAACTACCAAAACATGTATAATTTTGGAGTTATCATAGCTTAATCCCTTTAGCCATTTATTTTTATCTATCTTTTGGCCGTAGCTTAAAGTTGAAAGCTTTTCAAGTTTTTGGCCCATTTTATGAATCTGACAAATAGAGAAAAAGGATTGAGAAAAAATGTGGAAGAAAGAAAAAGAAAAGAAGGTAGAAAGAAAAACAGTCAAAAAAATGACTCAACAAAAGAAGAAAAAAAATCAAAAAGAGTCAATGTGCAAAAAGAAAGAAAAATATTGAGCCACAAATAAGCAATATGCTTAGGCCGATATAAAAATAAGAGTGATAGTGTTGTCCCAAAAATCAATAAGAGTGAGTGAAAAGGATTGAAATCATATATATTGAAGAACACAAAAGCTTGATAAGTTCATCAATGGAGGTTTTGCCCAAAGTGGTAATATGATTCAACAACAAAACCCTAATCATCTCTTACCTTTTATAGGTAAGAGGAAGAATACAAGATTGTCAATAAAGGCCCTCGAAGTTTCAAACTTCAAACAAGGGCATACAAACAAAGTAATTGTTCAAACAAACAGTAAATAAACTAGGAAAGCTGATAAAGATAGTGTTTTCTGACTCTTCACAATAAAGAGGTCCAACAATCTCCCCTTTGTGAAGAAGTCAGAAAGGTGGTGGAAGCTCCAGCGCCGGCTCCCACTTTGACATCTGCAAGAACTCCTCCCATTCTCCGATGATCCTCGCTCTCATCTGCATCGCCGCTTCAACACGTCTGTATATCAGTCTTTCCTTGAGCTTTCTCTCGATCAAGTTCATGCCCTCCAGTATCTTTCCCTTCCGTCTATGATCTTCCGCCCCGGTATCTGATCAGCCAGAAGTCTACTCTGCATCCCGTTGTAGACGTAGAGAAGGGTCCCGTCGCAGAACATGGCAAGCTCGCCAAATCTCATAAATCTGCGTTCCCTCTTCTTCCTCGTCACATAGAGAACCCCGTGCTCCGGTATCCTGGTTGGCATGTAGGGAAGGTAGGCATCAATACCAGGTACGAGCAGGTTCGGTCTGAGCAGGTTGACCTTCGGCTGGCGGCTCTCGATCGCAAGCTGGTAGTCCGTCACCCGTGCAAGAGTGATCGCGTGGGAACGTACTTCTTCAGTATTTCGGTGCCGTCTTTGTAGTGTTCGGGTCGGAGAATTGGACCCTGGAGGTACTTGATGAGCGTGAGGAGATCTTCCAAATGCACTCGATCCAGATCTGCTTCTGTGAAGGTCCAGTCCTGCAACACACCTCGTGGAACGCCGGTCCCGTACATACGGACGTCGTACTCAAGGAATATCTGATGACCATGTCTGTAAGGGCGCATTGCAGTTACCTTGATGAAACGACGTCGGATTCTTTAGGGGTCCGTGGGTGGCCCAGTTGCACATCCTCTGGTGCACGTAAGCAGTCCTTCTTCTCTTCGTCTTGATGTGCGAGATCCCAAAGTAGACCTTTCGAGACCATACATGCAGCCTTTCCGGCTGGAAGATACGGGTGAAAGTCTCCTCAAGGAATGGTCGGAAGATGACGGAATGATTCCAGTTGAGCTGGATGACTGTTGGAGCGGAGGAATCTGGATCTGTCGAGTGGATGGTCCGAGGAGCTTCTGGAGTAGGAAACTCGAACGCTGAGAGAAAGCTGTTGTAGTCTGAATCCCGGACGATGTCGTCCCCCTTCTGAAAGATCCTAAGGCTCTGAGCAAGCGACCGAAGGATTTTCCGGGCTTCTTCCGGAATCTAAACGTCTGAGAGATCTGTCGGTGCTGCTTCCTGGGGAACGACGTCGATCTGTGCTGTATCGGACATCTGAGGAAACTGAACTGTCTCCCCTGCCGGGATCGGCTCATAGTGCCAACTCCCCATGTCAGGAATCTCCTCCGTGTCTGAATCGACATAGGGAGCGTCGGCGGCAGCAGAATCTGATGGAGCACTAGAGGGGGCGGCCGTAGATGCTGGAGCTGAAGTAGAACCGAACCGGAGGCAGAGTGGAGGTCGGTGCGAGGCCTTTTGGATGAAGCCTGCACCTCCCCCTCATGAGGACCTGGTGCCGAGTCATCAGGTTCGTCATGCCTCCGTTTGGAAGGCTGAGCCTGAGACCGACACATGGCCTCCAGTTCCCTGATGCGCTGCTAAAGGAGCTCTATCTGGGCTTCTCTATCTCTGACCTGGGCGGAGAGGCGGTCGTTCTGGGTGGTGTAGGAAGTGATCATCATCGTGTGTTCCACCTCAGTAACGTACCCCGGAATGAACGGTAGATCGCCAGAGGTCGGAGGGGCAAGTCTGAGAACGTCTTCAGGTTGACGAGGGATCGGTGCTTCGATTGACGGGGCTGCCTCGGAGTGTTTGCCCTTGATTCGCCGTTTGAGCTCGTAAAGCTCCGCATCCCTGTCTTCTTGAAGCTTTCGCGACGCTTCAAGATCTGCCAATCTCTTTCGCTCCGTCTCGGCCAAGGCTTTCTCCAGTGCCTCGACCCGCGCATCCCTAGCCCGGTTGGCTTCCTCCATCGCAAGTAGTCTGGTGTGGACGACTTTTAGGATGTCGTCCGAATCCGTCGGACCTTGAAGTCCCGTTGGTACAGGGGTGGTTTTAGGGATTCCACCGAATCCGTCAGGCCCAGAAGCCCCGGTGTTGCGTGAGCGTCTTTAGAGACTTCGCTCGAGTCTGTCGGACCCGGTCCGGGTAGTACAACACCCGGTGCCATTGGGCTCTAGTTGTCGAGTAGAGTCCAATTGAGGTGCTCCCTCGGCCTGACGTCACCGCTGGTATGATGTTGACGGTGTCAGGGCTTCCGGCGGATCCTCGAAGGGCGTCACCTGACGCACCAACTCTCCCCGTTCCGGCAGAGTCCCGTGGGATCTCCGCTTGTGGTACCATAGATCGTGGCCTAATGATAGAAGGGATCGTAAACGTCCCGGGAAGTGGCTCTACGACTCTATGTGCAGCAAGTGAAGTCGAGAGGTGGGGCAGTTCCTCTCTGATCTCAACACCAGCAGACTCCGATTGAGTGGCCGATGGAAGTTGTGCTACGTCCCCGTGAATGACTGAAACGACCATCTGTTGAGAGATGGTCGAGTGGCTGGATGGGGTGTGCAAGTGCGCTAGTTGGCTGCTAGCGTCTTGACTAGACACCGTAGGGTGCCCGGTCTCAATGAGGGTTGCCTCTTTGTTGGTTTGACTCATGGGTAGGGGAACTTCCGGTTCTAACCTAAGCAGCTGTTCTTCTTCGCCCGCCTCCTGAATCTGAGCCCATGGCTCACCTAATTGGACCTCTACATCATCGGTCTCTTTTTCTCTCCTCTCTCTCTTCTTCCTCGCTATCTTCTCTTCCCCAGCCGGTAGCAACCTCGGCCTCACCTTCTTCCTTACGACCGACGGTCCGGTCATCTGAAGCAAGATCCTCAGCAAGAACGGGATCTCCGGAAATCCTGTCGTCGTTGAAGGAAGAGGTGGCTTCATCAACATCTATCACTTGGGCCTTCCGCCCTTCGGTTCTGATTCCTGGAACTCCGAGTCTGATCCGTAATCCACCATCTCTGAGTCTGTGGCCTTGTCATCGGGCTCACGACGGTCCGAAGGAGTATGCTCGGGGGATTCGTGACCGTCGGAGTCATCGCCGGAGGGATCGCCGGAGGGTTCGCCTCCTTGAGTAGTAACGGCCGCCGCGTGTGGTGGTGAAGGCAAGTGTGCTTGTTCTTGTGGGGAAGCTTCCACTTCCTCACCAGTTGGTTCAGGTTGTTGCGGCGGTGATGGCGATCGGCGCTCTTCCGATGATGAGTGTACCGGGGATTGCTGGAGAATCCCGGTGTACTGCTTTACTCTGTATCCTCTCATGATGTCTTGCTCGGCAGACTCATCAACATATGTGGGCGTTCGTGCTCTGCGGGCTCGGTTCCGGATCATCATCTGGTAGGCCTCGTCGTGCGACATGTGCGGTGTGGCGGACGTTCCAACAACCCTACCCGCTTCGCCCTCACGACCACACTCATCACTCCCGAGCCTCGAGCTCCCCCACTGTTGCTCTGGCCAGCCGTGCCAGAGGCACGACTCCTAGGAAGGACGGGTCGCGCGTCCGGGGTAGGGCTCCTCGGTTCTGAGGAGTCCGTGGACGCGTCTTCTAAACCTATGGACACTCGGTACATTCTAACACTCTCCGCCCTACGGTCCGCCATACCTAGCACATTATCAGGGATAGACATTTCTACCTGACCTGGTCGCAGAGTTCTTCGGTTCGTTCTGCCGATCTGTTGGCTGTTGAAGCATTGGTGGCCGGATCTACGTCTGACGGCCGGATGATGATCCATGTGATCGCGGATGATCAAGCTAAAGAACCGCATCCAAGGGATGGATGTGTGACGAGTTCTTGCGGGCCCTTGTCTGACGTCGGTGACCATGTCCGCACAAAGCTGTTGGGCGAAGTCGATACGCCTCCCGTAGGCGACCGCATGAATGACATGCCAGAACTGGGTGGAAGCACGG
The DNA here is from genome assembly GCA_030169165.1 of Centaurea solstitialis. Taxonomy (NCBI): domain Eukaryota; kingdom Viridiplantae; phylum Streptophyta; class Magnoliopsida; order Asterales; family Asteraceae; genus Centaurea; species Centaurea solstitialis. Next base: position 34,721,676 of record CM058040.1, read on the forward strand.
TCCACTCCGTGGGTCTTCGATGACAAAGTTCGGTTGAGGATGTTGAAGAAGGAGAACCAAATTGGAGGCAGCATCCCCTGAGTGACTTGAGAGATCCCGTTCGGTCGGTTGTTCGCTGTGAAGTGGACCCCAAGTGCGAGTACCTCGCTGAAGAGCTCGGGGCCGGTGACCAGTGGCTCGAACGGGGCCTCGGGAGTAGTAGCAGGCAGGTGGAGGATTCGCCTCAGGTCCTCCATGGTGATAGTAAGCTCAGTGTGGTCAACACGACCAACGATGGTCTGCACGCCATCTCTAGTTTCCACGAGAGAGGTCCTCCAGAATTGCTGAAGGTAGAGAACGGGAATGTCAGCTGTGGCCTGCATCGCATACGCCAGTGGATGCGCCCAAAGTATCTCCAGAACCACCTCGTCCTGAACAGTGAAGTTTGTCAGGTCGACATACTCATTATTCTGATGGATAGGACGGATGTCAGTCGGTGCAATGAGGGCTCGGTCAGCAGCGTTGTTGACCGGGGAAGGAGAAGCAGGAGCATTCGATTGACGAGCCATTTTTGTCAAGTACAATTATAAAACCAGTTAAGTGTTTTGAAAGATGCAACGTGAAAAAGACTATACCCTCGACTAGGCGCGAGTCGGAAAACCTCGAAAACCCAAAAAAGAGTATTTCGTATTTTCCGAGTCGAAAAACGAGCAAACACACGAGGGGGGTTTTCCGATTCGGAAAAGGAGGTTTTCCGAATCGGAGAACTCACAACACTTAGACAAATTGAGCAACTTTTGAAGACAAGTTTTCCGATTCGGAAAACATGGTTTTCCGAATCGGAGAACTTTTATACTTAGAAAAATATAACATGTAAAACAGTTGGGTTTTCCGATTCGGAAAAACGGAACACTTAGAAAAATTTTGACATGACTTGGCCTCACACGCGATTCGGAAAACCTCGGAAACCCATAAGGGTAATTCCATGTTTTCCGAATCGGAAAAGATAAGCTTGAAAAACGAGACACAAGTTAGATTCGGAAAACCTGATAATCCGAATCGGATTTATCTGGTTTTCCGAATCGGAAAACACTATGAGTATTCATCGTCTTTGAATTCGGAAAACGACGCCGGTTCGGTTTTCCAAGTTCAAAAACGGTCCAAAAACGTCGATTTAACACTCTAAACTAACAACAATTGATTTATAACAGTTAAAAACAAGTTTAGAAGCATAATGGGATCGATTTAACGTCCCGAAATCCCATTCCAAGAAGTTTGGGTTTCGGGTAAGTTTTGAAAACTTTAGGCTTCGATCCAGCCCTTAAAACGATAAGATTAAACGTTATAACTATATAAGGATTGATCGTGAAGTTACCAGGAATCCGAAAACGTACTTGGATCGACGATTGGAGCAAAAACGAGTGATATCGAATCGAGCGCGAGAGCGGTTATCGGGTGAGAGTTCAGAGAGAAAAGTGAAAAATTTGAAAGTTGTGAAAAGTAAATCTTGAAAACCGGTATTTATATTTTTACCGAATTACACTGTGTTTGGGTCGAAAACACTGTGTTTGGCTCTCCTTTTGGCTCTCTTAACCCGACTTTCACCTATTGGCAAAAACCACCCCTGGACTTGAAGTTTCAAGAAACTTACAAACAAGTCCCTAAACGAGTTTCAAAACAGACCCTGGACTACAAGTTTCACAAAAGTGCAAAACGAGTCCCTGAACTTTAAGAATCAGAGAGTGGCAAAGTTAGTCCCCGAACTTGTAAGTTCAAGACATGTACCCTACCGCCCCCTGAACTTTCAAGTTCACAAAAATTTACAAGTTTAGCCCTCGACTCCCGAGAAAAGAGACTTACCTGGTACGTCTCGACTAGGTTTTGTGCGAGTTCTGATTTGATGTAACCAAAAGTCGTCGTGGGGATCCACACCTAAAAAGTAAAGTATACAATGGTATCCAAGGTGTTGTGGATCCGAGAACGTTAGCAAACACAACAAACTTTTAAAGCAAGACTTAGTACTCCCCCTCAATACATGCAGTCCCTCAAAAACTCCTAAAGACTCCCAAAGACTCCCCCTACACACATGCATGCATAAAGTGAACTCCCGAATCCCCCTAGACCTCAGGCAGGGAGGTCTAGCATTCCTAACTTACTTAGGAGAAAGAAGTGACGTTTCTCGTCAAACGGCTTCGTGAACAAATCAGCAAGCTGATAGTCACTCTTGACAAAGTAAAGTTCAACATTACCTTTGTCGACGTGGTCTTTGATGAAATGATATCGGATATCGATATGCTTCGTCCGAGAATGTTGAACCGGATTTGCCGTGATCTGAATCGCACTTTTGGAGTCGCAATGAATGGGAATCCGTTGCATGTGTTGGTCCCAAGTAGGTGACCTTCAAGTAAGGATAGTGTTTGGGATTATAGAAGGGGGGGTTGAATATAATCACACAAATTTCTCACTTTTAAATTCTTGTTTTATAAACAATATGAATTTACAGATTGTTGCGGAAATAGAGAAGACAATTAGTCTAACCTAAACAATCTAAGTTCTTTCACTATGCACTAAGTGAGAAGAGAATAAAGAAAGAAGATAGAGGGATAAAGAGAGAAAGGACTTGAGTAGAATTAGGATGAAGAAGAAGTATGGAGAACATCTCTTCACGTCCTATTTATACTCCATGCATTTAATGCATGCAGACCTACTATTGTGACGTGTCACAATGTGAATGGTCTGTTGTACTATTTACTATAAACAAATACTCTTTGCATGGTGTGCAAAAGAGGATGTTTGTAAACAGTTGCCTTATGGGCTGATAAGTACGGAGGGAACAGTAAAGTAACTGCCCTTATGTACTATTGTGTCAGAAAAGGCGTGTAATCCTTTTGTGCATTAGACTAAGACATTGTTCTAATCCTTCAGGATCAGGATACTGATCAGTGACTAGAGTCCTGAATCTGGGAACGTTCAGGGTCACGTGTATCCTGATGAATCTTCAGGATGTCATACGATAGTGAACAGACTGCTATCACTGAGTTCCGTCTTCAGATCACGAGCATTCTGTTCCTGTCATCAGCTATTTCTTCGACGTCGCTGATGGTTCTTTTTGTATGATCTTAATGTCTTCAGGAGGAGGTCTTCACTTCAGTGGACAGGATCAGTAGACTGCAGAACAGACTCGTTAGTCTCCTGATCCTGATCCTGATCTATAAAGTTTAAGTTACAGCATAAGTAACATGGAATAACACTGAACAGACTCAGTGATAATTCCTCAAGCTATAACAGAAGTAAAAACCTATTCACTAAGTAAAGATACAGGATCATTATCATTTCATCAGGTCTTAGGAGAGCTGGATCAACAATCTCCCCCTAAATGATAATGATAAGACAACAGAGTAATTGTCTTAATCTAGAGAGGTTAGAAATAAATCTAAGTCTAGAAATAAACAGTAGGAAATAGAACTCATAAAGGTACATGTCCCATTTACTGTTTTGAGGGATCTTTTTCAGTACTATGATGGAATGAAGTACAATGCACTGAATTGCATTCTCATTAATCTCATTAAATATTACAAGAGTAAGGAAAATACAAAAGTACATTACAGGAGTACTGAAAGAAAATTACAAGACAACTAGCTATCAGATTCTTCGCTAAAGTATTCAGTCTTGACGCAAACAGGAACAGGAGTTTCGCTGAAGGCAAGTCTGTGATCAAGTATAGCTCTGACATTGCGAATGATCTCTTTGTTGTCTGGATTTTTCTTATCCTGTTGTGCAGTGAAGAGAACTGTCAAAAGATGTTCATAAGGCGCTAAGTGTAGCTCACTGAAGCGTTGAAAGCGTAGGATTGAGTTATGGCTAACACAAATGCCATGAACAGGTTCTCTGATTACTTGTCCTTCATAAAGGGTAATTCCTTGAGGGAATGAAAGATCAAGCATCGAGAGGTCCAGAGGTTTAACAACCATTCTGGGAAGACAGGGAGTTGGTCTTCTTGTAGAGGTGCCTGCAGATCTTCGAACAGGCTGCTGAGTTGGGAGTGGAGAGTAATGGAGTAGGTCATCAGGTATTTCAGTTGTCCTTCTGATGCGAGCAATAAGTCCTTCAATGACTTCTTCTACTTCCGCCCGATAGTTCTTGTTGGCTTTGGGAAGCAGGGATCTGATTTCGTTCCACTCTGACAAGTTGTAGCGATCTAACTTGTCCAGAGTGTGCTCTACGTCCTTTACTCCAGAGCGTTTGACTGTGATCCAGGTTTTGCCAGGATTATTCTTCTTGCCTCTTGATCAGCGAAGATGGATACCTGAGATGGCAGCACCATGCTTTCGGAGGTGTAACCGATCTCTGCACCAGTCAAGCTCAGCATTTACTTTTCCAGTCTCTATCTCAGCGTTTTTGTTGAAGACCTTCAGAACAGCCTTCTGTGCAAGGATAGGATCCGCACTTATTTCAGCATCTTGATCTACAAAATCCGATGCAAGCCTTCGAGCAGCTTGAGCAGAGAGGAAGGCTTCCTTCTGCTTCTTATTATGCTCTAGTTGAGCTTGTACAGCCTCGTTGTACTCCTCCTGCGAGAGATAGGCGAACTCAGAGTCACAAGAGGTACGAAGAGGAATTTTTACTCTTGTACTCTCGAGTCGCTCTATCACAGCGTCTAAGCGCCCATCCCTGTCAATGGCAAAAGAACTGTCAGGGTAGTTTTCACCTTCAGATCTAGGAGAGTTTGAGGGAGGTGATCTGGGTGAAGAAGCAGGGGTAGAGAAGTCATCAGAGATGAATTCATCATCTGATGAGAGGCATATGGTTTCAGGGGTGGCTCGGATTTCAGGGGTTCGGGATGAAGAGGCTTCTTGGTTGAAACGGGTTGTAGGACGGGTAGAATTGGTTTCTTGGTTTAGGGGTGTGATCCTGAAGGTCATTTTAGCTAGTTTAGCTCTTGTCTGTTCATTGGGACTATTCTCCATTAGGCGAATAATGTCACCAGTGACAGAGCCAAAGTTGACATCTTGGGTTTCAGGATCGGATTGGTTAAAGGGTTCAGGTTCAGGGTGAGAGGTGCGTTCAGGAGTTGGTTCAGGAGAGGGTAGTTTGGGAGGTTGGTAGATAACCATTTGAAGGTTATTAGGAGGGGAGTTTTCAGGTGAGGAGTCTAGGGTGATGGTTTCAGGGGTAGGTTTAGATTTTAGGAGGGTAGAAATAGGTTGGTTATCAGAGGAAGAGGGAGAGGATGGTGGTAGAGACGTACCAGAAGCATCAGGGTTCTCCCCCTGAGGTTGTGCTTGCCCTGGAATGGGCGCAGAGTCAGTAGGGATCTTCTCGATGAAGATGTCATTATCATCATCATCATCTTCATCATCATCATCATCATCTTCATTATTCCCCCGATCTTCAGCGGTTCTCCAGTTGGTGGAGGGGGAATATGCTGAATGGTCTCGGGGCTGTCTCTCCCCCTCAGCAGGTGCCTGCACTAAGGCAGCTGTTGTAACACTCCTTTGGAGGAGAGAGGCCATGTCACCCAGAAGCTTGCGCTGGATGAAGGACGATGTGATCAGGGACTGCAACACGTCCCTGTCCGCCGTGGTGAAGGACGGAGGTGGCGCAGGAGCAGTGGTGAGGGCGTTGACAGCAGTGGAGAGCCCTTGCACCTGCTCCTGGATGACTCGGAGAGCAGCTTCCTGAGCATCCAACCTCTGAACCACCGTTGCTTGAAAGGTGGTGAGAGAGTTGGTGCTGTTGATGATGTTGGTGGAGAGCGCAGGGATTGCCGTGGTCTTCAGATCATCAATTGATGCCTGAAGATTGGTGGAGGAGGAGGCAACTTGAGACACCTTGTCATGGATATTATCCAGACAAGGGATGGAGAGGTGACAGCCGTGGGCGGCGGAGTCGCGGCGACGGCGGCAGCAGTGGCAGTGGCGGCGGCGGCTTCAGCAGCGGCTGCAGCAGCTTGGGCAGCAACAAGTTCCTGTTGTAGGGACTGGAGCTGTGCCGAGTGCTCGGCCTCCTTCTGCTGGAAGGCTGTGCGGGCCTCCTGCAGGGTCCTCTCAGCGGACTGCCTGCGGAGCTCAGCTGCGTTCAGCTGATGCTCGGTGTCCGTGAGGATGAAGTCGTTGAAGGGATCATCCTGTTGAAGATGCCCTTCAGAACCTGCTCCTAAAGAACCTGTAGACATAGTAACTAAGTGAGCACTAGAAGACTCATTAGTTTTCATAGAAAAAGGAACAGTAATATGTTGCATAGAAATATTACCTGAGGCTTGGAGGGTATCAGGATGATTACCCACCAGATTCTCTGAGGGTTCGAGTTGAACCACCTCAGGTTCTTGTGTAACAGGGGCAGATGTAGAAGTATCTGCAGTGGAAGATCGTTTAGATAAAGGGGAAGGTTTATTAAAGAGCTGGGGCAAGGTAATGTAATATTTCTTACCAGCCGCCTGCGTCTTTTTCTTTTGCGCCCTAGATTTGGCGCGTTTTGTTGGAGGAGGAGGAGTGGCAGATGATGGTTGGGGGCGCTTCTGGAGCGCAGAAGATGTGGTTGCAGCTGGGGAAGTCAGTATGGGGTTAGCTACTGACATAGCATGCATAGAAGTAGAAGAGTGTGGTTTGGAAGAGACGATAGAAAACATACCTGCAGTGGGAGTGGTGGATGGTTCAGCATCCTCCTGATCCTGAGCCTGAGCAGGTTCAGGAATGACCAGGACGTCGGAGAGAGGGACGTCCTCAGGATGATGAACAACTTGATCCAGGAACCTGGGTCCCAGAGAGTAGTTGTTGGAATTTCCAACCTTGGGGTAGTGTTCCCCCATGTGCAGCTCCAGGACGGCCGAGAAGAACCTTGTGAAGGCAACGTTGGCGACCCGGTTCTTGCTGCGAACCTTCCTGACCATGTCGTCCCAGATGGAGCGAGCATAGTCGAACTCGCGATTCTTGATCGCAGAGTAGACCATCTGCTGGATGACCATTGGGAACTGCTCCGTGCTCCCTGTTTTGCCCGTTAAGCACAGGCCAAACGTGTTCCATATGTAATAGAACACGGCGTTGAGTCCTGACTTGTGGACAGTGGCGCCGGTCTTGGGCAGCAGGACGCCTTCCTTGTTGACCGGCCATCTGTAGCCGATGGCGTCGAGGAACTCGATGATTTCGTCGGAGGTGGGGGCAGGAGGGAAGCGCTTCTTCTTGGGGAAGTTAAGCACGTTCCTGAGTGTTCCGAAACCGAAGGAGATAAGGTTGTCTCTGATTTGGAACTTGATCACCTCGCGCAGGACGCCCTTGGTGTTCTTCTCCTTGGTAACCGTGGCGGTAGACCACAGTTGTTGTAGCATGTGTTTGTTCGGCTTGGGGTCCAGGGTGAAAGCCGTCTTCAGAGGGCTTCGTAGCATGAAGTCCTTGGCCGGAAGTAGATATTCCTTGTTGTCAGGAATGTCAAACAGAGCAAGAACGTTGTTCTGCTTGAATTGAACGTCATGCGCAGGGATGACGATAGGGAGGCTTTCAGAGGATTGTAGTGGAGTAGCCTCGGAGGATAGTTGAGCGTCCAAAGAGGAAGTAGTAGCAGCCATCCTGTTAGAAACATAAAAATAACATATATGGATGAATAAGAGTCCAAAATATGCATTTTTCTTCATTTTTCAATGAACACAAAATATGTTCATAAAAATGGTGAAATCCTTTATACTTAGAATAGATTAGATACCAAAATTCACAAAAGGAATGTGTTTTGGTAATAAAAAGAACTTCCATTTTGATGAAAAGATATCAAAATGGGAGTTTATGACTGTTTCTTAAAAGAAATAAGAAAAATCATGTTAAACAGTTTTAACAAAAATCTTTGAAGATTTTGGAAAAACTAAGATCAAACGAAGTGATCTTAGGGTTTTTGGAAAAACGTTTATCAAAATAAGTTGTTTTTAAGGAAGAATACCAACTTAGATTGTGGAAAGAACAAAGAACAAAAGGAGCTTACGTTGATCTTGTTAAGAGAAGTGGTAAGTGTGTGTTCTTGGTGTTCTTGAGGAAAAAGATTCTTGCTTTTTCTTGCTTGAATGCTTAGAGAGTATTATGTGAGCGTAAAGAGTGAAAAGGATTACGAATGAGGTTTTTGTACCTCGTGGTAGGAGAGAGAAAATAGATGAGAGAGAAAAGAGCGGCTAAATTCAAACGTTATGATGAAAAAGAAGCTCGACGCGCGTTCACGCGCCTGACACACGTAGTGGGGAACAGGAAACGTCCCATTACGTGTCAGTGCAGATGAAAGGTTTGTTTTATTTGAAAAACTAAAAACCACCTTTTCAGGGGATGATTCCAATTTGGTGAAAGATATGATTTATGGGAATCAGAGTACTTATCAGATAAGTACTGTTTTGGGAAAATCCTCTTATCACATTTAATGCGATAAGGTTTCAGTAGCAGAGGGAAGAAATACTTACCTGAGAATCATCAGTATTCGGATATTGAACAAAGATTTTGTAAGTACTGAACAGAGTTATCCTCTGAAGAAGAGTTATTCAGGAGTTGTTAATAAAAGAGGTCCTGAGAGAGTATAAGGACTTTAACAACTGTTTGTCCTGAGAACTTCTATTCTTCAGGATTTAACATCCCAAGTTCACTGAGGAGCATATTAAAACGCGTCACATCCAGTGGTTTGGTAAAGAGGTCAGCAAGCTGATATTCAGTAGGGACAAAATGGAGTTCAATATCACCATTCATCACATGATCCCTGATGAAGTGATATCTCACTTCAATGTGCTTTGTCTTAGAGTGTAAGACAGGATTGTTAGCAATGGCTATTGCTGAAGTGTTGTCACAGTAGATAGGAATTTTGGAAAGTTGTATGTCATAGTCCTGAAGTTGATTTCTCAGCCACAGGACCTGAGCACAACATATTCCTGCTGCAACATATTCAGCTTCAGCAGTTGATGTGGACACAGAGTTCTGCTTCTTGCTAGTCCAACTCACCAACTTGCCACCTAATAGGTGACAGCCACCAGTAGTGCTTTTCCTGTCGATCTTACATCCTGCAAAGTCACTATCAGAATAAGCTGTTAGATCGAACCCTGAGTCCTTGGAGTACCAAAGACCCATGTTAGGAGTTCCCTTCAGGTATCTGAAGATCCGCTTTACAGCGGTCAGATGGGATTCTTTGGGTTCAGCCTGATAACGAGCACAGAGACATGTAGAATACATGATATCAGGACGACTCGCTGTAAGATACAGCAGTGAGCCAATCATTCCTCTATAGAGAGTCATATCAACAGGTTTCCCTTTGGAATCCTTGTCAAGAGACAGAGGAGGAGCCATTGGAGTCTTCATCGGTGTACAGGATGTGAGATCAAATTTCTTCAGCATCTCATGTACATATTTACCTTGATTGATGAAAATACCCTTTTCAGATTGCTTGATCTGAAGTCCTAAAAAGAATGTTAGTTCGCCCATCATAGACATTTTATATTCAGATTTCATGAGCAACTCAAACTTTTCGCAGAGTTTGGGATTTGTGGATCCAAAGATAATGTCATCGACATAAATCTGGACAAGAAGGATATGCTTAGGATATTTCTTCAGAAATAAAGTGCTATCAATCTTTCCACGAACAAAACCTTTAGAGAGAAGAAAGGTTGAGAGGGTATCATACCAGGCACGAGGAGCCTGTTTTAACCCATAGAGAGCCTTGTTTAACTTGTAGACGTGATCAGGGAACTTAGGATCTACAAAGCCAGGAGGCTGAGCCACATAGACCTCTTCATTAAGTTTTCCATTCAGAAAGGCATTTTTAATGTCCATCTGATAAACTTTGAAGTTCATATGTGCTGCAAAAGCTAGGAAGAGTCGAATTGCTTCGAGCCTAGCAACAGGAGCAAAAGTTTCATCGTAATCAATGCCCTCTTCCTGCCTGTATCCCTGAGCCACAAGGCGAGCCTTGTTTCGAATGATAGTACCAATCTCATCAAGTTTATTTCGAAAAATCCACTTGGAACCAATGATTGTACGTTTTCGAGGCCTAGGGACGAGAAGCCAGACATTGTTTCTGATGAACTCTGCTAGCTCTTCCTGCATGGCTGAGACCCAGGCAGGATCACGCAAAGCATCATCTATTTCTTTAGGTTCATTTTCAGAGATAAAATTTACATAAAGACAGACGTTACCAGCTTGACGTCTAGTTTTCACACCAGAAGAAGGGTTTCCAAGAACTTGATCAATGGGATGATCTTTGGTCCATCGGAGAGCAGGTGGTTGATACACCTGTCCTGAAGTAGATGCTTCATTGGATGATGGATCAGGAAGAAGATTTGTAGGAGTGGGTTCACTAACAGTGGTTTGAGAGAAGTCTTCACTGTTAGTAGGTTGATCAGGTTCAGGTGGTGTGATTTGAGAGAGAGGGGTGGCATTTATGAGAGGTGGAGTGGTTATATCAGAAGGTGGTATTGGATTTTCTTCAAAACCATCAGGAAGGTCTTGAGGAGAGGGATCAGCAATAGGAGGTTCAGGGACTCGAAAGAAAGAGTCAGCCCACTGATTGATTTCAGTATTGTCATTTGGATGAGGAAAGGTAGGACCCGATTCATCAAACTTGACATGAATCGTTTCCTCAATGGTTTGTCTTCGTTTGTTGAACACACGGTAAGTTTTAGAAATGGATGAGTATCCGAGGAAAATTCCATCATCAGATTTGGAATCAAACTTTCCAAGAAGATCTTTGTTGTTCAGGATGTAGCAGACACAACCAAAGATATGGAGATGTTTGATTGATGGTTTCCTGTTACGAAAGAGTTCGTAAGCTGTTCTTCTGAAACGCTTGACAATCAGAGATCTGTTCTGAGTGTAACAAGCAGTGTTTATAGCTTCAGCCCAGAACTGAGTGGCAAGGTTGGCTTCACTCAGCATAGATCTAGCAGCTTCGATCAGCGTCCTGTTTCGTCTTTCAGCAACACCATTTTGCTGAGGAGTTCTCACAGAGGAGAAGTTTTGAGAGATACCTTTCTGTTCAAAGAAAGATTCTAGGGTACTGTTTTTGAACTCAGTCCCATGGTCACTTCTTATTGAACGAACAGTAAGGTTGTTGAGTTTTTCCATCTTCCTGACGAACAGGATGATTTCTTCAGGAGCATCACTCTTGGCACGTAAGAAGAAAACCCAAGTATATCTGGAATATTCATCTACGATTACCAGAGTATATTTCTTTCCACCAATGGATTGGACATTAACAGGTCCAAAGAGATCCATGTGGAGAAGTTGTAGAGGAGAGCTGATGGAGGAAATCTGCTTGGACTTGAAGCTAGCCCTGGTCTGTTTTCCTTTCTCACATGCTGAACAAAGAGATTCCTTTGTGTAGCGATAGTCAGGAAGACCAATGACCAGGTTGTTGATGCAGAGTTGATTCAGCGTCTTGAAGTTGAGATGAGAGAGACGCTTGTGCCAGAGCCAATTCATATCAGTGGAAGCACGTGATACGAAACAGAAGTTATCAGTGGAAGTATTCATATTGATGATGTAGATATCTGCATGTCTAACACCATTGAGAATGACTTCCTTTTTCTTGTTCTTGACTTTGCACTTTTTCTTAGAGAAAGAAACTTTGTGATTCTTATCACACAGTTGACTGATGCTCAGAAGATTATGCATCAGGCCTTCAACATAAGCAACTCTTTTGAAAGTAGTTACTCCGTTGGTCAGAGTGCCATACCCTCGGGTTTGGCCTCTACCGTTTCCGCCAAAGGTCACAGCAGGACCTCTTTCTTCACGGTAGTTAGTGAGGACAGATTTAGAACCAGTCATGTGTCGAGAGCATCCACTGTCCAAGTACCAGATGCCCTTATCCTGTAACATACAGAGTTTAAGTTTTCTTTGGTACCCATAGAACTATGGATCCAGAAGTATCAGTAGGACTGGTTGAATCAGTGTCAGCCTTTACTGAAGTATCAGTACAGGAGGCTGGAGTCTTGACTGAAGGAACAGTCTTGACAACCTTCTTTCCTTTGACTGATTTCTCAGTCTTGGGAATCTTCTTTACCTTAGCTGATTTTTCAGCTTTGGTAGCATCAGGACACTTACTCGCAATATGGTCATTTAATCCACAGTGATAGCATTTGTGATATTGAAAGCGTTTAGTGTGGTCCAGAAAGTTTTTGAACTTTAGGTGAGCAGGACCTGCACCAAGTATGCCTTTAGCATTGGACATTGGAGGAATTGGTTTCTTCTCCTGAGTCTTTTGCTTCAGGTCAATCTTCAGTCTAGGAGCAGGACTCTGAGAAAGAGACTTAGTTCCAGAGACTGAAGGACCACCACCCAGAACTTTGTTCTTGGGTTTAGGACCCTTGGTCGTTGAAGGTGTTTCAGTTTTGGATTTATCCTTAACTGTGTTCTTTTTGCTCTTATGAGCACCTTCAGGGTGAGTGTTAGAAGAAGAAGAAGAAGGGGTGTTTTCAGAGGTATTAGGAAGAGGAATAGAAGAAACAAATTTTCCAAATTTGAGCATGGAACTATCAGACTTAGTTTCTTCTTTCTTGTAACCACGAAAGAATCCAAGACCTCTCTTGCTTTTATCAGGCCTCCCTGAAGCTAATATTTCATCAACTTTTTCAGAGGCGTCACTCCATCCTTTGATGGTGACTTTTTCAGCATTTAATTGGGCAAGGGCCTTCTCTTTGGCAGCAAGAGCCATTTCTCTTTCAATACAAAGAGTTTTGTTTACAGTGACCTGATCCTTATAATTTTCTTCTACAATGGTAAGCTGTTTTAATTTTTCTTGACATTCTTTGAGTTGTCCTCTAAGGTCAATATTCATTTTTTCAGCAGAAGTTTTACCATTAAGGGCTTTATAAAGGTCGAGAGTGACCAGGTCTAACTGTGTTAAGCTTTCAAGAGGGATGAGAGGAATAGGTACCTGACTGGAAGAATCAGTCGCAGAGGTGGAAGCTTCAGGAGTTGTGGAAGAAGAAGCTTCAGGATCCTGAGGAGGAATCTCTTCAGGAACCTCTTCTATCTTAGCCATGAGAGCTAAGGTAGGTTCCTCAATAATGGCCATGAGTGCCACTTGAGTATCTTCCTCATCAGACGAGTCATCAGAGGAGACATCATCCCAATCGCAGTCTTCTGCGATTAAACCTTTGCCTTTACGCTGAGTTTTCATCTTTTTGTACTTTTCCTTCAGGCGTTGGTATTTGGGGTTCTTGGAAGAAGATTTTGCAGAGGAGGGAGCAAACTGACTTTTTCTGTACCTGCAATCATTAGCAAAGTGTCCTTTGCCCTGACAGTTGTAGCAGATAGCAGTAGCCTTGTCAGTAGAATCTGACTTTGGCTTGTCAGTAATAGAAAGATGTTTCTTTTTATGGAAGTTTCCCTTTTTGGCAAACTTTTTGAAAGATCTGGTTAAAAGAGCAAGAGATTCATTGAATTCAGGATCTTCTGACATGTCAGAGTCAGAAGATTCTAATTCAGTAATAGTTACTGAAGAAGAAGAAGCAGCAACAGGAGGAACTGAATCAGAAACCAATGCAACAGATGTGCTTTTGGATTCTTTAGATTCTCTTATGAGATTCTTTTTCAGTTTCTTCTGTTGTTCACGGTTCAGAAGAATACCGTACAGCTCACTTAGAGTGAGTGTCTTTATGTCCTTTGACATAGTTAAGCAGGAGGTGTAGATTTCCCAATGTTCAGGAAGAGCTTCCATGAACTTGGTAACCACCTCAGAGTTAGAGTAGGTAGTACCGATGGTCTTCAGATCAATCAGAAGACAGTTGAATCTCTGATGTAGCTGGGAGAGAGTTTCATCCTTCTGATGAATAAAGCTTTCGTACTGACGAACCAAGAAAATCTTTCTTGATTCCATTAGTACGGCGGTACCTTCATATTGAACACAGAGAGTGTCCCATATCTCCTTAGCAGAGCGAAGGTGACAGACAGAATGAAAGACGTCATCAGGGAGAGACATGGCAATGAGAGACCTAGCCTTGGTGTCAATGTTGACCAGGCGTCTATCTTCATCATTCCAGTCAGTTACGGGCTTTACCAGCTGTCTTTCAGGAACAGCAGGTTGACCAGCAGCAGCAGCAATGGGGTGGACAGTTTGTGTAGGCACATGTGGTCCGTTTTCCAGAAAATAAGGAATCTGGGGATCAGAACCAGAGAGGAAAAGTTCCATCCTGGTTTTCCAAAGAGAGAAGTTGTCTTTGTTAAACCGAGGAGGCTTTCCAGCAGAGCCGGTATCAAAGTAGTTATCCTTAGCTTGAAGAGCCATAGAATAAGAATAGAGAGGATCACAAGATTTTTCTTAAGACGAAAAAGAGAGCTTGTATCTGCTCTGATACCACTTGTTGGTCCCAAGTAGGTGACCTTCAAGTAAGGATAGTGTTTGGGATTATAGAAGGGGGGGGTTGAATATAATCACACAAATTTCTCACTTTTAAATTCTTGTTTTATAAACAATATGAATTTACAGATTGTTGCGGAAATAGAGAAGACAATTAGTCTAACCTAAACAATCTAAGTTCTTTCACTATGCACTAAGTGAGAAGAGAATAAAGAAAGAAGATAGAGGGATAAAGAGAGAAAGGACTTGAGTAGAATTAGGATGAAGAAGAAGTATGGAGAACATCTCTTCACGTCCTATTTATACTCCATGCATTTAATGCATGCAGACCTACTATTGTGACGTGTCACAATGTGAATGGTCTGTTGTACTATTTACTATAAACAAATACTCTTTGCATGGTGTGCAAAAGAGGATGTTTGTAAACAGTTGCCTTATGGGCTGATAAGTACGGAGGGAACAGTAAAGTAACTGCCCTTATGTACTATTGTGTCAGAAAAGGCGTGTAATCCTTTTGTGCATTAGACTAAGACATTGTTCTAATCCTTCAGGATCAGGATACTGATCAGTGACTAGAGTCCTGAATCTGGGAACGTTCAGGGTCACGTGTATCCTGATGAATCTTCAGGATGTCATACGATAGTGAACAGACTGCTATCACTGAGTTCCGTCTTCAGATCACGAGCATTCTGTTCCTGTCATCAGCTATTTCTTCGACGTCGCTGATGGTTCTTTTTGTATGATCTTAATGTCTTCAGGAGGAGGTCTTCACTTCAGTGGACAGGATCAGTAGACTGCAGAACAGACTCGTTAGTCTCCTGATCCTGATCCTGATCTATAAAGTTTAAGTTACAGCATAAGTAACATGGAATAACACTGAACAGACTCAGTGATAATTCCTCAAGCTATAACAGAAGTAAAAACCTATTCACTAAGTAAAGATACAGGATCATTATCATTTCATCAGGTCTTAGGAGAGCTGGATCAACAGCATGGTGTATCCGAAGTCGGCAAGTTGGGTTTTCATCCACAGAACTTGCGAGCAGCAGCAGGCGGCGGCAACATATTCTGCCTCCGCGGTGGATAGGGATACGCAATTCTGCTTCCTGGAGGACCAACTCACCAGCTTGTCTCCGAGAAATTGGCAAGCACCAGATGTGCTTTTCCTGTTGAGCTTACAACCTGCATGGTCTGAGTCTGTATATGCAATTAGTTCAAAACCAGAATCCTTTGGGTACCAAAGGCCAAAATCCGGTGTGCCCTTCAGATACCTAAGGATTCTTTTGACTGCAGACAGGTGTGAATCACGTGGATCACACTGAAAACGAGCGCAGACACCCGTGGAGAAGACAATGTCTGGTCTACTAGCCGTGAGATACAAGAGAGAACCAATGATCGCCCCATAAGTCTTCTGGTCAACCGGTTTACCAGAAGTGTCTGCATTTAGTTGAAAATTTCTGGGCATTGGTGTTGCCGCAGAGTTTGAACCACCGAAATCAAATCGTTTTAAAAGATCTTGAACATATTTGGCTTGATTTATAAAAATGCCATCAGGGCGTTGTCGAACTTGAAGTCCTAAAAAGAACGTCAACTCGCCCATCATGCTCATTTTAAATTGGGATTTCATGGTGTTCTCAAACTCTTGGCACATCTCCGGCTTCGTAGATGCAAAGATAATATCATCCACGTATATCTGAACTATAATTAAATATTTACCTGATCTGTTAAGAAACAAAGTGGGATCGATTGTACCTTTCTTGTAGCCAACTCCTAGCAAGTAATCAGTAAGAGTTTCGTACCATGCCCTAGGAGCTTGCTTGAGACCGTAAAGCGCCTTGTCCAGCACGTACACGTGGTTTGGAAATCTGGGATCGACGAATCCTTCCGGTTGTTCGACGTACACCTCTTCTTGAAGAAGTCCGTTCAAGAAGGCACAGTTGACGTCCATTTGATACACCGTCATGTTCTTGTGTGCGGCATATGCAAGGAAGATCCGAATTGCCTCGATCCGAGCTACGGGCGCAAACGTCTCATCGTAGTCGATACCCTCTTGCTGGCGATAACCCTTGGCGACCAATCAAGCCTTGTTCCGGATGATGAGATCGTTCTCGTTCTTCTTGTTCCGGAAAATCCACTTTAGGCCGATTATTGACTTTCCCCATGGTCTGGTTACCAAACGCCAAACTTTGTTTCTCTCGAATTCCGCAAGCTCTTCTTGCATTGCTAACACCCAATCAGGATCAGTGAGAGCTTGGGGAACATCCGAAGGTTCGAAATCACTCAAGAACCCTCCGAATAGAATCAGGTTTTCGACATTCTTTGCAGATCGTGTCGTGACAGGTTGTGATGGACTCCCGATTATCTGGGAGGGGGGATGATCTCGTGTCCACTTTCGAGTGTGTGGAAGAGTGACATAAGCTTGTTGGTTATTGGTGATGTCGTTTTCATCTTGCACGACAAAGACCTCTCGCTGGTTTCTACTCGATGACCCGGCTTCCAGATTATTCTGCGGTGATGCCTCCAACCGGGGCTTACGTACTACCTGAGCATAAGTTCTCTGAGCTGAACTGGGTGAGGGTAGTGGAGCTTCTTCCAGGATAGGTGCAAGAACAGGGTGTGGAGTCTGTTCTCAGACGGGTTCCGGTGAGGCAGAGGATGAGGTTTCAAGGGGGGAGACCGCTGTTGATTCTGGTGCCACTGAGTTTGTAGAGGTGCTTGAAGATGGCTCAGTGACGAAAGCATCGGATGTCACTGAAGTAGAAGTTGAACCAGCATGAGCAGGAACTACAATCGGACCCGTGAGTGTGGGTAGATCATAATCTGCGAGGTCTAAGAAGTCTAAAGCAGAAAAGTTAGTGGAAGAACCTGTGCTCGGTGGTGAGGTGAACAGTTCAGGAAAAGAGGCATTTACATTACTTGGACTTGCAACAGAATAAGTTTCGGTTTCGGAAAAATCAACATTTGAGCTTTCCAAGATGGTTCGGGTACGTTTGTTGAAAACCCTATAAGCCTTTGAGTTATGTGAGTATCCGATGAAGATAGACTCGTCAGACTTGGGTTCAAACTTTCCCAAATCATCCCGGTCGTTTAAAACATAGCATTTACATCCAAAAACTCGAAAGTAATCGATGTTAGGCTTACGCTGTTCGACCATCTCGTAGGCGGTTTTAACGGTCCGCTTGACGATCAAGGTCCGATTCTGCGTGTAGCATGCTGTGGATACTGCTTCAGCCCAAAATGATTAAGGGACACCAGAATGAGCCATCATAGATCTCGCTGCTTCGACCAACGTCTGGTTCTTCCTTTCCACTACCCCATTTTTTTGAGGAGTGCGCACGGCTGAAAAGTTGTGAGAGATTCCCACATCTTCGAGAAAGGATTGCAGCTTTGCATTGCGAAACTCGGTCCCGTTGTCACTTCTCAACTTCTTCACTCGGCGACCCAAGAGAACTTGAATCCGCTTAATGAAGGCAATGATTCGATCGGCAGCGTCAGACTTGGCTCGAAGGAATTCAAGCCATGTGAACCTAGAGAACTCATCAACGAGAACTAACATGTATTTCTTTCTGGCTAGGCTCTCGGTTCTGGTAGGTCCACAAAGATCCATGTGAATCATGTCAAGGGGACTCTTGCTATTCGTGTCCATCCTTGGTGGATGAGAGCTTCTCGTCATCTTTCCTTGTTCGCAAGCGGGACACAATGTATCCTTGGAAAGGCGAGTCTTCGGTAGTCCCTTGACAAGATTGTTCGAAACCAGCTTGTTCATGTCTTTGAAATTCTGATGGCAGAGTCTTCGATGCCATAACCAACTGTCCTCCTTTGATGCCTTTGCGAGCAAACAGATTGCATTCCTCGGATCAGAAATTGCTGCAAACTGTGGGTGTGTCTGAGGGATTGAACGGAAGACGGTGGAGTAAAGATTGCCATTCCACCGTGCACTGAGGATGACGTTGTTGTCTTCATCATTCACGTCGCTTCCGTATTGGAATTGCTTCACCCAGTATCCGTTGTCACAGAACTGACTGGAGCTGAACATGTTGTATCCTAACCCCTCGACATACCTGACATCCTTGATGATGTATCTCCCATCCGTAATTTTCCCATAACCCACCATTGGCTTAGGTGTCTTGTCGGCTGTTTTAACATATCCCTCGAACCTTTCAACATAGTCGAAAAGGATGGATCTCTGACCAGTCATGTGTCTATATGCACCGGAATCGAAGTACCACACATGACTGACCTGCAAGACAGACTAAGCTTGTTTAGGGACCCATTGCCAAATGGGTTCCTTTGGGTTAGAGACAGATAAATCAGTCGGTGTAGTCCCCTTTTCGGATTTCTCCTTAGGCAGAGGGGACTTCACTGACGAAGAGGACTTAGCTTTCCCTCTTTTTCTTTCCCTTCTCTTTCGGGATTTGACATTGGATTGAGGAGCATAGAAAGAGTTAGACACACCATAACGCAGGAAATTATCAAACATAATGCACATGTCATTGCGAAAAGTATTAAAGGCATCGTTTAAGTTGCGATTACAATTTGCAGACATGTTCGAATTCATTCCTACACTAGGTGGAGCAAAGCCTAAACCTGCACGGCTAGGACTATGCTTCTTAGGGAAAGCAGAAAAAGAGTTGTTCCTTCCATGATGATCCTTTCTTGGTGGCTTCACATTCTGTCCACCATCTTTCCTCCTCGCATCTGCATGAAAAGCACGGTGTGAGTTAGAGGACGGCTTTGTGGGAATGGAGTTGCCACCTTTTCCAGATGATGTTTTAGAAAATTTAGGTTTTGTGGAATTGAAAGGTTGATTGGGTTGTAACTGAGAGGTCTCACCCACTTCAAAGGAACTTGAATGAAAGTCAAGACTTTTAATGGGCTTGACTGAGTTACGAGCATCGTTAGACTTTGAATGCTTTTTCTGGAGTCCTTTGGGTGCGTGAGGCTTAACTGACTTACCCTTGTCAGTACCAACACATTTTTTACCCTTAGGGTTACTTTTCTCAGAAATATGAGCTCGTGACTCAGTAGGCATCTCAGATTTGACAACAACAGATTTTGGCTTCTTTGGAATAAAGCCTGAAGGATCATCATCCTCATCTAAAAACACCTTCATATCATATTCAATATTTGGATCATGGACAGTCTTGGGTTCGGCTATCCTGTGGTGTGAATTAGGGGGTTCATCATCATCTGAGACTATGGAACAATGGTCCTCAATATCTATGACAGGTTTGGGTTGAAGATTTACTACAGGATGGTTAGGGATTGGAGCAGTCTTATCATCAACTGATTCTGAGCAGTAAAGGTTTTCAAGATTCATGACTTTCCTTTTTAAAATGGAGTTAGACACAAGTTGGTTGTTTAAAGATCGGCGATACATTATCCTTTCATCATGATCAAGTTCTTTTAAAAGTTCAAAGTGGATATCTAGGAGAATGTATCGAGTTTGAAGATCCGCAACCTTGATTTGAAAATCAGTAAAAGCCGAGGTTGCGGTCTCACCCTCTGAAGAAAGCCTAATTCTCTCGGCATTGGCCTCGAGCAAGTCTTTTTCCAAAGTGCGTACCAATGTGTCTTTCTCCGAAACAATTACTTTCAGATTCAAGATCTGATGTTGACATGCATCCAAATCCATGGCTTTTAACCTAAGAGCAAACACTTCCTTTTCTAGCTTGACTAGGTCGTGACTCTTAGTTGCGGAAGTATCCTCGGGTGGGATAACTAAGGTCTCCTCTGAAAACTCCATTTGCCTAGTGTCATAACTTGAGTTCAGGTCTGTATAGTTGATGGGGGGCATTGCTACTCTAGGGGTTCTGGCCTTAATGCCTTCCCATGTGGGTTCAGAGTTGGTCGGATCACTAGCCGGAACAAAGATTGATCTATTAGGAGGGGGACTAGTGGGTGGACTGCTAGAGGTACTGTTCGTTGGACTGATGGTTCTAGTTATGGTCTCACCATTTATGACTTAAGTGTATGTGACGGTCTGCCTAACGAATTCCTCGGTCACATGTCCTCCTACTAGGACAGGTTTGGGTTTGGAGGCTGCCATATCCTCAAAATTGTATAGATAAGAAGGTGCTTTGTCTAAAACATGGTTTTCAGATAGACCTAGGCTGGGTTTGGCTTTATAAAAAGGATTCCTTTTGGCATGCTGAGTGAGGATACTTAAAGTCTGTTCAGATTGTCCTCTTTTGAAATTGTTGTCCTCAAGCTCTTGGATTTTTGAAAACAACCGAGTTCTTTCTTCCGAAAGTAACTGGAATTTAATGTTGAGCTCCCCATGATCGCTGTTAAGTTCCTCATGGGCTTTTTGAAGACAACTAAGTTTGTTTGCTAAATTGGACTCTCTAATGCCAGACTCAAGTGTTTCACGATTATAAACTATGGTCAAATCCTCGAGAGAGTCTTTATAAATAGCACTGTCGATTCTAAATTTCGTGACGAGAGTCCTCTCCGATTGGAGACATCTCTCTAATTCACAAATTTTAGATTCCAACATTGCCACAGTATCAGTTATATCTGGAATAGAGGATACCTCAGACGGATCAATGTCTTGATAAGTGCTTGGTCCAACGGCTTCTGATCCCTCGAAGTCAGCCATCAAGCATAGACCCTTCACCAAATGATCATCCTCGTCTGAGCTCTCCTCTTCACAAACCCAGTTCTCTTCATCAACCAACAAAGCAACCCCTTTTTCCTTCTTCCTCATCAGTGCGACCTTTCTCTCAAAGTACGCGGCATCCTTGTACTTGACAGAGCAATCTCTGGCGTAGTGTCCCAACTTACCGCACTTGTAGCAAGTGGTAGTGGGACTAGCGGTCTGTTGAGGAGCGGGGTTTTGGGTTATGGGACCCTGGGGATGATTTGACCGTTGAATTCCTTGGTCAGCTTGGGTCTGTTGATCATCCCTCTGAACTTGCCTGGAACTGTTTCCCCTGGAATCACCTCCGTGGTAGTTACTTTTCCTTGATCCATTCTCTCATCTGACCTTCGATCACCTCTATTCTGCTCATACCCATGGCCCGGTCCTTGATCTAGCCTTCCACTCTCATATCTTCCTCCATATCCGCTTTCATACCCCTGACGATCGATATACCCAGATTCAGGAGTATATTGCGTCAAGCTTCTTCGGTAGTTGATGTCGGAGACCTGACCTCTCCAATCTCCTTGATTCCTTGATTCCCTGGGCCTCCTTGATAGTCCAGGTATGTGTTGTCTCTTCTGGGTTGATCTCTGAATCTGCCTTGATCTTCCCTGTACCTTCCCTGGTTGTTGTGGTAACTTCCCTGATCGTATGTCTGAATCCCCCCTTGCTGATAGCTTCCTCTTCCTTGATTTCCGTACTGACCTCTATCTTGCTGGTAATGACCTCCCCTTCCTTGCCCCATTCGGCCTCCTCCAAGAAATCCTAATCCCCGTGATCGGTTGTATCCACGGTTTGCATTCAGTCGTTGTACACTGTGTGAGATGAGGGCAAGGGACTCATTCACGTGGAAGAGTTCATCATCTGAAATGGAAATAATCACAGGTTCATCGGGGTGTTGGATGCTAGGGCCATAGTTCGAGTTGAACTCTTGATTGTATTCCTCTTGATGATACTGGGGAGAGATGTTGTTGTATGGCATTGGTTGGATAGGTGTTGAGGTTGGTCCTCCGAAGGGCACGGCTGACAGTGCCAGAGGATCGACTGCTTTCTTGGTTCGCCCTCCGGTGATGAATTCTTCGTGTTGAACCATCATGCTGAATAAGTCGTGCAGACCCATGGCTCCCAGATTCCGGCTTAACTGAATGTTGATTTCCATATTTTGCCATTCCTGCGTGAGATTCTTCAAGAACTTAACGTTCACTTCGTACTTCGATTTCTCAACCCCGAGCCGTCTCAGATCGTTGACGAAGGAATTCAGTCTTTGATAAGACTCTATGGGGGATTTGTTTTCCCTAGCCTTGAAGCCTTCGTAGGCATTGAGCGCGCTTTCTTTCTAACTCTCCAAAGCAGTATCACCTCCTTGCATTTGTTGCTCAATTTCCACCAGACGTCTCGTGCGTTGGTTAGACTGTCAACTCTCGCGTACATATCGTTTGGGAGAGCCATGATCAAAAGGGTAAGTGCACGCTTGTCGATGAGGTGTCGGGCTCTTTGTTCTGGGTTGAACATCTCGACAGCTTCTTGACCACGTATGTCGGAAGTTCGGGACAAGTATCGGTTTTAGGGACTGCGGCGACAGTGACGGTCGGTCTGATAGGCCCTTCTCGGATGGACTTCATCAGATTCTCATCCAACAGATCGAGGAAGTGTATCATTCTGCGTCTCCACTGTTGATACTCCCCCATCACCAAGACGGGAGGACGAGTTTCGGATCCGATTCCGATGATCTCTTTCGACATTTCTCACTCACTTAGAGGATCTCCTCGTATGACTCACTTGGCTTAAAAGAAGGGTTTTGAAAAACAGGTATTTTGAGCGCCTCGGGACACAAATAGCTTCGAGAATTAAAAGGTTTTGAAATGAGGCTAAGTGTCGAATTCGGGGAACAAATTGTCAAGAGTTCCGGCCC
Organism: Centaurea solstitialis; assembly: GCA_030169165.1. Taxonomy (NCBI): domain Eukaryota; kingdom Viridiplantae; phylum Streptophyta; class Magnoliopsida; order Asterales; family Asteraceae; genus Centaurea; species Centaurea solstitialis. The sequence continues at coordinate 34,744,517 of CM058040.1, forward strand.
GAAGAGGCGAAATCCGATCTGGAAACTGATGTTTTCCGAATCGGATTTGGCTCAAAACACTGGATGCGGAAAAAGACACTTTTCCGATTCGGAAAATGGTATTTTCCGATTCGGAAAGTGTTGAGTTTGGAAAAAGGCAAGTTGGGATTCGGAAATGATATTTTCAGGAGCAAAACCCCAAATCAGAAGCCTGTTCTCCGATTCGGAAAACTATGTTTTCCGATTCGGAAAAGAGGTATTTTCCGATTCGGAGAATAGTACAATTTCTGATTCGGAAAATTTGAACTGAAAATTCAGTTCTCGTTTTCCGATTCGGAAAACCTGCACAGAAACTCCGAAAAATCACTCAAAATCACTCAAAATACTAAAGATAAGTGATAAGACCCCAATTTGTAGGAAAATGGTTAGAAAAAGTGGGGAATCACTTATCACTTATAAAAACTCTTTTACAACCCCTTTTGGATTAAAAACCCAAAAATTTTGGAAAAACCCAACTTTTTAAAACTTGAATAAAAACTTTGAAATCAACTAAAACAGCCAAGGAATCAACAAGGCATCGCTCTGATACCAATTGTTGTCCCAAAAATCAATAAGAGTGAGTGAAAAGGATTGAAATCATATATATTGAAGAACACAAAAGCTTGATAAGTTCATCAATGGAGGTTTTGCCCAAAGTGGTAATATGATTCAACAACAAAACCCTAATCATCTCTTACCTTTTATAGGTAAGAGGAAGAATACAAGATTGTCAATAAAGGCCCTCGAAGTTTCAAACTTCAAACAAGGGCATACAAACAAAGTAATTGTTCAAACAAACAGTAAATAAACTAGGAAAGCTGATAAAGATAGTGTTTTCTGACTCTTCACAATAAAGAGGTCCAACAGATAGTTATCCCAACCTCTAAAGTTCCAAAAAGTCAGATGTTTTGAATGTTGGACCTTAAACTGATTGATTTTCAGGTTTTTTCTACAACCCTTTTAGCCACTTAAATAAATCCCATTTCCTACCCTTAACCCCTAGCCTAACATTACAACCCTAAAGTCCCCTTGACGGTTGACAACTTTACAGTAGTAGAGATTGGATTTGATAACAAGCATATGCATGCGGGATAAGGTCAAGTATCAGTGTGATCACTAATATCTTACCCCTTTGAGAGATATACTTGAAAATATTGTGAGGGTGAAAGTTGAACTCGGCAATTGGATTACTCATTGTAGCTTATAGTATGACTGCATAATACCTCATATCTTTGTGACTTTGACTGATCATTGGTTGAGATAATTTTGGTGTTATTTTTCCTTATTTTTCAGTCTTTTGATTGAGGATAATCAAAGCTTAAGTGTGAGAATTTGATAACTCCAAAATTATACATGTTTTGGTCATTCTGAATTGCAATATTTATTCCCATTTTACCCTTATTTGGTACATTACTTTCCGAAAGTCTTTGCTTTTCAGTTTTGAAGGATTTGAAGGCCCGTGAACGTAAACGTAAGAAAAGAGGCGAAAAGGCATGAAAAAAATGGAGTTTACACGAGATAGAAGGCTCTCGCGATCGTGAGACCACATTCTGGCATCGCGAGAGTGACAAGATTCTAGAATATTCCTTCATGCTTCCCATCTGGCTTCACGAAATGTGCGTCTAACGTGGCAAAGGAGAAGTCAACCCTAATTAGGAGATTCCAGAATGTTCAAGAAATATTTTTAGGGTTGCTTTAAGTGCCTCGTATCGCAAAGCTGTCCCCTCGCGATCATTGATAACACCAAAATTATACATGTTTTGGTCGTACTTAATTGTCTGATTTTACCCCATTTCTCACCCATTTCTGATCTAATTACTCACACTTTGGACTGATTGTCACCTTTATAGGTTTTGGAGGCCGTGGAACGGAAAAAGTACGGAAAAAGGCGAAAAAACGTGGAAATTGGAAAAACTCAATCCAGTAGCATTTTCGCGTCTGCGAGTTTTCTAGTTTGGGGTAGCCAAGTTCGCAAGATGGAAAACCTAGGGTTTGATCAAGTGTCTCGCGCCGCGAGACCGCAGCCTCGCGATCGCGAAACGGGCTCCGACCCTCCCTTTTAAATACTGGCCTCCTCCTTTAGTTGAAAATAATGAGTCCTCTGGCGTTAGTCAAGTACAAATCATTAGATCTTAGTTTGTGAGAGAGATAGAGAGTTTGTTGTGCCGGTAGTCTACGGAGTTTGATTCTCGATCATCTATCGTTGTACTGTCGGTATAATGTCTGTCTCTTTATTTGTGTTTGCTGTTTTCGTTATGTTTAGTGAGTAGTTTTCTTAAGTGGTACTTATTGTGGTAGATGAACCTTGTGGGTGATGTTTTTGTGATTTAATGTTTATCGGTTTGTTTTTGGTTTATTTAATGTGTTTTACGGTTCCGATTTGATTTGTATTGTATGGATATTTGAATTCGTTGGTTGGGTGTATCTGTTTGACTTAGATAGATAGACTCCGATAGGTTAATCAACCTCTCTTGACCTTCCTTCGGAAACCCGGAGAGTTGTGTTAGGTGGTTAGCTCAGACCGAGAGCAGCCAGATAGTAAAATTTCGTGCAATAGTGATAGAATTGGGTGGCTGGTACTAGATTGCCTGACAATCAGTCTATGTATTAGGACTAGGAAGACCAACCTAGTTGACAACCGTAATGATCACATGTTAGGGTGTCCTAGACTTAAATTCCTACAATAACCAAAACAACCATACCTTTGGCTAATTTAAATCATCCACTTGGGGAGTGTTATACCATGATAAGTACTACTGTTTTTCTCTTATAAAGTTTAAATATTTGTCTTTGTGTTTTCTAGTTAGTCAGTTGTCTTTTGTTTCTTATTTAATTAGTTAGTTGTCTTTTAATTAATCAAACCATTTTCCTAAAAACCCCCCATAGCTTTAGGTTAATTAAACTAGCTAAGATTATTAGTCTACATAACTTGACCGTTCCCAGTGGTAGATACGATACCTGGACTTTCCTACACTATATTACTCACGATCAGGTACGCTTGCCTGTGAATGTGGTAACAGTGGCTAGGCTTTAGAGGTTAAAACTTGTTTCGCTTTTTATATACGATAATTACCGCATCAATCGTCAGGTGGGACGTCTCAGGCTATTTTAAATACTGCCTTCAACCTGTTTTCCAGAGCATCAAGAAAAATATTCAGAAAAGCTGAGAAGTTCAGAACTGCCATTCGGAGGGAGGATTTGTATGAACCAGCAGTGGAGAGCGGTGCTTAAACAAGGTAAAACTTCGTCGATGCTAACCCGGAGTCGTCTTGCTAGTGCCCGATCATCATCTGTTGCATGGTCTACATAATGTGTTCATATTTATTGCTTTCTTTGTTCGTAGTTATGTTTAGTGGCTAGTTAGTTTTTAGCGCTTACTATGGTTTGATGAACTTGGAAACATGATTTGATTTACGGTTTTAATTAATAGATTTATGGTTTGTTGAATGATTGCATGTCTTGTGATTCCTATTTATTGCTTTAACTGTGGCTACTTGAATTCGTTGATTGGGTATGTTTATTATCTGACAATTAGTAAATAGACTCCTATCGGTTAATTAATCTCCCTTACCTTTCATTCCGGTGATGTGGTGAGCAACTCTTAGACCAAAGTAAGTTGGATATTAGGATCCCACGAACTGAAAATAAATAATGTGACTTGTACTAGATTTTATAATCCCTGTACTTGGGCCGGGAGACCAACCTGGTTGACAATCAAAGATATTCATGTTAGGGTGCTTTATGCTTAAATTCTTACAATAACCATTAATCCATATCTTTTGGTAAATTACATCAAATCATCTGAAAAGGGATTCTACCAACCATAGTAAGTACTTGTTCTTCTCATTACAAAAAGATCTTATTGAGGACTATCTTCACGAAAATGTATCCAACTTTACACTTATAGTTTTATTCCTATAGTATATATCCAACTTCAAATTGTGCTATTGCATGTAGTATACTTTTAAAATTTGTTATCGTATGTACTATGTTACCTATTAACCTGTTGATGCTGATGTGTAACAGGTTGTTCCCTACATGGTATTTGAATTTTTTTTAACTGAAAAAAACGTCTTCTTTTTCATTGAAATTAGGGTTTCATCAAAACTAGGGGTTCTTCATTGAAATTAGGATCTCTTCTATTGCCTCTGCGAACTTCAAGTTGATTTCATCACGACTTAATTTTTCGTTTCAACGGTGTATGATCGATGGATGTCGAATGGGTGAATGGGGTTTTTTTCTGAAAACAAGAGTTTGAAGGTGGGAAAGTGAAGGGATTTGGACATTCAACTTCCTAGCCGATTTCGACCTGCAACTCATCTCCAGCAAATAAACAGCCTATTCTCTCATTCGTGCCATTTTACTTCGATTTCAAGCCCTGAATCGCTGACTGCACTCACTGCAGTTCGATTTTAGAACTTAGATCAGTAATTTTTGACGTAATTTCTAATTTCTACTTAAGTTTAGATTAATTTGAGTCTTGGAAGTTGAATGTGCTATGATTTGTTAACTTGAGTCTTGATTAGTTTGTCTTTTGAACTTTGAACTTTGAACTTTGAAATAGGAAAGAAATGAAAATTGGGTGGCCTGGATATCCGACCCCAAAAACCAAAAAACCTTGAACCCCCGAATGTGGGATTTCAGTGCCTCCAAATTCCCCCGAAACCCGATCATGTTTTTTAGTTTTGGGCAGCGACCCGTCCGAACGCGTTTGATGCTCACCCCTACCCAAAATAGCTTAATTCAATAAGAGTGAATTAAACGGCTGGTGGTACTTGTGGTTGCTCAAATTTTGAATTTGATATCTAAAACAAACTATTTACATTGGTGGTACAGCAAACTATCTACGCATGCATATTACTTGTTTGTTTTCCCGACATGACAAACCCACCATATTAACCTTTATCCAACACTAGATTTAACATGTTAGTTATTTTATTAGATTTGAAGATATGTTAGATTTCTCATTAAGATTAGTTTATAATAACTATAATTTGATTTAGGGTTAATTTCTTTTTGTGTACGGTTGGAATAAGGGAAAGATAAAGTTGCATGAAAATGACCGAAAGCAGATGTGTGCATAGAATGTGTTTTATGTTTATTTTTATTATTAAACGTTGCAAATACGTGCACAAAGATTTATTCGAAATTGTACAATATACAAAATAAATTAAAGAAATTGGTAGACCTAGCATAAACTAGACTTAACAAAACGATTTAAGGATATTAGCGTTAGGAACCCAATCTACAAGGAAAAGAAAAAATTCATATAACATAAGGGACGTACTTGTAATTTACTCCAAAATCATCCTTGCTCAGCACGATTCAACGTAATATATTAGTCAACACTCTTTAAAGGGTCATCATCATATCATATAATATAGTATAGAATTTTCATCCTTGCTCAGCACGCTCAATAGACACTTAATAATAATATAGATATATTTTATGTATGTGTATATATATAAACTACATGTGTGGCGAATTCAGAAGCAGTTTGCATTTGATACTTTCAAAACCCAATTAATTAATTAAGTAAGCAGTTGAATTAATTAACCATGGTTAGCTTCTTCTCTGCCGTGTTTTGTTGCTTCGCCCCACCTCGAGTTTCTGAGGAAGACCAAACGAAGAAGGTGAAAGAGTAGTTTCGTCAAAATCGCAATCTCGTGGAGCTCCGATTCCGGTCTCTTACTTTCCTGTCGGCTCAAACATCTCACGATTGTGATCGTTTCACAAAATTCAAACATTCATTGCGGTATCAATTAATTTCGTACTTGAAATATACATGTACAGACGGAGGTTCAATGGAAAACCTCAAAAAATGGAAACCAAGGAACACCCTTTAGTGTTCCGGGTGGACCGTATGCATACGGGTAATTTGAGTTATTTTTGGGTTTTTACGTACAAGTGTATCATTTCAGAATTATTCGTATGCACAAGTGCATATTGTCCAAATGAAAGGCTATGAGGATGTTCTTTGGTTTTTTGTTTATTTAAGGTTTTTCCCTTGAACCTAACCCTATATATTTTATATATATGTATGTATATGTAGGGATGGTTCCTTGTATACCATAATATAGGGAGGGTTTGGTTCCGGTGCAAAGGATTAGAAAGTATTTGGGTCTTGGATCAATCGTAAATGAGATCAACATTAATGAGATGTATTGGTAGGACCAAATTGTCCTAATTTGAGAAAGTTCTGTAAAAAAAGCTTTGGGCTTAATTGTAATATTTAGTTTATTGTTAGTGGGCTTAATGGGCTTGGGCTTTTATGTATTTGGATACCTATATAAAGGGTCTTGGGGTTAGGGTTTGAAGAAGTGCAGCCATTTCAATGAGAGTCGTCTTCAGTATTTAGTGTGTGAAGTGTGTGTGTTTTCTTGTAACATGAGAGCTCTCTAATAAATGCAAGAACACCTACTTCGTATTAATTCTTGTTGATTTATTGGTCTCTATCCTTGAATCTTGTTGAACGGGACCAACACGTACGAACATCAATTACACTGGGAAGTGCTATTTATTGATGAACATGAGATTAAAACTGATCAATCGTCCAAATCCTTATATGTATTAGTGTCTTGTGTCAAACTTATCTGAAAAGAAATTTTGGTGAAGAATATGTAATTTGATATATTGGTATAATCTTCCCTGAGTTCACTTGCATCATAACTCGTAAACTATGGCTTTATTATCTTTTGCACCAAGTTTGAGTTTTAATAAAGGTAGAAAATGACGAGAAGCCATAGCGGGACCACCATCGATCACCACAACGTTTAGTTATGGTTGTCCTCCCGACCATATATACCGTCATCTATGGGTAACTATGGAAGGGGTGATGTTCATGAGATAAAATCGAGTAAAGTACAATGCATGATGCAATCCTTCAACCGATTTTCACAACAAGATTTATTTTGAGATATGTCGTACGTGGATGAATGCTTATTACAAAAGGACCGTTCAATCTAATCATACCATGTAATCGTTTAAATAGCGTTATCAGTAATTTATTTCAGTTTCATACTTTCTTAATTACCTTTTAATCAAAATTAGAATAGTCAACTCAATTCATAATCCAAGTTAAATTTAGACTAACAATTGGGGTTTTCTTTTTTAACATAAGATTTAATCATATAAAAATTCAAAATCAACTTACATCCGCCCTTTTGCCTGTATTCCTATGAATTAATCAAGAAGCATCTACTAACAAGATAGAAGTGGAAAATCTTGTTTTTTGTGAAATTAAGCATATAATAAACAATATCCATTTCTGGTCATAAATAACTAAAACTAATACGATCAAATTATCCTAATTAGATAAAGTTTTATAAAGTAAGTTTTGAGAGAGATTAATTTGAAGTTAGCTAGTAATTGTAGTTAAGGGGATTGGGCTTGGGCTTGGGCTTGATGTAATTGGACCCTATATATACAAGGTTAGGGTTTAGGAAGAGATAGTGTGAGAAGCCATTTCGATGAGAGTCTTGTAAGAGAAATTGTGTCATGGTTTTGAAAACCGGACCGGACCGGCCGGTCCGACCAGTTCAACCGGGAGGGGGACTGGTTCAATATAACCGGTCAAATCGCTACGCATTGAGCCAGTGAGAACCGCTTGAACCGGAAGGTTGAACCGTTAAACCGGACCGTTTGAACCGCTTTAAACCGTTTTTTTCTTCTTATTTTCATCTACTTCCCAAATGCAAGGTTAGTATTATCATAAACATAGTTATATGACGTACTTTTGATACATTCATATACTATTTTTTGTTACATCGTTTTATATTTGGTATTATAGGAAATGAAAACAATGATGAATATGATGTACTTCCCAAATGTTGTATTTAAGTATTGTTGATGTTGGAAGTGTTTTCAAACATATTTACATTTTTAGTAATTTTCTAAAAATAATGATGACGTCATTCGGTTCTTTAAAACGGTCTGACCGGTCCGACCGATTGAACCAGTGAACCAGTAGGACAACCGGTTTGATAACCGGTCCGGTTTTCAAAACCTTGGATTGTGTGTGTATTTTCTTGTACCATTGAGAGCTCCCAAAATAAATGCAAGAACCAATCTTTTGTCTATCTATTTCTTCTCCTAAATTCCCTATTGTTTGATTATTTGGGACTCATAAGTGGTATCAGAGCCAAACAAATCATTAGATTTGTTTGTTCCTATGAAATCATTCAATTAGAGGTATTTTTATTTTTGGATTTTGAGCATTGTTCTTGAAGAAAAGTATGAATATGGGTTTTGTGGTTTGGATTTGGATGATGAAGATTGATGTTTAGGTTGAGATTTGAAGCAACTTTAAGCTTGATTTTGTGTATTTTACAAGTTTTTTCATAAAACTTCTTGGATTTGGAATAGAATTTGGGTTTGAAAAATCGTCTCCCGATTTTTAGATCTGAAATCCCGACTCTGGTTTCTGAAATCCCGACTTCGGTTTTTGGAACTTGGAAATTAATTTTGAAGTTGCACTTTGAAATTAATTTTAGAGTCAGACTTTGAATGAATTTTAGCGTTGAAATTGAAATTGAAACGATGGTTTTTGGAATCAGATTTTGGACGTCAAATGGAGTCCGAATTTGGAAATTAAATGGAGTTTGGATTTTGGAAAGTTAGTAATTCACATCGGAATTTCAAGTCGGATTAATTTGGACTCGGACTTATAATTGAATTATCCGACTCAATCACGTGATGTCATGAATTAATTCAAAGTTTGTGACTTTTACGGATTTAGCCCCTGAAGTTTGAAGTTGTTTGCAATTTAATTTTTCAAGTTTGAAACATTATCGCTGCCAGCCCCTATTCATTCAAACATATTTATTTATCAACTTTGGACGAATTGTTAAAATCCAGTCCCTGCACTTCATGTTTCAAGTTTTGTCAGATTTGGTCATTGCACTTCAAGCTTCAAATATATTCAAGTTTCCGGGTTGGGACTATTTGACGGAATTCTTTCCCGAGGATGCTAAATTGCTCAAATTCAGTTCGGGAATTATCTTCAGATGCGCTTTCAACTTTTTCAAGATTATACGATCAATCGAGCTGATGTGGCGTGTGTGGGGATAAACAAAGATCAAACATGTTGATTCAATGAATACCGTGTTCAACTTCTTCTAAAGTTTGTTGATTCGAAGAATACCAAACCCTAGGCTTCAAAACCTGAACCCTAATTGGGAATTCAAGAATTGGAAAAAAACAAAAGTTCTGTAAAAATTGATTAATTGTCTTGCAAAACACGAAATTAAACCTAAATAAGCGACCAAACGAACCGGGCATGCCCAAAAGTAACAGGCCGAACAATAAAGCCCAAAATAAAAGCCTAAAACGTAAAAAAAACACAAAAACGTCCAAAACAACACTAAAACAACGTTTTTAAGGCCCGAAACGTTTGTAGGCGTGTTCCCTGTCGCAGGCTTCGAATCGATAGGTGGATTGCCCAAAACGGACAATCGGAGCGAAAGTTATGCCCGTTTGAAGTTGGACCGATCATGGGCCTCCAGAAACGCCAAAGCCAGCTCTTCCACAGCTCGACCCGCATCACGAGCTTTCAAGTTTTATTCATTTTGGGCCTTGCATTCTTATTGGTCTTTGAAGATTAATTTGGCACAAATGATTGATCACTTTCAGTTGCACTCCAGATCCACCCAGATTCAGATACATTTGATGTTTCAAAATCCCTGCGCTTAAATAGCCACTTTTCTTTCCCAATTGTTGTGTAAAGATCACATCAGCCGAGTTTTAGCCCAATTCAGTTTTCAATCGTGAAAATTGAATTTCTCTCGTTTCCCAACTGCTCTAGATTGTTTGAAGACATGTCAGATTTGTAACGATTTCAGAACGACGGTGATCGGATTCTGCATTTGGCTAGATTACTCAGAAGGCTGACTCTCTGCAACCATTATTCTAGTGTTTTTCTGCAATGGAATTATTCCTCTTAGGAGTGGAGTCGAATTTTTCCGTTGGATGCCAGCTTTGGTGAATGGTACTACTGTTATGTGCTCAATTCCTAACCATTTTACTATCGTGGAGGCTCGGTTGCGATCTAGAATTTTGAGTGACGGTCGTCATCCATCTGATTAAGAAGACTAGATCTGGATCTAATTGCTTGACATTTTGGAATATTTCAGGAAATCGACTATTTTCTGAGAAGAAGAGAGATCAAAGCTGAGTATCTCGTTTAGTATCTACTCCCAGTTTTTCAGTCCATATGGTGTTTCGGTGATCCAAGCTTTAGTGTTTCCCAGTTGTGAGCTTATCAGATTTAGAGCTCTTTTGCTATACTCCTACTCAACACGCGGTTAAAGACATATCCTTTATTTTTCTTGCTAATCTGCACTGTAACTCACACATGCATCTATCCCTTTGTTTTCCTTTGTGGTCTACATAGTTGGATGACTCAACATGCTCTGGTGCAAGCTGTTGTATTCTGCGATTATCAGACGTGTCGAGTTATTTATAGGTTGAGTTGTATTTTGTGCAATCAGTCGCGGTTATTGTACATCGGATCTGGTATTTCAGTTGAAACTAAAGACAAAGAGCTACAACCGACGGAGAGCTTGGAGATCTAAATGTAGCAGAATGCCACTAAAGTTTTCTGAAGAAAGCAAGGGGGAGAAGATTAGAGATGCTAATTTGAATGATTATTTTGTAAGTAAACAATGTGAAATGTATGTGCGAATAAGCTAATTCAGCCATTAAGCTGATTAATTCATTAGTAAACACCCCTAAAATTGCTTCAAAAAATAAACTCTGTTCCATTGGAATAAAACTAATTAGTAAAATATAGAAGAGAAATGTAAAAGTGAACTCTAAAATCTCAACAAAACTGATGCGGGCCGAGCTGTGGAAGAGCTGGCTTTGGCGTTTCTGGAGGCCCATGATCGGTCCAACTTCAAAAGGGAATAACTTTCGCTCTGGTCGTCTGTTTCGGGCCTTAGACACGCTGTCTTAGTGTCGTTTTGGACCTCTTCGTGGTTTTTTTTTTATGTTTTGGGCTTTTTTTGTTCGGTCTGTTACTTTTGGGCAGGCCCGATTCGTTTGGTTGCTTATTTAGGGTTAATTTCGTGTTTTGCAAGACAATTAATCAATTACAGAACTTTTTGTTTTTCTTCCAATTCTTGAATTCCCAATTAGGGTTCAGGTTTTGAAGCCTAGGGTTTGGTATTCTTTGAATCAACAATCCTTAGAAGAGATTGAATACGGTATTCTTTGAATCAACGTATTTGATCTTTGTTTATCCCATACACGCTACATCAGTTGGTATCAGAGCCAAAACGATCCTACGTTATGCCGCCTCACGATCCGATTCAAACCAAGTTGGGGGTGAAGATTAATGTCGAAGGAGATTGCATCAACGACATAGGACTACCACAATATGATGAAGCCGAATATACGGAAGACGATGTAAGTCTCGTATTGATTTGGCAACAGATCTGTTTGAGGCCTTTAACACAAGATAGTGACTCTATGGCTACCATTCAAGGTAAAAATTGTCACTTTATTGTTGACTCTTATAACCAAAAGCAACTTGCTATTGAATTGAAACCAGAATTCATAGATGTGGTCATAGAAAAGCGGAGTTCGGAGAAGTACGTGTTTAACCACGCCAATATGGTTAGACATGCTATCAAAAACACGGGCATCGATTATCTTGGACCTCTCAATGATCAAGAACTGGTCAAGTTCTTGTTGCATGACTACACAACCGCTACGAATATGACGAACCCGTTTTCGGCGTTGGTCGCAATTTCTCTGAAACCCGGCAAAGCATGTGATGATACGTTCGCTAATTTGTACGACAATGCCTCACGACAAGAAAGCAATGATAAGGGGAATCGAATCTGCATGATCCAAGGAAAAATCAAGAAGATTGTTTGGGACAAAAATATTTATTTTTCCAAGTGGAAACGACGTCTTCTCAAAATATTGTTGAAGATAAAGCAAATTCGAGGTCGAATTTTGTCCACCCAGGGGGGAATGATGCGGGCCGAGCTGTGGAAGAGCTGGCTTTGGCGTTTCTGGAGGCCCATGATCGGTCCAACTTCAAAAGGGAATAACTTTCGCTCTGGTCGTCTGTTTCGGGCCTTAGACACGCTGTCTTAGTGTCGTTTTGGACCTTTTCGTGGTTTTTTTTTTATGTTTTGGGCTTTTTTTGTTCGGTCTGTTACTTTTGGGCAGGCCCGATTCGTTTGGTTGCTTATTTAGGGTTAATTTCGTGTTTTGCAAGACAATTAATCAATTACAGAACTTTTTGTTTTTCTTCCAATTCTTGAATTCCCAATTAGGGTTCAGGTTTTGAAGCCTAGGGTTTGGTATTCTTTGAATCAACAATCCTTAGAAGAGATTGAATACGGTATTCTTTGAATCAACGTATTTGATCTTTGTTTATCCCATACACGCTACATCAAAAACTCAATAAGGAATAATACTCAGATAAGTATCCTCAAAATAAACTTGAAAAACGGTTTTGTTGAATAATAATGGTTTATGAAATGAAAAGTGATCGATGGAGTGGGGGGGGAGAGTTTACCTGAAAAACGATTTTGTAGACACTACTAAAAAATTCTGTATTACCGACTGCTTTTCTGATGGTTTATTGACTGTTCTTTTTGATTTTGTTTTTTATTAAGTCGTCGGAAAACCGTTGAAAAAACAGTTGGAAAATCGTCGGCAACCTATCGAAAAGCCATCGGTAAATGAAACAGTTGGAAAACAATCGGTAAAAGTCATTAGAAAACCGTTGGTAAATGAAATTAAACAATCGAAAAGTAGTCGGTAAAAGTCATTAGAAAAACCGTCGCTAATTTTACCGACCAGGTTTTTTGTGACGCTCGTTTCGTCGGAAAACAGTCGATAAACCAGATTCCCGACTGTTTTCCGACTGTTCCGACCGTAGGTAATACTCTTTTTTTAGTAGTAAGAAGAATGCATTGTTTGTGAAATGAACAACACATCAAGTGATCGAGAGGAAGAATAAGACTTTCATAATCAACAAATCATGATACACGAACATATGGAATTTGAAGGTTTCACATTCAATAATGAAGATGAAAAGAGTTGGAGGTTTCATCTCCAAGAATGAAGTCATACTTAAGAATAAAGATGAAAATGTTTGGAGGTTATATATAAATATTTAAATTACTAAAACAACCGCATCTCAACTGAATTATTTTGTTTTTGGTTAAATGAAAGAAAAGTCTTTGACATATAATTTATACATACATGTTTGAAATTTTCCATGTCTTCTTCAACTCTTATTTTCTTCATCCTACATCAAAAGAATTTTTGAATTTCATCTTTTTTTTAACGGCAACAAGTTTATTCAGCACCGGCCGACCTAGCGAGAAGCTAGAAACAAAGAGTTTAACAGCAGAAAAAAACAGCGAGAAATGAACAAGCAACACAAGAAAAGACAGCCAACAACCAACGAGAAGGTTGCTACACCAATTCTCCCAAATGAGACTCTCACCTTTATTAGATCTAGCTTTGATCCAAAGATACGCGTTGGAAATCACCTCCGAAACAATTATACTTAGCGGGTTCCCTCTTTTGTTGAAGACCAATGAGTTGCGATTGTTCCAGATTACCCAGACGTATGCAGCAACTAAATCTCCGACGATCACCTTCTTTAACCACGTGTTGGTTACAACATCGTAATTTTCAAGCAGGTCAGCAACCGAACCAACTGCGAAAGGAAAATCCGGACACCAAGCATGAATCTGTGCTCTAATCTCCTTACTCGTTGAACAATGAACGAACAGATGCTCCTCCGTTTCCTATGCGGATAAGCAAAGAGGGCAGAAGTCTGAATTTAACCTGACTCCTCTCTTCATGATGTTCGTTTTGGTCGGCAGTCTTCCAAGTCTCGTTCTCCATAGCAGCAAGTTAGTCTTTCTGGGTGCTACCTTGTTCCATTTCCTTGCAATCTCCGTATTACTAAGAGATAAGTCATCAATCTCCTTCCTAAGAGAGCAAACTAAGAATCTCCCATCGCTCTCCAACTTCCAGTTCCAGGACCTGTTTTGTACATTAAAAGAAAAAAGATCATGTAAAGAAACATTGTGAGACTCTAGCTCCTTGTCGAGCTTCCTAATCGTTCCCCAAGAACCCCCCGAAGGTACCCTCCCCCCTCTCAAGACGAGACTCCGGTTTGAACCGAACAAGGCGGAAATTAAACCACCTCTCTCCATAACCCATCTTGGCCAATCTTGAAACGCCACCACCATTTTCCGAGAAGAGCAAGATTAAGCGCCCTTAATCTTCATTTAGAAATAAATGATAGTAAATGATAGTAAATGAGGAAACAAACTTCATTGAGAAATAAATGATAGTAAATGAGGAAACAAATCAAAGGATGGAGGTTAAATTTAGAGTTTAAAGTTGAAGGTTAAAATTACGTATGCAGATTTACAAAAAATGTCTGAGCTAATAATGAAATTGGACATGTTCCAATGTTCCATAAAGGGGTAGAAAGTTTTTTTAACATATTCAAAATTTTAATATATATATATATATATATATTGATATTGGTTGATGATTGATGATTGGTTACAAAATAAGTAAATATCTAGATTCATCATTTTTGTTACAGTAAGCTAAAACCGTACACCATCTTTTGTCGCAAAAAAACACGTGTTTTTTTTATATGACTCTATATGGGGATTTTGGCCATAATGCCCTTAGGGGCACCCCCTTTATTTTTTTGCCCCTTCTCTCTCTCACTTTGCAGCATATACCCCCGTTGCGCATCTATAGGTGCGTTATAACGCACCTATAGCTAAAAGACAAAAAAAAGAGCCTTTGACGAGTAAAAGTCAACAAAAAGGTGCGTTATGGCGCATCTTTAACGGCGGAGGCCAAAAGTGCGTTATAACGCACCCATAACGGTGCGAAGATGCGCTATAGATGCGCTATAGATGCACATCTATATACATGTGTGAAGGTGCGTTATAGATGCGCTATAGATGCGCATCTATTTTTGTCTTTTAGCTGCAGTTGCGTTATAACGCACCTATAGATGCGCGATGGGGGTATATGCTGCAAAGAGAGAGAGAGAGAATGGGCAAAAAATCAAATGGGGGTGCCCCTAAGGGCATTCTGGCCAAAATCCCCTCTATATGCATGTATACATACACATATATGTATATATGCATAGAATTGGTCCATAGCATTTACATGCGTTCCCATTTTCTCTTCTTTTTCTCTCTCTAAGATTGATTCAATGTTCCCCTCTCAGTGCCTGGTGGGTAGTTTTTACTATGATCATCTTCATCAGCACAAAAATCTTTCCCATGAAGTTTCTATAAAAAATAACTTCAATGCCAAGAAAAACTCCATGATCTATGCCAGTAGAAGTAATAGTAGAAGACTGAAAAAATGTGCTTTAAAAGCGAAAAGCGGCATTGCTAGTACAACATTCAAGAAAGAACCAGACGAAGTTACTGACGAAGAAGACAAAAAAAAGATATCAAAAAGGGTTCGGATCCTGATCGCCGGCGGTGGCATTGGTGGGCTGGTGCTGGCTCTGGCGGCCAAAAAAAGAGGGTTCGATGTGACGGTGTTTGAGAAAGATTTGAGTGCGGTGAAAGGCGAAGGACGGCATCGGGGACCGATTCAGCTGGTGAGCAGCGCGTTGGGTGTGTTGGAGAGTATTGACAAGGGTGTGGCTGAACAAGTTATGGGTGCTGGTTGTTTCATTGGTGATAGGATCAATGGCCTTGCAGATGGCATTTCTGGCAATTGGTAAATCATCTCATCTTCAAAACTATTTGCTTTTAATTAGAGTATTTTTAAATAGGAGGAGATTAATGAAAATGGTCTGTCCGTTTGAATGGAACTTATTTTGTAGTAATTTTCTGAAACGAATTTTTAAAATGGGCACTCTTGCGGAATCAATAATTATGCATATGAAGAGGGAGAAATGGGCACTAGTTTAAAATGGGCACTCTTGCGGAATCAATCTATATCTATATATAATAAAAGAGTAACTGATTTGACACGTGTCGTGCTCTGGTGAGCCGAATTGCCACGTGTCGCGTTTTGGTGAGCCGGTTTCGGTTATCAAAACAATAAATAAAATAATGTAAAAAATAAATACCACTTTCAAAAATCTACATAATTAAATCAAACCTTTTAATCCAAACTATAGATAAATATGAAAACAATAAATAAAATAATGTAAAAGATAAATATCACTTTCAAAAATACATAATTAAATCAAACGGTTTAAAAAAAAAATATACTCAAACTCTTTAAAAATTTTCATTTTTTAATTCAAACTATAGATAAATATGAAAACAATAAATAAAATAATGTAAAAGATAAATACCACTTTCAAAAATCCTATACATAATTAAATCAAACAGTTTTAATCCAAAAATCCACACCTCAATCTCAATCTCAATATCTCAATCTCAATCTATAAATACACATTTCAATCTCTCAATCTCAATCAATTGCTGCAACTCTCTTAATTAAGTCACTACCAATTACACATACACACACAAAGGTAATTAATCAAACGCTCTTTAATTTTTATTTTTTCCTACACATGATGATATGGTTATGATGATTCTATTCATGTTTATAGTCCAAGTTGGAGTTGTTGATTTCTCGTATGTGACTTTGTATTTATGGTCATTGATTACACTTTTTGTGTTATTTTGTATTACAAATGCTCTTCAATTTTTATTTTTTCCTACACATGATGATATGATTATGATGATTCTATTCATGTTTATAGTCCAATTTGGAGTTGTTGATTTCTCGTATATGACTTTGTATTTATGCTTATTGATTACATTTTTTGTGTTATTTTGTATTACAAAAATAGTTCTAATTTTTTATTTTTTTAATCTTTTGAATTTTTACCATATTACAGAACAATGGATGAAAAGAATATCACTCTTATACAAAAAGATGATTTTACTGTCAAGGTTAGAATCATTCGTTTATGGAGTCAACCACTATTCAAAGATCCTGAGCACTTATATTCCATCGAGATGATTTTTATGGATGAAGAGGTAAATAATTATTTGTTTTAAAATCTTTAGTATCATATTCATAATATTTTCGTATTAATTTTTAATGTATTTCTCTCTGATTTTGATATAGTTATTCGAAGTAAACTTTTATAAAATAGTTATTTGTCATATCTTCTTATTTTTTAACAATTCTTATTTTTCCTATATTCATGTTTCAGGGCAGTAAAATCCATGCTAATGTTCTACAAAAATGTATTCCAAAGTTTAAAAAGTTACTTCATGAAGGAGGTGCCATATTCATCAAAAATCCTACAACTACTCGACATGTCTCCAAATACAAGTTAATTGATAATACAAACAAGCTAAGTTTGTATTACAAAACTTCGATTAATATTTGATTTGAATATAAAAAAAATATGGCTTGATTTATTTTGAAAATAAAATTATTCTGATAAAATTATTTTTACTAATAAATGATATAGTTTAATAATTCATATTTGTATTCATGTAACTAATTGATAAAAACCATCAAATAGAAAATAAATATTTCATTTTAAATTTAATCAAAATAATCATTGAGTTTTAATATAATAGTTAATTAATATTTTTATAACAAATTACTGTTAAACGTATCCATTATTATATTTCAATCAAAGTACACTTTTGTATGTATACCTTTCTCTTTATATGTGAAAGTATACTAACGTCATTTTAAAGTCAAAGATAGTTTATAATTTGATCTATAAAATGTCTGTTATATTTTCGTTGTTGATAATTTGAATTAAATTAAAAGTTAATAAAGTTTGTAGTTTCTTTTAATATAATTAAGTATTTGATATAAAATAATATTGATATTAAAAGATCAATAGCACAACAATTCATATTTGTAATATAAGGTTTTTTACATGATTTAATTTTTTGAATATATCCCTTGTATTACACGGGATCAAAACTAGTATATATATAAAGCTCAAACATGGCAATGCCATGTGGCATTTTCTCCTTTTTTCTAATTTTTACAATTTTCAATTTTATTTTTACATTAAATTTTCAATTGTTTCATAATGTGATTTTTTATTTCATTTATTAAGGTCATTATTTAAATCATAAATGTTTCAAACCTCAACTCCAAATCTTTCACCTCCTTCTATTTAATTCATCAACAAAAATAACTCCAAACCATTCATCTTACATTACAACTATATAACTCCAAACCTTCCTATTCCAAGGTTGTTGACAACAACCTTTTTTGGAAGAATATCATTGTGGAAATCATGGATGTTACCAACAATATTTAAAACATAAATGTTTCAAACCTCAACTCCAAATCTTTCACCTCCTTCTATTTAATTCATCAAGAAAAATAACTCCAAACCATTCATCTTACATTACAACTATATAACTCCAAACCTTCCTATTCCAAGGTTGTTGACAACAACCTTATTTGGAAGAATCTATATATATATATAAAGCTCAAACATGGCATTGCCATGTGGCATTTTCTCCTTTTTTCTAATTTTTACAATTTTCAATTTTATTTTTACATTAAATTTTCAATTGTTTCATAATGTGATTTTTTATTTCATTTATTAAGGTCATTATTTAAAACATAAATGTTTCAAACCTCAACTCCAAATCTTTCACCTCCTTCTATTTAATTCATCAAGAAAAATAACTCCAAACCATTCATCTTACATTACAACTATATAACTCCAAACCTTCCTATTCCAAGGTTGTTGACAACAACCTTATTTGGAAGAATATCATTGTGGAAATCATGGATGTTACCAACAATATTTAAAACATAAATGTTTCAAACCTCAACTCCAAATCTTTCACCTCCTTCTATTTAATTCATCAAGAAAAATAACTCCAAACCATTCATCTTACATTACAACTATATAACTCCAAACCTTCCTATTCCAAGGTTGTTGACAACAACCTTATTTGGAAGAATATCATTGTGGAAATCATGGATGTTACCAACAACATAAAAGTGAATTACATCTTCCAAGGTTAAACATTGAAACACTTTTATTGAATCCTCAATGTGTCATTTTGCTTTCTCAAAAGTGTCTCTTACTAAATCTCCTCTTCTATATATCCATCACCTTATGTATGACTCATATCATATCGGTTTCCAAGTTTATGTGCGAGAATACCCTATCTTCACTTTATGTGTTCAATATTCAGGTTTGTTTATAGAAGACTAATTTAGGTATGTATTATGTATTTTTATTTTTATTTTTGAGATTTTTTCATTTTTATACCTCATATCTTATATATTTTTTTGTACATATTCCATTTGAAACATGGGGTTTGTTATTTGCAACCATTTTAGAGTATTGATGGCAACAAGGTTCGATGATGGAATCTTAATACTATTACAATCGATATATAATCTCAATTAACTTCAACATGTTGTTTTCAATGGTTATTTTTTATCTTTTTCAAGTATTATTCGAGAAGACTAATCCGGGTAAGTATTCATTTTGACTTTTGTTGAGATTTTAATATTTTGACTTTTATATTTTCCTTAATTTTTTTCCAGTGATGAAACAAAGATTCGTTTTTTTGCAGAACTAAGATTCAATGATAGAATCTTGAAAATATTACAACATATGATGTAACATTAAAAACCTTGAACATGTGATTGTCGATGGTTATTTTTAAAATTTTCAAGTATCTTTCGAGAAACTAATCAAAGTATGCATTTCATTTTATTTTTTACTTCTATTGATATTTTAAAGTTTTCTTTTATATTTCGTCCTCTATATTTTTCTTAAGGTTTGTATATTAACAAAAGTAATCAAAAAATTTATTGGTTAATATTTACATACATCTAAATTAACATCAACTTAAAAAATTAACATATTAGTTGTACTAAATAAGATTTACCGATAAGTATTTAGATAAACTTGCTTACATTAATTTGTAACTTATAAACTTGTATTGATAAAAATTAATATTTGTATTGATGATCAATTTAATATATGTTCATGTTGTTTATAAACTAAGTTTTGGTTTGTACTTTTTACACAATTTTAGTTATGTATCGTTTAAGTGCATATTTTTTTTCTTAATCAATAAATTCAACAAAGATACGTTTTTTGGCAAAAGAATGAAGATACGTTATGTTTCAAATAAAATAAACCTAATGAAGATTATCTAATTATAAAAACAATGGATAAATTTATCCATGCACCCATTGATAATGTGATTAATGATTATGTGAGAAGAAGAATTAAGTTGAGAAAGTAAGAAAGGATTTGGACCCTTAATAACATTCGATAACTTGCATTCTCATTGGAATCCAACCTTCGTCATTGTTATATATTATGTACACCTATTAAAATTAGACTAATTCAAGTCTACCAACTTAATTAATAATATGCTAACAATCAATCAATATATTAAAACAAAAACACAAGAAGATGACATGACACAATAAGGTTCAAATATTGATCAGATTGTGACTTCTTGATTGTCCCACACTAATATGTAAAAGGAAAATGTTAGAATTAAAAATGATTATGTAGTAGCTTGAATAGTTGTCCAATATTATATGAAAGCATCTCGATTTTGTAACAATGATTTTGGACAAATGCAACGACCGACAATGGCAATATACATATTATTAAAAAAAATTACTTGCACTACCGCGCAACGCGCGGTTACGACACTAGTTTATATATATATATCTATATATATATATATATACACACACGTGGCAATCATGGAGGTTTGTTAGTTTTTTTATTACCTATTTTTCACTTGAAAGTTTTTTAAAGTCATCCTTGATGCTTTGATAAATTTAACATCACCAAATTAAACACATGGTCTTTTCGTTGACAAACTCATATACACTTTTGTGTTATCGACATATTGTCGGTGATCCATCATAAATGACTATCTTGACCCTACATTTGTTTATCCTTCGGTTTTATTGAGGGCTTTTACTTTTCGGATCAAAATAGACAATTATAGGACTTTTACGAGTAAAAGTCCAATCTTTATCTATCCTAAAATATAAGTTATAGATCAGGTTCCCGGTATAAATTGTAGATGAGGTTAATAACGAGGAATTGAAGAGCAAGATACTACACTCAGATTTATTATTCGTCTAAAGCATGATCATATCTAATATTTGATCACACAAAACATTCTTAGTTAGATCTACGACGATGACTCTATATCTGAAGTCTTGAACTATATGATTCTTCTTTATAAAGCATGGATTCATTCATAGATGACTTTAGTTGTTGCTGATGGATGATGTTCATCGGATTTGCTCATTCAAATACAAGTTTTAAGAAAATCTTTCTAAGCATTGAGTCAGATGTAAGTTGTACCATTTTACAAAATATGATAGTTAAGATTAACGGTAAGTACAAATCAGTAGACTTACGATGTGAATGTTAAACAACGCCAATAAAACTCCTAGTTTGCTCGACAACAGCTCCTCAAACGTGGTCACCATCCTTACCGACATTTCATTTGGATTACCATTCTTAATTTTGTTTACGTAAGAGTATCTTGTAGAGTTAACTGTTACAGTTTTAGAGTTATTTTGAAAAAGGGATTTCTTATATTAAAGCTTGTTAGTTGTTAATTCAGTTGTAGTTGGTTAGTTTTTGTTCCATCTTTGACTGTTTTCTTAGGGTCTAGTTACTTTTGGACGATATATTGGTTGTATACTCTTGCTCCAGAGTGTTCAGAATTTACACTGTTTCTTCTCTTTCTAAGTTCTCAGTTCATAATATATATTATGTGGCGATAGCGAGACCATGGGTCGGCTTTTGGATTGGTCCATGATCGTCGACGATTAGTCAGGTGCCCATATGAATCCCGGATACCTCATCGACTTCATGTCGGGACGTGTGCGTGAGTCATCTGTCGTTCAAAATGAAAGTTCAAATATATATTTTTAGAAAATCTAACGAGGTCAGATCCTGTTTTTAAACATGTGATCATAGATTTGTTTTTGGCAGGATTGCCCAATTTGATCTATTAACCCCAGCGATTAACAATGGACTTCCTACGACTCTAGTGATAAGCAGAATGGCACTACAAGAAATCTTATTGAATGCAATTGGAGATCACATCGTTCTTAACCAATCTAAAGTTGTGGATTTCTCTCAAGACACTAGTAAGGTTGATTTCACACTTTATTTATTTTATTTAATATCATGTTTAGATTATGGATTTCTTTTACAAACTACAATAAAATTGGGTTTATAGGATACCAACAATGTTTGAGTGTCTTTAATAGATTGCTTTATAGGTTGTAAATTTATAGGACCATACAATAGAAGTATCTTATCTAAAAGTGTTGTAGTAAGCTTATAGCACAATTTTGGGCATCTTAATAACTTCTTAGGACATTTTTAAAACAAAGCGTTGTATTAGTTTTTTACAGGAAAATTTTGATCTAAAGCAACCTATAAACACTTCTTTTTATAGGACACTTATTTTTATTAGATTATTTTTCAAATAGTGTCTTAGGGGGTGGGGGTATACTCACCATCCACCCCTCCACCCATCTTGCCACGTCAGTTTCTCACTCTCTCTATTTCCACCATTCTATCCTTACGAAGCTCTGACAGTACTCATCATTCCACCCCTGCATCGCTCTAACCATTAAATAAAAAAAAAGTAAAAAAGGAAATAAGAGGTCAGAGAGATAGACACATGAAAGAGAGAGAAAGAGAAAGAAACCTGATGTCCCCGCCGTGACCATGAAGCCCGCGAGGTGAAATTTTGGACGCCGTCGGGGACAGGGGTGGTGTTTACCCCGCCACCCCTATAACCTTTCCTCGTTGGGCGGGTAAGGTATATCGTTTCCCCTTATAAAATAACAAATACGTCTATTTATTTTTTAAGTATACTAAAAATCTTGTTAAGACGTTCGAAAGCAACATATAAACCCGTTGCAACATATTAATAGGATGTTTCATCTTTTGATCTTATAATCTAAAGTCCTATAAAGTGGACTATTAGGACATTTAAGGGTGGTTTATAAAACTCTTACTTGTTAAGCGCTAATCAGTATGGATATTACCTTCACTTACCTTATTGTTGTATAACATTCTTGACCATTATAGTTGATTGTCGGTAAGCATATTAAACCCAATAAACGCTTACTGAGTAAGAGTCTTGTCCCTTCGTTACCGGTTAAGATGCTTGATCCTTGTTATGCCTATTGTCGGGTAAGATTCTAGGTAGTTTTCCATGCTCAGTAGGTAAGGACCGTAAGTCAAATCATACGAGTAACCACTTACTGGTAAGTGTTTAGTAAACGGTTCCTTAAACATTTTTGGCATTGTATAAATCCAATTTAGTTGTAGGGACTTGTCTACTAACTATAAAGCCAGTGTTTTAGTTTATTCAATGCATGCAAAAATATGCTTCTATGGACGCCTGAAATACTTGGTTTAAAAGCACACATTATGATGAATATAAAATGCGTATCAAACCCCATGCAATGAATTCTTGTAGGTCGTGGTAACACTTGATGATGGGCAACAATTTGAAGGTGATATCTTAGTCGGAGCAGATGGAATTTGGTCAGAGGTAATGCTTGATTCTCACATGATGTGCCTTGGAATTCATATTTGTTTTAGTTTCCAATTAATTCTTCAATTAAGAAAACAGGAGAGGACTAAAATAATAGAATAATCATTCTAAGTATTCTCTCTCTTAGCCCATTCAGAAGGATTTCATCTCATAATTATCCATGATTGTTTATGTATCTAGCATGACCCCTTGATGAAATGTGGAGGGAAGCGGGGTAAATTGCCAATACTACTAGAAGAAATTCCCCTTTGGATAATAGGTACTGTAGCTGGTATTCTTGGGATCGGTTTAGTAGGCGTTTTTCTTTTATGGTTCATATTCCGGATTCAGTTCATCCCTGTAGTAATCGGATGAATTGAGTTGTAGACATAAAAGCGTAAGAACTCCACGGATTTCCTTCTTTGTTTGTCTGATTTAAGGGAGAAAGTCCCATTTAGGACCAACATATCACAAAAATAATGAGGGAAACATTGAAACTTTTTGGTTACATGGTCTCTTATAGTAAATTAGTTTGTAACATTTACCAATAAATTGATGCTAAACAAATATGGATAAAACAATCAGAATGAATAATAGAACATGGAAAACAAAATCAAAGGAAAACACAAGTAATTAATTCAAGAACTAATGTGGTTCCATCATTAGAGGATAACGTACATTTACAAACTAAAGGAGGCTTTTTTATTCTAAATAAATAAAGGGTTCACAAAATCGAATTTTTTTTTTTTGGACGGCAAGAAGAGAGATAAATTACGAAAACACTAGCGAGAAGCTAGAGATGTACAGTGAACAATAGTCGTAATCGGGTTACAAATCCAGCTTTCCCAAGACAAGAATTTCCCAAATTTAACTCTACCTCTTATCCAATCAAAAGTTAAGTATTGGATATCCTCAAAGATCTCCTTTTCCTTCATCATTACACCATTGAACATCTTGTTGTTGTGAATCCGCCATATGGTCCAGAAGAACGCAGCACCAATCACCTTCTTGACCTCTTTTTCACGAGTGTCTCTCGCACCGTCGCTAATGCAGATTGCCGTCCATATGCTTTGTGCAGAAGTTTCATTCACCGGCCACCATTTTACCCAGCGCGATAAATAAGCCGAGACCATCCTCGTAGTCGAGCAAGCAGCCACGATATGATCTAGAGTTTCCTCTCTCGAATAGCACAATTGGCAGTCGAGCGATTGCAACACCACCCCTCGATTGTCCAGATTATCTTTCGTAGCTAATCGATTACACAGAATTCTCTACTGGTGTATATTTGCCTTACTTGGAATCCATCTGATCCAGTCAGTAGCCACATCCGTAGCTGACAGCAAGAAGTTATCGATGAGTACTCTCAATGAGCGTACCGTGAAGGATCCGCTTGGGTCCAAAGTCCACATCCAGCCGCTACCATCAACTTTAAGTTGCAATAGATTTTGCATATCAATCCCCATAGCCGAGAGGTCCCTGTCGATGCTTTTAATTCCATTCCAAACACTTCTTTTGCTACTATTTCTGCCATGCGATTGATTACAAAGCTTCACAATTGTATTCCATTTAGCATTTGACTCATTGCGTTCTCTCCACCACCACTTTCCCAACATGGCGATGTTGAGTGACCGAAGACTTCCAATCCCTAAGCCGCCTTTGTTTTTATCACAAAGGATTCTATCCCAAGCCACCCAACTAATTTTATTACTCTGCTCCCCGCAACCCCAGAAAAATCAACGTCGAATGCTCTCTAAGGTCTTTAGAACCTTCATTGGTGCTTTGTATAATGCAAAAAAAATACGTGCTCAGACTCCCGAGGACAGATTTGCACAAACATAATCTGCCTCCAATTGACAGTTGACTTGCCTTCCATCTCGACAACCGCGATTTGAATTTGTCAATAACCGGTTGCCAATTAGTCGCCTTTGCCATTCCACCACCAACCAGAAGACCCAAGTACTTAAAAGGGATTGTGTCACTTTTGCAATTTAACCAATGAGCCATACTTTCTACCTCTTCCTTGCTAACCCCCACTCCCATTAGACTACTTTTGTTCAAGTTAATCAGGAGGCCAGAACATAATTCAAAGCACCTTAGAACCCTAACCATGTTTTTAGCGTTCTCAGGTTCCCAGACTCCCGTAATAATGGAGTCATCCGCATATTGAAGAAGGTAAACCTCTTCATCCGAGTTCTCTAGTTGCACTCCTTTGAAAATCTGCTTCCTCCGGGCATCTTTGAAGGCCACATTCAACCCCTCCGCAGCTAGAATGAACAAAAAAGGGGCAAGAGGGTCACCTTGCCTAACTCCTTTACACATTCTAAGTTCTTTAGTTGGCGATCCATTGACTAGAACCGAGATTTTAGTTGTGCGACAACAACCTCTCACCCATCCTCTCCATCTATCACCAAATCCCATTTGCAAAAGAACGTTATCCAAAAAGTTCCAATTAAGCGAGTCAAAGGCCTTCGCAAAATCAACTTTAAAGAAGAGAATCTTTTTCTTTTTTCGCTTCGCCCAACTGATTAACTCATTGACTACCAGCGGACCATCCAGGATGCTTCTCCCTTTTATGAACGTTGTTTGATTGCAACTGATAACCGAGCTCATCACACCCTTCAATCTCTCCGCAAGGACCTTAGTGATGACCTTGCTCACACAACCGATGAGATTGATCGGCCGATAGTCAGCGAGCGTAAGAGGGTCTCTCACCTTAGGCACTAATGTCACAAACGAGGCATTGGTATTTGGGTTGATCAAGGAGTTGGTTTCAAAGAATTTCACAGCTTCAACAAAGTCATTACCCACCACATCCCAAAACCTTTGGATGAATTCGAAGGTGAAACCATCCGGGCCAGGGGACTTATTATTACCGCAACTCCAAACCGCGTTTTTAACTTCTTGCCGTTCAAAAGGAGCTTCCAACGAAACTCTTTGTTCAACTGTTATCATTTTGAAAAGTGAACTCTTTAGGAAAGGTCTGTTCGGTTGATTCTCCTCAAATTTGCGTTTAAAGAACTCAAGAGTCACCTCCTTGATCTTATCTGGACAAGAAACCCAGCTACCATTTACATTTAACCCATTGATTCGCGAATTCTTGATCCGTTGGTTCACCATGCTATGGAAAAAACGAGTATTCTCGTCATCCTCTAAAAGCCATTTAGATTTAGCTTTTTGTCTAAGATCCTTTACTTTAGTTGCCAAAATATCGCTCGGTTTAAGCTTCAATTCAACTTTTTCGCGTACCATACTGTCATCAACAGTTCCCAGTTCTGTAAATAAATCAATTTCTGCAATTTTCTGCTTGATCGTATCCATCTCAGTCTTCTGATCTGCCCGCACTTTCAGTCTCCAAGATTTGATCAACTCTTTCATGTAGCGGAGTTTCCTGGAGAGCCGCTCAACCTTAGAGAAAACCTGAAATTCGGGTCTCGCATCATTCCACCTAGAGCGAACCAAACCGTCCAATTCCGGCTCTAAAAGCCAAGAGTTGAAAATTTTGAACGGCACCGGTCCAAAGTCTATACCACCCGCGTCAAGAACCAATGGGCAATGGTCCGATAGAACCCTCGGAAGTGCTGTCACGTTCACGCTAGGCCACCATTCAACCGCTCCCTCATTGACGAGGAATCGATCCAACTTACTCATCTTCGAACAATCTGAGCTCGTCCACGTAAATTTTCTACCACCAATATTCGGATCGATAAGACCTGCCGTCGAAATGAAGCTGTTAAAATGACGGGCCCCGATTGGATCAAAAATCGATCCCTTTCGTTCCTCTATCGTTTGTACTTCGTTGAAGTCACCACAAACTATCCAAGCCGCCTCGAGATCCC
Organism: Centaurea solstitialis; assembly: GCA_030169165.1. NCBI lineage: Eukaryota > Viridiplantae > Streptophyta > Magnoliopsida > Asterales > Asteraceae > Centaurea > Centaurea solstitialis. The sequence goes on from CM058040.1 coordinate 34,771,911, forward strand.
AACGCATCACTTCAATAATTTTGACCCAAAGATCTTTCTTACGCCTCAAATTTTGCGAGGCGTAAATGTTGATAACTCCAAGTTTTGAGTTTTTTCTAAGTTACAATCCAAGCACGGCGACAAAACCTTCCTCTTTTTCAGATTTTGAGACTACAAACGAGTTCGTATTCCAAACTGTTAAAATACCACCCGAGTTTCCTACTGCATCCAAAGCCACAAAATCAGTCTGCTTTCCTCCCCACACCAAATTTACCACCCACTTCTGATTAATAGCAATTTTCGTTTCTTGCAAACAAAGGAAACTAAACTTGTTTTCCTTAACTATCTCCTTAATCCAAAATCTTTTTGACTCCTTTCCTAGCCCATTGACATTCCATGACGGTACCTTTACCATCGCGATAGGCCATCACCCTTACCCAACAGGTTCTTCACACAGTCCGCATTGTTATTTAAATCAACACCAATTGCTTGTCCGACTCTAACTAAGTTTTCTAATTCTTTTGAGGGACTATCTGGAGGAAAAGACAAAATAGACGAGTTACCTTGGGAAGAAGTAACAAAGGCATCTTTTAATCTTCGATTAGACCTTCTAATAAGCTCTTCAGAGTCTGAAGAACGTTGATCTTCTCTGCTATTCACAAAAGCTTCACCAATTGTGCCTCCTGTGTCCTTGCTATGATTGCACCTTTTCCCGGATCTCGATCGATTGCAAGAACACGGGTTGTTCAATTTTTTCATTTTTTTTACCCGCTTTCGATTAGCAAAACCCGTTTCAAATTTCCATACAATTTCATCCGTCGCTGATTCCTTATCAGATTTTCCTCTTACAGAGCATTGATCGCCGTCTTCTTCTTCTTCTTTCTCTGGAGAAAGATCCAAGACTGAGTATTCAACGAATAAAGGCCCATGAGATTTTTTATTAAACCCACTAGCCGCAAGCCCATTAGAAGGAGAATTTGTAGAGGTAGGCCAATTCCTTAATTCAGCCTGATCAATGGGCCCATGCCCATTAATCACCTCCTTTTGATTTTCACTTAATTTTTTTTCATCCAAGTTGCACGTGTCAGACACATGTGCTGCACCTAGAGAACCACCCCTTATCCCCCCTTCCTTTGGTTGATTTTCCACATTTCCAATTTCTTGGGAATCCCCAAATCTCAAATCTTGTGAAGCCGCTTTTGTAGGTGGGGCGTGCGGTAGATTAGGCGACTTTTCACCTACTTCCCCAAGCAACCCATCAGTTACCGGCACAACTTTTTCCGACAATGCTTTCACCGGAGAGGATCCCGGATTAGATATCAGAGAACCCATGAAGCGGTCATCCTCATTTGGGTCTTGCCAACTACTACAACCTCCAACACAATCACTATCACTTTCGTAATCCGAATTTTCAACACTGGTTTCTCCAAGCACCAGATTATCCTAGTTCTTTTCCGTCACTCGAACTTTGAAACTAACGTCATCGCACTTCACCGACACCAATTCCATTATCCAATCCTCTTCCGAGGTTAAGATACCTACATAACCAGAGGTTTTACGAAGACTATTACTTCCTTCGAGCTCCACTTGAACTACCTCCCCCCAAAGGCTGCCAATTTTGGCGAACGACTCACGATGCCATACATGGATGGGCACACCTTGGATTTCAAGTAAGGCTAATCTTTTTGGGAATGTTTTACAATCCTCCCATCTCCTGAGTGAAACAAACCATTCACCCCAAGAGCTTTCAGCTTTAACGAGAAAATCCATAGCATCACGTTTAGAAGGGAACTCAAGTTGAATGTATAGACCACCTAAGTACCAAACCCGAACCTCCGACCAACCCGAAAGGGATGAGATAGACCCAATCATACATAATGAATCCCAACTTTTGAGCTCTCCTATGAGCGACAACTCTAACTTGGCCTGAATGTCCGGCACTGGATTCAGTTCCACTCTGCGAAGCTCCTTCCCTCTTTTCTTCAGACTTCCGTTATCCTTTTGCGTGTTTAACTCAACACATGTACCAACCCCTTTCACAATATCTGCATATGATTTTTGAGAACGATTTGAGTTCCATTCAACTCGACTTCGCGAGTGCACCCCTTTGACGATATTGTTTCTATTGTTTCCATCTGTCTTTTTGGTAGCGTTGTTGCGTCTTTCGAACCTCGCCACGTTTGCCCTGATTTTGTAGTGTCCTACCGAAATCTCATTCAGCTTATCTTCGAGCCTCTTCCAATCTCTGACCTTAAGGAAACGGAGAAAACCAAACCTTCTGCCCCATCCATTCCGCTTCCTGACAATGTAAAGATCAACCAAAGTCCCAACTTTTCTGAATACCTTCCATAAGCTCTGCTCTGATTCGGTCTCTGGGAAGTTTGTGAAGAAGAAACTCATAGCATTGACACGCTCATAGTTGTTGTGCTGGGGCTGCCGGACCGCCGTCTCTCTTTCTCTCTCTCTCTACTCATAGCAGAAGTCCTGTCCCTGATGGTCACAAAATCGAATTTATATGCAACTTAAAATGGTCAACATACCAAGTTAACCCTCTCTAATATTTCTCTTTCCATTTTCTAGTTGATCTTTAGAAGAGACACGTGTGACTCGTAAGATGCCTTCTTGAACTTCTTCATGAATGAAATGAAAATCAAGTTATACATGTTTCATGCAAGAATCAAAGACTAGATTGGAGCAAAAATTTGTTGCTCCCACATTCTCACAATATACTAACGATTGTTGTGATGAGGTGTATCTAAGTTCACTGGGAAGATAAATAATCCAATGAACTTCAATTATTATCGAAGAAACGTATTGGTATTGTGCTTCAATCAAGCCATCAAGGAATGAGCTAGGATATGTTGCTTCTTTAAACTCTAGGAGGTCGAGTTTCTCTCGAGATAGACGAGATAGGGTCCGGTGGAAGTATATCCCTCTTTATACACAAGGCACGAGCATCAATCATCTTTGTTCAATCTAGTAAGTTAGCTATGTATCATCATTGTGGGAGGAGTATACTATCTAGGTGAGGAACTACTTTAACAGCTAACAAGTATATTGAAGGGTTCCTAGGTCCTTCAGCAGGAATCACTCAGCCAAGATTGAAATGAATTCTTGAACAGATTCTTTGTTGTTACCTATGATAATGATATCGTCAACACAAATAAGTAGCATCACGGTGGTACCTTTGTCTTTGCGAATGAATAAGGAGTTATCAGCACCAAATTTGAGAAGTGTGATGTGGTAAGGAAGTGATGAAGTTCATTTTTTATCCATGAATCCTCTATGTCGAGCCATGAAAACTTCTTCTTTAAGTGTGTCTGGAAAGAATGCATTGTTGACATCGAGTTAAGGAAGATCCCAACCTTGACTGATTGCTAACGACATGACAAGACAGTTGTGGTTGGTTTATCAACTGACGGAATGCCTCGTGGTAGTCGATACCTAGTTGTTGGTGAAACCCTTAGTAAGTAATCGAGTTTGTACTTATCATAGAACAATCGCGTAAGCGTTTGATTCAAAAAACCCATTTCCATCCAACTAAACTTAAGATGCCGACAAGAGTAATAAGTTCCTAAGTGTCTTTCGAAACTAAGGCATCATACACGTTTGACAAATGCTTGCCACCAGAATATCTTTGATGGCTTGAGTTACACTTATGGATTTAACTTCTAAGGCTAGTTAATCCGAGGGACTCTTTTTGGTAAGTAGTTTATGGATATTTTTGTGCTAGCTGGTGATTATTAGTGTTGTGCGAGAGGCAGCAGAAGGACGATGTGTTGGATCTAGTGAAGTGGCTTGGGTTTGGGTATTTGAACGCAATAATTCTGGTGTTGGTCGTGAAGGGGGTGATCTATTAGGCGTTGGACTAGGTTTTGGTGGTGAAAGAGGTGGTAAGTTGATTGAGGATGAGGGTAAGTGATTGGGTTGAGTGGAGTTTTGTATTATCAAATTTAAGTCCTTGTCAGAGTCTACTAGTTAGCTATTGCTATTATATTCTACATATGGTGTGTATGATGACAAAATTAAAACATGTTGAGGGAACCAAGTCTTTCTTAGGGTTTCAAAAGGTCAGGAAAGATGTGGGTCAACCTTATATAAGAGAAACTCTGACTTAATAAACGTGACAGGATGAGAGATAAACATCTTATAGGTGTAGGGATTATAGCAAAGATAAGCACTTTCGGTTAAGGAATATGTTACGATAAAACATGGAGTTAAGTTGGGAGCAAGTTTGTTAGTAGAGTATGGACAAAACCAAAGTTAGCAAAGACAACCAAAGGTACGAAGTTTTGAATAATTGGGTGGTTACGTGAAAAGTGGCATATATGGTGAATTAATCTAGAATGTGGGTGTGGGAAGGGGATTTATTAGATATGTGGTCGTGAAATGCATAAGACCGGAACATGAGGGGTAGAGAGGCTTTAGACATAAGAGAGAGCAATTTCTACTATTGTGATGGTATTGTCATTTAGAGAAACCATTATGTTTTGGGGTGTGTGGTCGTGAGGTGAGATATGATATTACAGTTGTAGATACATAAGTGGCAAGACCAATGTACTTCCCCCTGTTGATTATCTTAGTAGAGTGTAACTATTTTCTTGTTGAAGAATTTTTTAACATTTGCTTGGAATCTAGGAAACACAGTTACTACATCAAATTTGCGTTTGAATGGGTATAACCATATATAGTGTGTAAAGTGGTCCACACATAATGATATAGTATTTAAATCCATCAATAGAGTAAATCAGGGATGTCGACATATATGAATAAATTACTTGATATGTTGTATGGGATTCCATTGTTGAAGTTGAGAAAGGTATCTTATGGCTTTTATTGTCAAAATAGTCATTACAATGAGATTGCCTGGTATGACTTGATTCTAAAGATAACTTGAATTATAGATAAAATATAGCGTTAAGTGGACTCAGATGGGTAACCAAGACGATGATGCCAGTCACCAGAAAAGGTAACTTGACACTTATTAGAGCTAAAGGGTAAGATGTGGGACTCGAAATTGGCCACTCATACACAATAACTTTAGTTTGTCCTTCCAACAACTATGCCCCTGTCAATTAAATAGATCCTTCACACAAAAAGATTTAGGTAAAAATTCAATTGACATGTCACTAAATTTGTTGTGGCGAGATGTAGGATTGGATGGGATTGAGTTTTCTTCAAGTTTAGTTCATGGTTGATGAGTTTTTCATGACGTTCATCAAACGACATGGGGTTTCCTTCTTTTAACTAAATTAGCAATATGATGGTAGTCATCATCAAGAGCTTCTAGTTCATCAGATCTTAATGAACTACAAGTAATATAAGATTGATTGAGAGTCTTTTGTGGCTCTCTTAACCTGGTCTTGGATCTGTTTGATGTGGCCACGGGTCGAGTGTGCATAAGTGTTGGCAACAATATGCTAGGCTTCACGGGATGTGGTTGATTGTTGGATAAGAGGTATGAGAGAAACACAAATGGAACCAACAAGTGAACCAAACAATAGTTTATCTTGAGTAATCCATGGTAGGTATGATGGGTTTATTAACTCAAGTGAGTTTGTGATGGTAGTGTTGGATGGACAAGGATGAGCTTCCTTAATGTATTTGTAAAGACCATATCCAACAAGAATAACTTCAATCTAAAGTTTCTAAAAAAGATAGGTCACGTACTGAGTTTGAGTATGTTTTGGTGAGAGATCTTTATGAATTGGAGAGGTGCTGATGGGTTTGTATTGTTCGTGTTTTCTAGGTTGGTGATGGTGTTGATTTGAGACTCTAAATCAGTTATCCTTCCTCGATTGTATAAGTTTTACAGGAGGCGCATTAATAGCTTGAGACAGAAGATGAGCAAATAAGACACTAGTTAAAAGCTTATCTTTTCCATTGAGGATGACAATAAATCTATAATACAAAACGAAGATAACTAAGGAAACTAATAAAAGAAGGAATCAACTATTCTAGGAAAAGATAAGTTAAAAGCTTATCTGTACAATCAATAACAATATTTTGTGATACTTAAATAATAAAACCAAAGAGTGCCAACTCAAACGGAATCCCAAAATCAAGGTTTTTCAAGTTTATGGCATAATAGTAGTGTGTTGCTCATAAAGGACTGTATCCAAATAAAACTCAAAAAGTCTCAATGTGTGGTAATCTATTTTCTTAATGTATTGAGCCAGATACCCCAAGGGGGTGTTTGGATCGCTAGAATGTTTCTGATGGAATTGGAATCTCTGATGGAATTGGAATCCGTTTGGAACTGGAATCCAATTCTATATTTTGTTTGGTTGGAAGGAAATGGAATTGGAATCCAATTCCATATTCTTTTTGTTTCGCAAACATGTCAGATGAATTTGATTTCAGAAATATAAGATGACAAAATTTCCCTTGTTTATAGATGAATTGGAACTCATAAATTTGACAGTACATACATATGATTCTAATAAAAAAAGGGGTTTCATGTATTGAGAATGATCATCCATCATCTATTGTTGAACCATACATGAAAATATCAATAATCACAAAGAAATTAAACATGGAAAGAGGATAATCCATCAACTATTGAACCATACAAGAAAATATCAACACTTTAAACAATCATTTCCTTAAATACATAAACAATCCATCAACTGTTAAACCAACTCCCTTTTTACATATTTAGCATCAACATTTATAGAAGACTGAATGGACCTCAAACAAACAGCCTCATCATTAATTTGAGCATAAAAATCGAAAAAATCAGGAAAAAATGGCCAAACCCACATTATCGACCAAAATTCTTAAAAATCGAATCAAACCATTGAATAGGTCTTAGCCTAGTGGCCACCACCCATTTGCAAATGCTCAGTTGACTTAGTCAATGAAGGGATTTTGGAGAAATTGGCTAGGGTTCGAGGTCGGCCCACTTCATTGTGCTAAGCGCTAAGACAGGATGTAAACCGCCAAGAGACTGATCAGGTGGGAGTCAATTGGGTCCAAAGGACCATGGGGTTAGGGTTTCCCGGCCAACATTAACCTTTTGGAGAAACCATTGAATAGGATCAAATCGATCTTTTTTTGTACAACAATAGGATCAAATCGATCTTTTTTTGTACAACAATAGGATCAAATCGATGGAAGAATGATGAAAAGTCATCACAAACGACATCAAAGAATAATCCCCACCCTTGATTGGAACCAATAAATAGAGCTCGATCAAAAGCACTACAACCCCCACAACGACGTTCGAAGATCGCCGGTCTGATAATGTTATTGCGTTTACTAACAATTAATCAAAAAGACTTTCTTTGTGGGTATGTGCTTCTATAATCCCCAATAATAATTGGATGGGATTATTTTAAATGTCAATAAAAAAATGAACAATTTGTAGTTATCAATAGTGTTTTTTCGTTTTTCGAAATATGTGTGCAGTATATATTGATTATTAAAAATAATTGACGACTTATGTTCACTACTAAGGTATTAGATTATTTATCTTATATAGTTTATATTGTACTTATTATGTAATTATTCTTATTTTTTTATTTTTTTATTTTTTTAAACGCAAATAATTCTTAATTTTTTGAGTAAATTAACATGTTGGTCCTTGTGGTTTGATGAAAATAACACATTTGGTCCCTACATTTTTAAAATTAGAGATCAAACACTATGGTATGCAAATTCATCCGAATTTGGTCTGTTCGTTAAATGAAGTCGTTAGTTCAGGGGTAGTTTGGTCTTTTTCCATTTTCAACAAACCACGGGGACCAAATCCGGACAACTTTTTTGTCTTTTCCTATCCCTAACCCCCTCCCCATGCACCCCTTCTCTCTCATCCCTTCTTCTTCTTCCCCACAAAACAAACACACTCACACACACATAGACATGTATATATATGTATATAAAACCTATTTTATGAAAACGCATAACACACATACATATATATAAAACCCATTTCTGTGAAGAACACACACACACTTTAGACACTCACCCTCCACTTCTTTGGAGACATTGGTTTGCTACTGTATGTGTTCTCGTGATGGGTGGCGATGGTGGGTTAGGCTATTTTCATTAGAGATGACCTTACAGTACGGTGGTAATGGGAATGGTGGTGGCAAAAACCATTTTTTTCCTACGAGAACATATATTCCATTCAGAACCATCTATCTCTTTCTCTATTGGTTTGCTAATGTGTGTGTGTTTTCATAAAAATGGGTTTATATATATGTGTGTGTGACTGTGTGTGTGTGTTTTTTTTTCAAAAAATGGTTATATGTGCCAATTTTTTTCATAAAATATAGGTTATATATATGTATGTGTTTTCATAAAAATGGGTTATATATATGTGTGTGTTTTCACAAAAGTGGATTATATACATACGTGTGTGTGTGTTTTCATAAAAATGGATTATATATATAATATAGAGGGAGGTTCATACAAGAACACACACATTTGCAAGAACAAAGGAACCAAGGAAATCACATGTGATTTTGTACTAAATCACATGTGATTCCCCTTTGGCAAGTGTAGTACACTCCCCGACAAGGCAAGTGGGTGGTGCGAGTGGGCGAGGTGTAGGCCAAAATCACATGTGATTTTGTTGGTTCCTTCATTCTTGCAAATTGGTTTGGTTCTTGTTTGAACCTTTCTCTCTATATATATATATATATATATATATATATAGAGAGAGAGAGAGAAGAGAGAGAGAGAAGAGAGAAAGTTCAAATGTGAATGTAGGTTCCAAATCAACACCAAGTATGAACACAATATGATCTTCAAAGTGATTAAAAAGTTAGAAGATGAATCAACTACAAATGAATGAAAGAGGTAACTATTTATATTACTACTTCATGGGCTAGGCTTTTAGAAATGATGGGACCTAAACAATGGGCCTCAATCACAAGTTACAATAAAGGAAAAATACTTTAAGGAAATTACAAATTGACACAACTAACAAAATATCTAACAATTTCCCCCTTAGTGTCAATTTCTTCGCTTTCGATGATGATGGCTCGATGACTTCCTTCTTGAAGCATTTGTCTCCTTGAACTTCTTAGATAGTCCCTCAGCTCTCCGACGCGGTGGTGGTGGCGGTCTCTCTTCACGTCTTTTCGCCGGTCGTCTTTCGATCATCCTCAACCCATAGTAAGACACATGAGGCGTCATAGAACGTTGCTCAGATAGACAACACGCAAGGTAAGTACTTGTACAACGGACAACGATCAATGTTGGGGAGAAGTTCGTGATTGGAAACAATGGTTGAGACATCACGCTTGAAGATTCCCAAGGTGTAGGAGACGGCATGCGCAGCAGAGGTGAACTTTGAGGTGGAGATATGTCGAATAATGGTGGAGGAGACTAGAAGTACTCATCATCATCATCTGAGGAGATATCATCAAGATTGATAATCTCCTTGAGCTCACCATCAGTAGCGGGGACGCATGTGATAGGAATCGACCTATCTCATCAACGTCAACCGTCGAGTTCTAACCAGGCTGTGAGGGGTGGTCATTGACGCCGATATGAGTGTCGGGCGCGGCGCCAGAAGATGTGCCTGTTGGAACTGAAGAGTCGTGCCGAGCCTTCTATCGGATTTCCCCCTTAAGGCGATCGGGGTCATCTCGGTCGTCGTGTTTCTCTTTGGTGGCTCGGCCGCTTCTCGGCAGGAGATCGCAAGGACTCTACGAATGTCTGAGAGAGAGTCCTTGACCTCAACAATCTCTAATCTCACCTCCGCCTTAAGATCATCAAACTTACCTACGAGCCACTAATGGAAGGGCCTACCGTATGAGAGGGTGTGGTTGCCGGCTCGGACGGTGCTCGGGAAGGTCTGGATATGATGACCAAAAAGTACCCAAGTATGTTGACTTCATCCTCAAGGAGATTCCCATTTGGAGAGCAACTTCATTTGACAAAGGATCCCTTAACTCATCAGTCGACTAAGCGGGTGTGGTCGGTGCTGAAGGTGGTGAAGTATAAGGAGGTGGTGATGTACAAAATCCTCATGGACAGCCTTTAGGGCGCCGTCCATAAATTTCCCTGACAACGAATGTCGGCTAAGTAACTCCGGGCTCGCATAGAGTACCCGTTTGCACAACCGCTGAATCAACTGTGTGGCCTACGTTCATGGCTGGCGTGATGGTGACTATGGTAGGAATTCCCACCGGTCCTCGTGAAATGCTTGCCTGGACACCACTCTCGGGGTTCGAATTACGTCACATAGACTCGTGATGGGTGGAGCAGAGACTGCGTCACAAAAGACTGGCAGTATGTGTACCTAAGAGTGTATCATTAGGCTCTAGACTCTGGTGCACATGAAGGAAGGTTAGGGATCAGGGTAGGGATCCTCCTGTTTCAATATCACTACCCTCCAAGTGAGGGCGCGATAGCCGTTGTGCTGAATTCCCGTGGAATGAAACAAGCACCTGTTGAGAGGTGAGTGATTGGCTAAGGGGGGCGTGCAATTGCACCTCTGGGTGGGAGGTGTCTGCTTCAATACCCGCAATCTAACGAATGCGTGCGGGTAGCGAATGTGGGTGCCGGCTCCTCCCTAAGGGTACGAGAGGATCGGTTAAAACCTCTGATCCTGTTACATACTCATCAATTCTTTTTCGTCCCACACTCAGCTCATTTTCTTCAACTAGGGTGTCTCCCTCAATCCTTATACCTTTCACACCATCAAAGTGGTGGTCATCATCGGATTCATTGAATCATTGTCCACCAAAGAAGAAAGTGAGGGGCTTTGGTGACTGTCATAAGCATGTTAGGTACTAGCTCCGGAGCGATCATCAGCACCGCCTAATCTACCCCCGTCATCTCCCCCCGACACCTCATCCTCAGACCCTTGGTCACCACCCCCAGGTGAATGACCTCGCTTGATACCCTCACTCACTCTCCTAGAGGAAACCTCTGGGGTGCCAGTCTCCGGCTCTTGAGATGCTGGTAGAGGTGATACACCTACGTATGCTCTCACAACTGGTGAATGATGATCGGCATGGTTAAGTGATGCAAGTGGCATCGCCATCGGTATATCATGAGTCTTTGGGGTTGCCATAAGGTCTTTGGGGTATGGCATTGGGAGTGTTAGGTAAGACATGAGATGATTTGGGTATGCATATGTATGAGGACCTTGGGGTAGGAGGTACATCATACATGTACGTAGGAAAAGATTCGTCGCGCCTTAGGATTTCGCCGCCACGTAGGATATCGCCGCGCCGTAGGAGGTACGTCATACATGTAGTTGTTCCCCCTCGAAACATGCGTAGCGACGTATTGTTCCCCCTCAAAACATGCATAGGTAGACTCTTGGAGTACGTCATTTTTTTGGGTGAACTCTTGAAGGCCTCCGCAGGATGAGGTGAACTTCTTGAAAGCCTCCTGCCAAAGGGGTGCGATGAACTCTAGAAGCCTCCGCATGGTGAGATGAACTCTAGAAGACCTCCGCATGGTGAACTCCTTGAAGGCCTCCCGCGGGGTGAACTCCTGAATGCCTCCGTTTTTTTATGTGCGTTATGTCCTTCGTTGTGATCATCCGAATGAGGATTTGGGAACTTCGGGTTCGCCATTTTACCCGTTCAGTGTTCCCCCTTGAAGCATGTAGAGGGAGACATCGTTCCCACTAGGAACGTGCACAGGTGGGCAACGTTGCCCACCTTGAGACATGCATCGGCGGGTGACATCCCCTCTTAGATATGCACCGCAGGGTGACATGCCTTCTTGAGACATGCACCATAGAATGACGTTCCTCGTGAGACATGCACGGCGGGTGATGTCCCCACTTGAGACATGCACCGCAGGATGACGTTCCTCGTGAGACATGCACCGTAGGGTGACGTTGTCCCTTAAGACATGCATGGGTGGGTGACGTTCCCCTTTGATTTATTACCAATCAAAAAAACTTCTCACCAAGTACAACTCTTGAGGGGAGTGAGAAGATCCCCTCGCCTGGTCATGTGTTTGGGACAAGCTCAACCTGAGTCCATAACTCACACATGACCGGCCTGGAAAACCAGGTGCAAACATTTTTAGGTACCCATTTGGGAATGGGTCCTTTCGGTTAGTACCAGAGGTTTGCTATTTTTATGTGTCTTTTTCTTGGGATTGGAGTTATGTTTCTTAGCATGATGAGTATGATGATAATAAGCATGATTATAGAATCCATAAAAGTTAGGAGCATAATAATCATTCACAAAGGCATTCGCACAAAAGCCAAAATGAAAACAGTTTCAACATCGATAATCACTTCGATATCCATAAGCAATATGTTCACAGTCATGAAAATTAAAAAGAGTATGAGGTACATGACTGTGAGTTCTATGAAATTTTCGTTGGAAAATCTGTTTTTCGCAAATCTAGGCTTATGTGCATATGACTTTGGATGATTGCCTTTTTCAGTTCCATTCTCCTTTGAGTTACGCTACCCTTTCTTGCATTTTGATATGTCACATTTGAAGAAGAATGATTAGCATGAGAGTGAGGATTTGAAGCTTTGTTTCTCGGGTGGAAGTTGTGTGACTGTTCTTTAGATTTAGAGACTTCTTGTTCTTACGAGATCGTCTACATTTCTTAGGAGCAATCACATTAGAACGAGATGTACTCACAACTTCAGACTCATGGGTGACTATTGGAGTCTTCTCTTTTCTTCCCTTTGTCTAACCCTCACCAGCCATGTTGGAACAATCATCCAATACAATCTCAGAGATTGTAGGTTCCAAATCAACACCAAGTATGAACACAATATGATCTTTCAAAATGATTAAAAAAGTTGGAAGTTACAAATGAAGTAAAAGACAACTATTTATACTAGTACTAATGGATTAGGCTTTTACAAATGGATGGGCCCTAAACAAATGGGCCTTAACCACAATTTACATAAATGGAAATTAACTTCTAAAGTATTACAAATTGACACAACTTAACAAAATATCTAACAATTTCCCCCTTTGTGTTAATTTCTTCGTCGTCGTTGATGATTGCTCAAAGACTTCCTGCTCATATAGTTGGATCTCTTCGAAGGACCCTCATATCTCCGTGGTGGTGGCGATATCTCCTCATGCTTTCTAGCTGGACCCTCTATCTTCCTCAACCCATAAAAGCACTCAAGGTGTCGTAGAACGTTGCGGTGTTCTAGATGATGCTCGGTGATCCTGAACACCTTGTCAATAAGGATTGAGGGGTTTATCCAATGCCCCGTCTTCTGTACCTCAAGTTCAAGTTTTTTCTTTTCCCTAAATCTCTAACACTTCATCTTGATTATGATTTAGTAGCTCAAAAAGTTCATGGATGTCAATATCCTCCAAGTTGCGGTTTTGTTGAAAGTTGGATGCAAATTTTCTCCATTCTAATCTAAGAGAGTTGATGAATTGGATGTTGATATCCAATTGAGACTTCTTAAGGTTGTTCTTTCTGAGCTCATTGATCATGTTGCAGAACCTATGATAGGTATCTTCAAGAAGTTCTCCCTCCCGACCCTTGAAAGTAGCAAACTTAGTCAGGAGGTTGGTTCTCTTCATTTGAATGCCTTTCTCGTTCCATGCATCAGACTGCATATTTCATCCCACATCGCCTTTCCTGTGTCGTTGCAGTCGATGTTTGCATAAATGTCATTCGGAAGGCTCTGAATGAGGTATGACTTGGAGAGTTGATCTCCGTTCATGCGGTTTGCTTCCTCAGGTCAGAGGTTGGTTGCATCTTTTTCAACTACACCACCTACGATAGGTGGATTACCATCGGGGACTGCTGGGATAGTTTTGTAGACCTTGACTGGTCCATGTTTGAGTGATTCAAGTATATCTTTACCGAGAGGTTGTTTCTCAATGAAGTACATGAACCTTGACTTCCATTGAGAGAAGTCGTCGCGAAAGAGGACGGGAGGTCGGGTATTGGACCCTATAGCGAGCGCGTCACGTGTGTTCATAATGTTGTTGATTGTGGGTCTTAAACCACAAGTATGATCCAAGTGTGATGACACCGCATGTGTGGTGTTATGACAGATGACACCGCAGGTGTGGTGTTATGACAGATGACACCACAAGTGAGGTGTTGAGGCAGATGACACCACAGGTGAGGTGCAATATCAAATGACACCATAGGTGTGGTGTTGTGTCAATTGAAAAGACTATGCGGGTATGGTGTCAAGACGCGTATGGTGACCACACAACGGATCAAAAGGAGTGGTAGACTCTAATACCAATTGTAGGTTCGAAATCAACACCAAGTATGAACACAATATGATCTTCAAAATGATTAAAAAGTTGGAAGATGAATCAACTACAAATGAATGAAAGAGGGAACTATTTATACTATTACTTAATGGGCTAGGATTTTAGAAACAATAGCCCTAAAAATGGGCCCTAAACAATGGGCCTCAATCACAAGTTACAATAAAGGAAATATACTTTAAGGAAATTACAAATTGACACAACTAACAAAATATCTAACAGTGAACCACTTTTTGTTTGTGAACGTGAGGACAACGCAAAGCGTGCCACGTGGCAATTTGAAAAAATTTCGACTTAGTGTTATTCATACTGAATAACGCTATCATTCATACTGAATAAAGCGTTATTCAGTATGTATAAGTCTTAGTCTCACTCTGACGCACTCTGACGCGGGTGGGTTACCTGCAGGTTTGCCGCGGGTCAAGGCTTATTCAGTCTGAATAACGCTTTATTCAGTATGAATAACACTAACCCGCGGATTTATTCAGACTGAATAAGCCTTGACCCGCGGATGTCAGATTGCCACATGTCGCGCTCTGGGCTGTCCTCACGTTCACAACCAAAAAGTGGTTCACATTTGTGTGTGTACGTGTGTGTGTGTTTTGTGGGGAAGAAGATGGGAGGAGAGAAGGGGGTGTGTGTGTGGGGGGGGGGGGAGTTATGGATAGGAAAATACAAAATAAATAAGAAAAAAAATTCTAGATTTGGTCCATGCGGTTTGCTAAAAATGGAAAAAGACCAAACTACCCATTGAATTTGTTGCAAACATACCACCTACCCATTACTAACTAAATTAACGACTTCATTTAACAGTCGTTAGATGGACGGAAACCAAATCCAATGCATACCACATAATTCAATCTGTAATTTTAAAATTGTAGGTACCAAATGTGTTATTTTCATCAACCCACATAGACCAAAATTGTAATTTACTCTAATTTTTTATTAATTATTTTTTTAATCTTATTGTTTTATTTGAGTCTTTTTATAACTATTTTATGTTTCCATAGTTTAAGGATTTATTTTTGAATTTAATAACAAAAAAGATCGTAAGTAATATACTTAAAAAACAATGATAGAGCCACGTTGGCCACTAAAACGAATCAAATCCAAATAAAGTTTTTTTTTCAAGTTTGTCGCATAACATCTATGTGGTATGTAAAAACATGACTAGGCAATTTTCCAAAAAGGTTCAATGCCAAGTTGGTAACTATTCTGGAACACCAATGCATCACCACATTCAATTATACAATCCCATTTGTATTTGTATCGTATTCTGTAGGTGCGTAAGAAATTATTTGGAGTGCAAGAAGCAAGTTATTCAGGCTATACATGTTATAGTGGACTAGCAGAATACACCCCCTCATACAAGAGTTATATCGGGTACACAACTATATTCCAAATAAGGATATATTAACTAACTTTTAACCATACCTTTATCATGTTTTCTTTTCAGCTATCGGGTTTTTCTAGGACCTGGCCAATACTTTGTTGCATGTGATGTAGGCAATGAGAAAATGCAATGGTATGCCTTCCATAACGAGCCCTTGAGAAGTTACGATGCTCTAGCAGGTGATTGATATGGATCCGTGTTTCCTTATAAACTATTAGCCACATGGTAGTCGGTGGAAGTTTTAGTAAGTTAACCTTTTGTTAGTTGTTACTTTTGTACATGTTTCTAGGAAGTATTAAACCACTTAGCTTGCTTTCTTCTTCTTTTTAAGGTATCATAGGAATTTTACCTAGACTAATCCCTCGCAACTATTGACTGCTAAGCGTGCAGCCCTGAGATAATTTCTCAGTCGCCAGAAGTCGTTAACGCTTGGATTTGAACCCGACTTTCTTACTCCATTATAAATACTTTGTGCTCTTTCTCATTTAATCAATCAGATATTAAAAATCCTTCTCCGATACCTCTAATATGGTATCAAAGCTCTTTGCTTTCTTTTTTGTTTTTTCCATATCTCATATATCTCGTCTACGCAACGTGTTAAACTTCCTTTCGAGATCTTATCCAAAGAAATCCTAACTTCTTTCTTGTCTAGTGATCAATCATCTATTCCAAAGACTAATTTAACCTCAATCCACCTACAATCGATCAAACAATCCATAATCATCCTCATCACTTGGACATCTATCTAATCTGGCTACGTTAATTACTAGTTGATATAGGCATACCCTCCACCTCATTCGTTGTGTTACCCTTTTTGATAACGAATCTGCTATTCAAATTTCATGTAATCATATCTTCCTTGAGAAAACAAAGCATATCGATCAATATAGACTACCATTATAACAAAGAAAAAGCAGTTCGAGAGATCATTCCATTAATGTGTGTCAAGTCTCAACATCAATTAGCGAATACCTTCCCTTTAGGGGGAATGTTATCCGGGCTAGTTTAAGTTAGTTTTGTAATTGTTTCTTGTTGATCCAAACTCTCTCAGGTAATAATTAAAAGATGATGATCTTTATTCTACTTAGTGAAAATGTTTAGTTATAAATTTTAGCTTCGGAAGTATCGTTGAGTTTGTTTAGTAATACCTGATAGTTTGTACTTTAACTCTTCTGTGTTGAACATCATCGATCATCACTTAGTTTGTTCAGTGATACCTGATATCTGAATGCTGACAATATAAATGTAACTAAGTTTTACCTTGAAGACAAACAACTCATGTCAAAGAAAACCATCAACAATGTCGTAGAATTAACTGATGAAAGAGTCAATACTGGCCGTCTTAAAAAAAACAATGATATCATCTGACTAACATAACATGAAGATCTCAAGTTCAAGACTCAACTATCGCTAGGTACTCCACTTAGTGTCCTCTATAGCTAATCAAAGCCTTGGGTAAGAAAGCCTGAAGTTTTCTCTTATCCTCTTCTTTGCACAAAGGACAACCCAATTCTTTTATTGACAGATCTTACAAACAATGAGCAATTTACTATTGTTTTTTGTACCTATCAAGCCACAAAGCAGTTGTTCATCACTACCAAGTGTATAGGCTACAAAAAACATGCTCTTACAAGTTGGTGAATATCTCTAACTTACACACCATAAGTGGCTTTGAGATGCATTTAATGCACCTAGCATAAATAGCAAAGAAAAACTCATCTTCTCAACATATAGATTTGTATCATTGTCCTCCTCTCCTTCTTAGTGCTTTCTTTCTTCACTCTACATCTTACTCATGCAAAACTGAAAGGTTAGTGTTTCTCATAAATATGTTTAGATTTGTTTACATATTTCTATTCCGCAATAATATAGTAAATTCTGGTTTTGGTTTTATAATAAATAAATACAAAAATTTAAAAGTATATATTTGAAAAGCGTGATTGTATTCAAACCCACCCACCCTTTACCTAATTCTTGAAGGAACCCTACGAGACCAACATTTGTAGAAGTTGTCCGACCACTCAACTTGTTTTCTCCTATATAAATACTTTTTAGTTTTCCTCATTTAATTTATCAGATAATGGAAAGCCTTCTCCCATACTTAGATACAAACAAATACACAAATGCCTACAAATAATAGGATCGTTGGAAAGTATTAAAAACAAATTTGTATTTTTTAAAACTTGTATGCATCTTAAAGGTTTCCTCTTTTTTAGAGCGTACACTCAAGAAAGTAAAACTTATGGAATTATTCGGGTGTTGGTGCGACGATGTAACGACATTGATAGGCAGAACAAGAGAAGAAGATGTTATACAAAGAGATATCTATGATAGAGACATGATATACTCATGGGGGATAGGACGTGTTACTCTACTAGGAGACGCCGCTCATCCAGTTCAGCCCAATCTTGGTCTAGGTGGTTGCTTGGCAATAGAGGTAAATTTTTTTAGAATTGTAATGGTGAACAAATTCACTCATTGTCTTCTAATATCATACACCCATAACTATTAACTTTTAAACCTGAGTTTTGGATGTCATTTTGTTGGCAACTGGGGCACATATATAGTAGTCAACTTAATTATATACTTATCAACTTGGATATTTTAGCAATAGTAATTGATAAAAACTTGGCTTTGAGTTTATATTTTATTGGATTTGTAGGATTGTCACCAACTAATTCTTGAAATGGAAAGCATCATGAAATGTGAACCTGATGTAATCAAGTTGAATGAAATTGTCTCGGTGCTGAAGAGGTAACTAAAACCGTTTCTTGCAATAGATTTAGACCTCGTTGTATAATTGTTGAATGTTTTTTTATAGCTAATTAAATATTGCAACATGAACCCTTATGCAAAGATATGAGCAAAAAAGAATGCTAAGAACAAGAATTGTGCATCAAGTGACCCGTATGGCATCAAAATCGCTTGGTACTTATCAAACTTCTAGCAACTTCAAGATGATTTGGGTATGTGTTACTTTTATATTTGGCACTTGTTTTTATGGTTTCTTGTACTAAAAATTTGGTTTGATTTTCGCTAATGATTTTTTTTTTCTCATTTAACAGCACATTTGCTTCCAAGCTGTGGGATTTCTTTTGAGCTTAGTTTTGCCAAATTTCTTGCGTTGGTTGGTAACCGGGCACTGGTTAGTAAATCATCATCCTCTCTCTCTCTCGCTAAGAAATGGTCAATTTTTTCTACTTTAATCCTATATAAATAAGAAAGATGAAGTTTTTATGTTTTCTTTTGAATTTCAGATGGAAATTATCAAGTGTTTGTATGTATGCCTGTAAATGAACCAATCGTTTAATAATTCATTCATGAACCATTTGGTGGGAAGTTCATTTATTAATGTATATTTATTTAATGAACAAACATGAATATATTTTTTCTTGTTTACTTACACAAACGAATATGAACAAATATGTCTTTCATTCATTATGTTCATGAATTAGTAATTAAGAATAAACTATTTAAGAAGTTAACATTTTAATTATATTTATGTTTTGACATACATAGACTTAGGATCAGGTGAGACCAAACTGTTTTCGTGAGACTGCGTGAGACCAATCCCTAACGTATGAAACTTCACAAAAAAACACCGTGAAGGTAAATAAAACTCAAATACGCAGACCTAAAAATCACTTTCGATGCAAAAAATATCCAAAACAAGGTAAAAAACGAAACCTTCACAGCACAAATGTTGTGAAGGTTACAAATAAATACTGTGAACCTTCACAGCAGAAATGCTGTGAAGGTTTCGTTTTTTTACCCTTTTTGGATTTTTTTCTTCGATAGTGTTTTTTAGTATGTTTTTACAATGGATGTTCAATTTTTTTTACCTTCACAAATGTTTTGATTTGAAGTTTCATGTAAAATATGTTGGTCTCACCGGTCTAATGGAAACAGCTTCGTCTCACCAGAACTTAACCCTGCCTTATGATTATTCGAATAAAAAAATAAAAAACCAAAATCCAAAATGAAATAGATGGTGATGATGAGGGTTGCACGTGGTGAAACATTTTTTAGGGTTGCATAATAAGTCTGGTTTATTATCCGTTTACCATTCAATTGTTTTACCACTTGTTGGTGGCTTGAACCCAATATGTTGGATGCAAAATCGGATTGTATCCGAGATCACAAGTTAGTGCTCAAAGTGAAGACAAAGGCAAAGTCAAAGTGGTTAATAATGTCAAAGCTTACTTTTATTGTTTTAGTCCTTTATATGTTCTTTGTAATAGTTTTGTGTAACTAGGGTAGATTGTGCAATTCTGTAAACCTTGAGGGTTTAAGGGTTTGGGTATAAAAGCCCAAAGTGAGGTCATTTGTAAGTGTGAATGTGAGAGTGTGCAAAACGTGTAAAGTGAGAGTGAATTGAGAGAGATGAGCTTAAGTGTGTGTGTTATTGGTGTTTCACTATGTGTAACCACTTTCATCAATATCAATGACATATAGCTTTCCAATTCATTCTCCAATTGATTACATCTTGTTTAGAACTTGATTCTGGAACTACAAGTGGTATCAGAGCTGGAAATTCACTGAAGATTGTGTTCAGATTAGTTACAGATCCTCAGATTTGCATACCTCCAGAAGTTCAGAAGATATCTATCAGTTTTCAGTGAATTCTCGATCAGTTCAAGTTCTACGAGGATGTCAAGATTTATTAAGCATGGGTTCAAAGTCAAAACCTCCGGTTCTTCAAATTGGCAAATATCCGCAAAGGCGTGTAAGGATGATTCAATTCCTCGACAACATCGACAAGACTCTCATGACAAGCATTCAGGACGGTCCAATCAAGCCATTCATTGACATTCCCGGTACTCCTGAGACTGCTACTACTCCCGCAATTGAACCAAGAAGAGTGTATAAACTTTTTCGGCATTACAATGAGCTCGAAAAGATTAGAGGTGAACTTGATGACAGAGCACTTACTTTCCTCACGATGGCAATTCCAAACGATTTGTTTAATCGTGTTGATAGTAGAAAGACATCAAAAGAATTGTGGGATGAATTTAAGAAACAGTTTCAAGGGACGGAAAGATCAATCCAAGCTAAGCTAAATCAAGCAATCGGTGCTTATGAAGGCTTTAAGGCTTTAGAGGGAGAAACACTTGCTGATTCTAACAGTCGGTTCAACATCATTTTGAATGATCTACGGAGAAATGGAATGCACAAGTCTACTTCCGAGATAAACTTCAAGTTCTTGAAAAATCTCAATCCAGAATGGGATCACTACTCGGTTAATCTACAGATGAACAAGAACTTGGCGGAAGAAGACTTACATGATCTATACTCCATTCTTAGTCAACATGAAGTGAAAGTCAAAGACATTGTGACGAAGCAGAAGAGTATTTCTGATTCTTTGGCTCTTTTGACTGAAAAAAGTAAGAGTGTGCTCTCAAGTACTTCAAAGAAGAAAATGTTGGTAATTATGTGCAGAGTTGACAAACCAAGTAATTACACATCCAATGTTACAAGACACTTGAGGGTCACACCTGTGAGGACCTATAAATCGAATAAGATATATGAAACCCAGAAATGGAGAGTTAGGATTTATAATAGTCAATTATAAATCAGTTGGGTAATTTCAGTCAGAAATCCCAAAGATGGAGGGTTATTAATTGAGCATATTGTATATTTATTTGATAAAATAAATATATAATAGTTAATTAATAGTATTATATATATATATTAGATAAATATATATATATTGGTAATTATCATAAGCAAATTCTTTTCCAGGAAAAAGGAAAAGAATGAGATAATTACAAAAGGGAAACTGAATCTTGTTCAAACTGTATTTTTCCTCCATATAAATAAGGCTTATGGGTTTAAGGAAAAATTAAGATTCTCAATCCAACTCATAATTCAATAATCAGTTTCCAGTTTTTCCCTCTCTCTCCTTCCCACCGGCGCCACCTCCTCCCTTGGAACACCAGTTCGGTTTTTCAGATTTCGGGTTTCAGTTCTGCTAGAGGAACAATTCGTAGGTCGATCACCGGTGGACTAATATCTCAAGCAATCCAGGTAAACGCATGTAGAAGTCATTATTACGAGTAAAACAATTAAAACGATGATTGTGGTTTTTCCGGGTTTTATCCAATATTGCTTCCGCTCAGTTTTGTGTTCTTGTGATCAAGTTTGATTCAGGAATTATAGTCTAAAAACCCTAACAGTGGTATCAGAGCCACGTTTTGTTCGTTTTAATTTATTTTGACTATCGTTTTAACCACCACACCGCACCCCAGATCGGTGGTTGCGGTGGATGGTGGTGGCCGGATCGTCTTCACGAGCATGGCCGACGGACCCCATGACCGATCATTGCCCCACCAGTTCGGTGGTAGGCGATTGACGGTCACGAACGCAGTCTGCCACCAGATCGGTGGTGACGGTGGCGGCAAATAGTGGTGGTGGTGGTCCGCTGTTTGATCGCGGACCATGACAGCGGCGGCGAGCGATGGCGGTGGCGTTTGCCGTCGTTATCGAATCGGTGGGGACGACGGCGCCAATGCGTCGATCGTCGCCGCCGTAAGCGCCGTAGTCGGCGATGGTGATGGTGGCTGTGTCGTTTCACGGTGTGTCCAAACCAACAGCCGGCCGCCATTGTGAACGCGCCGAAGCAATGGCCACGGCGGCGAACCATTGGCCGCACCACCAGTGGGTGGTGGCTGTTGCGATGGCAGCGGCGGTGTAGGTTGTAACAACCGGAATACTAAAGTTAGCAATGCAGTTATTTTCCTCGTTAAAATGACCTATTTGATTCAGTACAAGGGTCTAGGGGTAAGTTGTGCCACTTTGTGAAAGATTTTAAAGGC
Organism: Centaurea solstitialis; assembly: GCA_030169165.1. Lineage (NCBI taxonomy): Eukaryota > Viridiplantae > Streptophyta > Magnoliopsida > Asterales > Asteraceae > Centaurea > Centaurea solstitialis. The sequence continues at coordinate 34,794,296 of CM058040.1, forward strand.
TTGGATTATCCCATTTTGGGAATGGGCTTAGCCCAAAGCCCATGCCTATATAGCCCTAAAACCCTAAAATTTAGCCATTTGTGGAAATTATTAGTGTGTGCTTAGTGTGTGTTTTGGGAGAGAAACTTGGAGCATTTCATCACCAAGGTGGAGAAAACCGTCACCGAGGTAAGTTTCGATGCCCGATAAATGTAGGATTGCTAATAATTGACGTATAGTTGCTTTGGGGATTAGTTTGGGTACAATCGGATTAAGTTAGAATCGATTTTTGATCGATTTTAGGCTGTTTTCGGAACTGCCCACGTTTTCCGAATCGGAGATCATAAATTCCGAATCGGAAATCATGTTTTCCGAATCGGAAAATTATGCTTTTCCGGATCGGAATTCGGTAAGGTATTTTGACTCGTCATGCCTTTCCCGAATTGGAAACTTGATTTCCGAATCGGGAATTGGGCTGACCTAGCCGCTATGCTGACCTAGTTTCCTTTCGAGTCGGAGTTCGGAATTTGATGTTTTCCGATTTGGTTTAGATGTCTTTCCCGATTCGGAAAAGTTGGTTTTCCGAATCGGAAAAGGTTGGTATTCCGAATCGGATTTCTGTAGGGCTAGTTCTCGGAGAAGAATTTTCCATAGTGATTTCTGTAGGGCTAGTTCACGGTTAGCGGAACCCCCGTGCTAAGTCTGCCTAGGGGTGTCTTAGTTAGAGAATATTAGCAAGTGCAAATCACTAATTCCTTAGGATATTTACAGATCCTTTAGGAGGAGAAGTCTCTGGGAGAACCGTGATCTGTGAGATAAGCCCAGGTGAGTTCCCTTGCCTGAAAATGAATGGATTGCTTTTACTGCTTTTAAACATATCCATTCGATTTGCAAATGTTTTGATGATGATATTAATGTGATTTTGCGAAATTGTAAATGGTTGTGAATGCTATATTGATGATCATCATATGCATGCTGTTTTAATATTGCGGAATTGCATCGTGAGTAATGTGTACCATGGGACCGTACATCCCTGGGAAGTTTAGTGGTGTGAGGCACGGACTACGTCCGTCACTCCTTAAATGAGAATCTGGGAGATCCGGCCACGTAAGGTTGTTTGTGGGATGGTGCGAGGCACGGACTACGTCCGTCACTCCTTAATTGAGCATCCGGGGGATCCGGCCATCCGGTTTGTTGTGTTGTGACTTTATTACTCATGATGCTTTCCTGGTACCTTGTGATATCTGATTTTACGGCCAGCGGGCCGGAACTGTATTTTTAAACTGTTTTTGAGGGAATTCACTAGACCTTACGGTCTAACCCTCGTTTTCCAAAATCTAAAATCTTTTCAGGAAAAGATCGAGCAGCAAGAGGCAAGGAAAAGGTAGATGTCTAGAGTCGCGTTGCCGGTCTGAAGTAAAGTTTTGACCTAATTAGAATCTCAGCTGTGGAGGGTTGTTCCGCATGCACTCTTTAACCATTTACTTTTGAGTTGAAAATTCTGAGAATTATGCGTATTAGATCACTAGGATTTATGATTATTGTGTGTTTATATTTGTTATGATATTTTGGGTATCGGGGCGTTACATAGGTGGCTGTAGCCCGGATAATCGCGACCAAACCAAGCCGTAAAGGCGTTGGTGGTTGTGATCGTACCGCACCACCGTGGTGATGGCGGCCGATCGCTGCTGTTACGCCGGGTGATGGCGATGGTTCTGACCAAACACGCCTACCGCACCACTCGATTTGATGGTGGCGGCAGTAGATAGTGTGATGGTGGTTGATCGATTCCAAAGCCGAGATCGCTATCAACGGCTGCTGAACCCCGTTGTAGTCGATCACCGATCACCACCAGATCGGTGGTGAACGGCAACCACCAGAAACCGCAATTGCGGTGGTGGATGGCCGTGAGTGATCGATAGGGATAGTGATCAGTTTTTGTTTCGAAAGCCAAGCGAAGGATGCGGCGATACGTTTTTCGATCAACAACCGCTTGGTATTGATGGTGTTTCTGTTCGAAACCGAGGATCCCGACGGCAATGGTGACCGATTGTTACCATTATCGGATCGGTAGCGATTGTTTTTCGGAATAAAGGTAATTATTTTACAAAACCCGATGCAAAACAAACGGGATTAGGTTTTCTCGGTTTTCGATAAGTTTTTCGAACAAATCACGAAACCCTAATGGCCCAAAAATTGCCAGTTTGGTAATGGGCCTGTAAGCCCAGTTTTTGGACCAAGTTTATGGCCCAATTAGTGTTAATGGTTTTAGGCCTTTTATCCAAATTAGTTTTTATTTTTTATATCAATAAAATTAAATTGAACCAGTTATTTGACCTGTTTCATCAAATAGGCTTTGTGTCACGTTTTGATCAGTTGATCGAATCACGACACAGTCAGTAGTCGTCTTGCCGACCAGTTTGTTCGGCAAACTCGGTTCAATATAAAATTGGATAAAAGGCGAATCTTTTAACAAATTGGTTTTTGTTTATAAAATAGGTTTATAGTATATAAGCCTTGGTAATTTATAAAGTAAAACGAATTTTAGGTTAAAATATTAGTTTTGGTTTATAAAACAGTTCGTTTTTATAAATCAGTTAAAACCAAGTTTTGCGATAATTGAGACGAGATAATTTTAACGGATCTAGGTTTATTTCTCGCTTTTATTATATTGCTTATTTATGCTTTATATATAATTGCGTGATTGCTTGAATTTCATATATGCATCTCAGTTTGAGTATATATAAATACATATATATATATGCCTATTATAGAATTTTACCAACTTAGACCCTTGACATATTTACGGGGAGGCCTGCGTGCCATTTACAACCCCTTATGTAATAATGACCTTAGGATAGATGGTTCTATTTTTCGCTCTTATTCTTACGAAGATGACAAGGCCAGTGGGAGCTATTGGAGTTTTTCCTCCTTCCAGACGAAGACGACAAAGCCAGTGGGAGCTACACAAGTTTTGAAACCTTTAAGAATAGGTCATTATTGGTCCCTAGGAAACAAATGTTGGCAAAAACTATAATTGGCTATTATGTAATTAATTGTTATTTAATTGCATGGTTGAATGTTTATTTGTGATATCTTGCATGTAGTTTTAAATAGAAAGGTTATTTTAAAACTAGGTTATATCACAAAAGTATATAGGTTTTTATATTTAAAATTACCAGTTTTTCGAACTTTTTTAAAACGGTAGATTTTATTTTAAACCTATAAATGATTGTATCATGTGAAAAGGCAAGTTGATAAAAACAATTAGTTTTTAATCAACTAAGTATGCTATTAAAACAGTTAGTTTTAATTGGCAAGAGATTTTAAAACAGTTAGTTTTAAAATAGCATGTATGTTTGAAACAGTTAGTTTAAAACATCAGTAGCCTTTATGACAATCAGTTTTTCAAAATTATAGTTTTTCAAAAATCCTGGAAATAAAAATTTCTTTTTAAAACCCCGAAATCATAGATCAGTAGTGCAACCCATCTAGGGGCACCTTCGGCGTAAGGTACACAGGCGTTGTAAGTGATCACACATTCAACGTCCGTGTTCAAACTGAAGCTGGAGGGGTTACATAACTCTGCGAATTATCTCCGGGTGGTACCGGCCAGAGAAAAGTGATCAGGTCCCCAAAATGGTGAGATCTATTTTGGTACTGCTAAGTTCACCGGGAGGTACCGGGCCAAAATGCACTAAGAGGAACCGAAACATGCATGGATAATTACCGTGGTTCCGAAAAGACCTAGGAGTCATATCAGTTAGATATGATTGGTAAAAGTCCTTACCTACCAAAATAAATACGGGCCTGGTGGAGCAAGAACATACCGCACATCAGGGCGTATGAAATAAGGATCCTAGTCCAATAAATTGATCATTTAAGGGTTTATTGATATTTATTGGAATTTGATCTATTTACAGTTGCTAAAAAACCAAAAAGTTTTAATGTGTAGATGGCAAGAACTGTTACCAGCACTAACAATCTTTCCCTACGCTCTATCCTAGAAAAGGACAAGTTAACCGGCTCCAATTTCCTTGACTGTGAGCGCAATCTGATGATTGTGCTCAGACACGAAAGGAAATGGTATGTCCTTGAAGAGCCTCTTGGAGAGGCTCCTCCGGCAACTGCTCCGGCTACTGCCAGGAATGCCCACAAGAAACATTCAGATGATCTACTGGATGTCGCCTGTCTCATGCTTGCAACTATGAGCCCAGATCTGCAAGCAGGACTCATAAACACAAATGCTTATGACATGATCCGCCAGCTGAGGGACATGTTCCAAACACAGGCTCGTACAGAACGTTACCACGTCACAAAAGCATTTAATGAATGCAAGATGGTTAAAGGGACATCAGTAAGTGACCATGTTATGAAAATGAAACGGCACTTGGATCATCTGGAAAGGCTTGGTCACCCAGTTCCGTTGCAGCTAGCAACAGATACTATACTCAACTCACTGTCAGAAGACTATAGGCCCTTTGTAGTCAATTACAACATGAATAACATGGAGAAGTCAATAGCAGAATTACACTCCATACTTAAGACAGCTGAATTGAATATGGGGAACAAGAACAAGACCAAGGATGTCTTGATGGTAAGAGACGGAGGGGTGAAAAAGAAAAATGGGCATACTAGCACCAGCAAAGGGAAGGGACCAGTTCAGGCCGTCCAGAGTGCACCAAGAAAGGCAAAGGCAAGGGCAAGGGCAAGAAGGTCAAGCCAAACAAAGCTAGGACCGAGAACCGCTGCTTCACATGCAATGAGGTCGGTCACTGGAGGCAGAATTGCCCAAAGCGTCATGAAGCAGGTATGTAAACCTCAGATGTTTGTGATTGCTTTAGTTTGTCACTTCTTGCTTGTGTACTGATACCTAGAGCAAATGACTATTGCAGGTGGTCAGAAGTGATGTGCCCAAGAATTGCAAGGATCCAGATGAAAGTTCATTTTTAGACATTTATTTTTCAAGACAATTCTATTTATGAAACACTTGTTTTATTTATGGTTACTTTTTAAATACTTATAATTTATTGAATGATTTTTAAATTTTATAAGTTATTGTCTTGAACAAATATCTGTTATGCATGAAGTTTTTGGCAAAGTCAAGTTTTGACTTAATTAGATCCTAGATATTGCCTATCATAGTTACTTCAATAATTTTGGCTAAAATTGAAGTAATTTATATGAAAACTATCAAAAACACACGAAATTCTATAGGAATGTGTTTTGGGAATAAAACATTTATGAATAATATTTTGTGAAAGGTGTTTAAGAGAATCTAGGGTATTAACTCAGATAGCGTTAATAACAATATTTATAAAACTAGGAAAATTCCAAAATTTGGAATTAGGATTTAACAAAATCCAGTTAAGTTTTATAAATGACAGAGTTCTCAAGTATATTACTTAAAATAATTGACTAATCAAAGTTTTGACTAAGTCAATAGTAAATTTTGAGTAATAGTCAGTTTTCATATAGGTTAGTGGGAGCCCAGTTTATTCTCTATCTAGTCTAAGATATAGAATGAAAGATATAATTATTGATTCAATATATCTCGGAATTCATGATCCAGATAGGATGAGAATTCATAAGATATAATTTACCTTATAGTCAAAAGGATAAAAGTTTCAAGATCCTTGAAACAAAGGAAAGACATGATTGACTTTTAAATCAATAATTAAAGTGTTGGATTAAATATAGAATTCCAGTGAATTTACCAGAAGAGTAAAATGGAATCTGATTTCAGGTAGGAATCATTTATCTACATAGCAACTAAGGAAAGTTGCAGTTTAGTTTTACATATTCAGGAACTGGTAGTTATTCCAGGTCTCCAAGTTCATGAAATATGATAGAAGTCTAATTTTTGTTTAAAGTGTTTGCAAAACAATGATTAGCAAATACAAGTAGACAATATCAATAAATACAAGACTTGTATTATTTGGTTATCACTTTGATTAAAATGGTAAACTTTGATCAAAGGATCTAAACTGAAGATAGGTGATACTTCATTTTAGATCAGTATCCAACAAACGTTAAATAGATATTATAAGTGTTATTAAGAAAAGTCATTAATTTTGTTATTATTACAGCGTGTAGTATGGACTATACAAAATTGATTTCTTTGTCACTTTTATATTTTGCATGTTTTATAATCCAGGAATGAAACTAGTTTCCAGTTTTTATTCGAAACTTGTCCGTGACAACTTATCGTTGTGGGAACATGATAAGGTGTTAAAGTCATTGTGAGCTTTTAGGTGGTTATGATCAGTTGCAGAATAACAGCTACAAGTGTTGTAGACTAAAAGTTGCACAGGTATTTGATAGAGTAGCAAATATTGGACGTGATCCGCAGTTGAGATTACTTCTTGGAATCAGTCATAAGTAAGTCTCACAGTGGTTGTCCCTATCACCGGAGGTATCTGATTTGATATCATGAGGACTACTGAATACTTAGTACACTCAACCGCTACACCGTAACTGGGTGGCCATAAAGGGCGTAACTAGATTTAGCGGAAGCCGTGGTGTTAAAGGCATATATGCAAGATGGGCTTTGCACCTCTTCTTTGAAGAGAGATATTTCTGGGCCCATCTTGACTGACTGAATATACTGATGAAGTGCATGGCCATGCCCAAACGAACTGATTAGTTCTTTGTCGTTTACCTATCAGTAAAAGTCGGATAGTCAAGAAAACAGAATCTTGAGTATTTAGAGTTGACATCTTCCAAGCTCATACTCACAGATGAAATATCGTGATGCAAAGGGAAAAGCCAAGATATACCCAATCAATGAACAGAAGTTTCATAGATATTATTTCCTTACGGAATGTTTATATCACCAGTCTGGGTATAAGAGTTCTTGTAACCTGGTCAGCCTAAGTGCCTGTCTAGGGGCCTCCTTAGGTCCGTGTAATTAAAACAGTATTGCCAACTTGCACAAGTGGGAGTCTGTTGGTAATTATGTGCAGAGTTGACAAACCAAGTAATTACGCATCCAATGTTACAAGACACTTGAGGGTCACACCTGTGAGGACCTATAAATCGAATAAGATATATGAAACCCAGAAATGGAGAGTTAGGATTTATAATAGTCAATTATAAATCAGTTGGGTAATTTCAGTCAGAAATCCCAAAGATGGAGGGTTATTAATTGAGTATATTGTATATTTATTTGATAAAATAAATATATAATAGTTAATTAATAGTATTATATATATATATTAGATAAATATATATATATTGGTAATTATCATAAGCAAATTCTTTTCCAGGAAAAAGGAAAAGAATGAGATAATTACAAAAGGGAAACTGAATCTTGTTCAAACTGTATTTTTCCTCCATATAAATAAGGCTTATGGGTTTAAGGAAAAATTAAGATTCTCAATCCAACTCATAATTCAATAATCAGTTTCCAGTTTTTCCCTCTCTCTCCTTCCCACCGGCGCCACCTCCTCCCTTGGAACACCAGTTCGGTTTTTCAGATTTCGGGTTTCAGTTCTGCTAGAGGAACAATTCGTAGGTCGATCACCGGTGGACTAATATCTCAAGCAATCCAGGTAAACGCATGTAGAAGTCATTATTACGAGTAAAACAATTAAAACGATGATTGTGGTTTTTCCGGGTTTTATCCAATATTGCTTCCGCTCAGTTTTGTGTTCTTGTGATCAAGTTTGATTCAGGAATTATAGTCTAAAAACCCTAACAGTGGTATCAGAGCCACGTTTTGTTCGTTTTAATTTATTTTGACTATCGTTTTAACCACCACACCGCACCCCAGATCGGTGGTTGCGGTGGATGGTGGTGGCCGGATCGTCTTCACGAGCATGGCCGACGGACCCCATGACCGATCATTGCCCCACCAGTTCGGTGGTAGGCGATTGACGGTCACGAACGCAGTCTGCCACCAGATCGGTGGTGACGGTGGCGGCAAATAGTGGTGGTGGTGGTCCGCTGTTTGATCGCGGACCATGACAGCGGCGGCGAGCGATGGCGGTGGCGTTTGCCGTCGTTATCGAATCGGTGGGGACGACGGCGCCAATGCGTCGATCGTCGCCGCCGTAAGCGCCGTAGTCGGCGATGGTGATGGTGGCTGTGTCGTTTCACGGTGTGTCCAAACCAACAGCCGGCCGCCATTGTGAACGCGCCGAAGCAATGGCCACGGCGGCGAACCATTGGCCGCACCACCAGTGGGTGGTGGCTGTTGCGATGGCAGCGGCGGTGTAGGTTGTAACAACCGGAATACTAAAGTTAGCAATGCAGTTATTTTCCTCGTTAAAATGACCTATTTGATTCAGTACAAGGGTCTAGGGGTAAGTTGTGCCACTTTGTGAAAGATTTTAAAGGCTTGGATTATCCCATTTTGGGAATGGGCTTAGCCCAAAGCCCATGCCTTATATAGCCCTAAAACCCTAAAATTTAGCCATTTGTGGAAATTATTAGTGTGTGCTTAGTGTGTGTTTTGGGAGAGAAACTTGGAGCATTTCATCACCAAGGTGGAGAAAACCGTCACCGAGGTAAGTTTCGATGCCCGATAAATGTAGGATTGCTAATAATTGACGTATAGTTGCTTTGGGGATTAGTTTGGGTACAATCGGATTAAGTTAGAATCGATTTTTGATCGATTTTAGGCTGTTTTCGGAACTGCCCACGTTTTCCGAATCGGAGATCATAAATTCCGAATCGGAAATCATGTTTTCCGAATCGGAAAATTATGCTTTTCCGGATCGGAATTCGGTAAGGTATTTTGACTCGTCATGCCTTTCCCGAATTGGAAACTTGATTTCCGAATCGGGAATTGGGCTGACCTAGCCGCTATGCTGACCTAGTTTCCTTTCGAGTCGGAGTTCGGAATTTGATGTTTTCCGATTTGGTTTAGATGTCTTTCCCGATTCGGAAAAGTTGGTTTTCCGAATCGGAAAAGGTTGGTATTCCGAATCGGATTTCTGTAGGGCTAGTTCTCGGAGAAGAATTTTCCATAGTGATTTCTGTAGGGCTAGTTCACGGTTAGCGGAACCCCCGTGCTAAGTCTGCCTAGGGGTGTCTTAGTTAGAGAATATTAGCAAGTGCAAATCACTAATTCCTTAGGATATTTACAGATCCTTTAGGAGGAGAAGTCTCTGGGAGAACCGTGATCTGTGAGATAAGCCCAGGTGAGTTCCCTTGCCTGAAAATGAATGGATTGCTTTTACTGCTTTTAAACATATCCATTCGATTTGCAAATGTTTTGATGATGATATTAATGTGATTTTGCGAAATTGTAAATGGTTGTGAATGCTATATTGATGATCATCATATGCATGCTGTTTTAATATTGCGGAATTGCATCGTGAGTAATGTGTACCATGGGACCGTACATCCCTGGGAAGTTTAGTGGTGTGAGGCACGGACTACGTCCGTCACTCCTTAAATGAGAATCTGGGAGATCCGGCCACGTAAGGTTGTTTGTGGGATGGTGCGAGGCACGGACTACGTCCGTCACTCCTTAATTGAGCATCCGGGGGATCCGGCCATCCGGTTTGTTGTGTTGTGACTTTATTACTCATGATGCTTTCCTGGTACCTTGTGATATCTGATTTTACGGCCAGCGGGCCGGAACTGTATTTTTAAACTGTTTTTGAGGGAATTCACTAGACCTTACGGTCTAACCCTCGTTTTCCAAAATCTAAAATCTTTTCAGGAAAAGATCGAGCAGCAAGAGGCAAGGAAAAGGTAGATGTCTAGAGTCGCGTTGCCGGTCTGAAGTAAAGTTTTGACCTAATTAGAATCTCAGCTGTGGAGGGTTGTTCCGCATGCACTCTTTAACCATTTACTTTTGAGTTGAAAATTCTGAGAATTATGCGTATTAGATCACTAGGATTTATGATTATTGTGTGTTTATATTTGTTATGATATTTTGGGTATCGGGGCGTTACATAGGTGGCTGTAGCCCGGATAATCGCGACCAAACCAAGCCGTAAAGGCGTTGGTGGTTGTGATCGTACCGCACCACCGTGGTGATGGCGGCCGATCGCTGCTGTTACGCCGGTGATGGCGATGGTTCTGACCAAACACGCCTACCGCACCACTCGATTTGATGGTGGCGGCAGTAGATAGTGTGATGGTGGTTGATCGATTCCAAAGCCGAGATCGCTATCAACGGCTGCTGAACCCCGTTGTAGTCGATCACCGATCACCACCAGATCGGTGGTGAACGGCAACCACCAGAAACCGCAATTGCGGTGGTGGATGGCCGTGAGTGATCGATAGGGATAGTGATCAGTTTTTGTTTCGAAAGCCAAGCGAAGGATGCGGCGATACGTTTTTCGATCAACAACCGCTTGGTATTGATGGTGTTTCTGTTCGAAACCGAGGATCCCGACGGCAATGGTGACCGATTGTTACCATTATCGGATCGGTAGCGATTGTTTTTCGGAATAAAGGTAATTATTTTACAAAACCCGATGCAAAACAAACGGGATTAGGTTTTCTCGGTTTTCGATAAGTTTTTCGAACAAATCACGAAACCCTAATGGCCCAAAAATTGCCAGTTTGGTAATGGGCCTGTAAGCCCAGTTTTTGGACCAAGTTTATGGCCCAATTAGTGTTAATGGTTTTAGGCCTTTTATCCAAATTAGTTTTTATTTTTTATATCAATAAAATTAAATTGAACCAGTTATTTGACCTGTTTCATCAAATAGGCTTTGTGTCACGTTTTGATCAGTTGATCGAATCACGACACAGTCAGTAGTCGTCTTGCCGACCAGTTTGTTCGGCAAACTCGGTTCAATATAAAATTGGATAAAAGGCGAATCTTTTAACAAATTGGTTTTTGTTTATAAAATAGGTTTATAGTATATAAGCCTTGGTAATTTATAAAGTAAAACGAATTTTAGGTTAAAATATTAGTTTTGGTTTATAAAACAGTTCGTTTTTATAAATCAGTTAAAACCAAGTTTTGCGATAATTGAGACGAGATAATTTTAACGGATCTAGGTTTATTTCTCGCTTTTATTATATTGCTTATTTATGCTTTATATATAATTGCGTGATTGCTTGAATTTCATATATGCATCTCAGTTTGAGTATATATAAATACATATATATATATGCCTATTATAGAATTTTACCAACTTAGACCCTTGACATATTTACGGGGAGGCCTGCGTGCCATTTACAACCCCTTATGTAATAATGACCTTAGGATAGATGGTTCTATTTTTCGCTCTTATTCTTACGAAGATGACAAGGCCAGTGGGAGCTATTGGAGTTTTTCCTCCTTCCAGACGAAGACGACAAAGCCAGTGGGAGCTACACAAGTTTTGAAACCTTTAAGAATAGGTCATTATTGGTCCCTAGGAAACAAATGTTGGCAAAAACTATAATTGGCTATTATGTAATTAATTGTTATTTAATTGCATGGTTGAATGTTTATTTGTGATATCTTGCATGTAGTTTTAAATAGAAAGGTTATTTTAAAACTAGGTTATATCACAAAAGTATATAGGTTTTTATATTTAAAATTACCAGTTTTTCGAACTTTTTTAAAACGGTAGATTTTATTTTAAACCTATAAATGATTGTATCATGTGAAAAGGCAAGTTGATAAAAACAATTAGTTTTAATCAACTAAGTATGCTATTAAAACAGTTAGTTTTAATTGGCAAGAGATTTTAAAACAGTTAGTTTTAAAATAGCATGTATGTTTGAAACAGTTAGTTTAAAACATCAGTAGCCTTTATGACAATCAGTTTTTCAAAATTATAGTTTTTCAAAAATCCTGGAAATAAAAATTTCTTTTTAAAACCCCGAAATCATAGATCAGTAGTGCAACCCATCTAGGGGCACCTTCGGCGTAAGGTACACAGGCGTTGTAAGTGATCACACATTCAACGTCCGTGTTCAAACTGAAGCTGGAGGGGTTACATAACTCTGCGAATTATCTCCGGGTGGTACCGGCCAGAGAAAAGTGATCAGGTCCCCAAAATGGTGAGATCTATTTTGGTACTGCTAAGTTCACCGGGAGGTACCGGGCCAAAATGCACTAAGAGGAACCGAAACATGCATGGATAATTACCGTGGTTCCGAAAAGACCTAGGAGTCATATCAGTTAGATATGATTGGTAAAAGTCCTTACCTACCAAAATAAATACGGGCCTGGTGGAGCAAGAACATACCGCACATCAGGGCGTATGAAATAAGGATCCTAGTCCAATAAATTGATCATTTAAGGGTTTATTGATATTTATTGGAATTTGATCTATTTACAGTTGCTAAAAACCAAAAGTTTTAATGTGTAGATGGCAAGAACTGTTACCAGCACTAACAATCTTTCCCTACGCTCTATCCTAGAAAAGGACAAGTTAACCGGCTCCAATTTCCTTGACTGTGAGCGCAATCTGATGATTGTGCTCAGACACGAAAGGAAATGGTATGTCCTTGAAGAGCCTCTTGGAGAGGCTCCTCCGGCAACTGCTCCGGCTACTGCCAGGAATGCCCACAAGAAACATTCAGATGATCTACTGGATGTCGCCTGTCTCATGCTTGCAACTATGAGCCCAGATCTGCAAGCAGGACTCATAAACACAAATGCTTATGACATGATCCGCCAGCTGAGGGACATGTTCCAAACACAGGCTCGTACAGAACGTTACCACGTCACAAAAGCATTTAATGAATGCAAGATGGTTAAAGGGACATCAGTAAGTGACCATGTTATGAAAATGAAACGGCACTTGGATCATCTGGAAAGGCTTGGTCACCCAGTTCCGTTGCAGCTAGCAACAGATACTATACTCAACTCACTGTCAGAAGACTATAGGCCCTTTGTAGTCAATTACAACATGAATAACATGGAGAAGTCAATAGCAGAATTACACTCCATACTTAAGACAGCTGAATTGAATATGGGGAACAAGAACAAGACCAAGGATGTCTTGATGGTAAGAGACGGAGGGGTGAAAAAGAAAAATGGGCATACTAGCACCAGCAAAGGGAAGGGACCAGTTCAGGCCGTCCAGAGTGCACCAAGAAAGGCAAAGGCAAGGGCAAGGGCAAGAAGGTCAAGCCAAACAAAGCTAGGACCGAGAACCGCTGCTTCACATGCAATGAGGTCGGTCACTGGAGGCAGAATTGCCCAAAGCGTCATGAAGCAGGTATGTAAACCTCAGATGTTTGTGATTGCTTTAGTTTGTCACTTCTTGCTTGTGTACTGATACCTAGAGCAAATGACTATTGCAGGTGGTCAGAAGTGATGTGCCCAAGAATTGCAAGGATCCAGATGAAAGTTCATTTTTAGACATTTATTTTTCAAGACAATTCTATTTATGAAACACTTGTTTTATTTATGGTTACTTTTTAAATACTTATAATTTATTGAATGATTTTTAAATTTTATAAGTTATTGTCTTGAACAAATATCTGTTATGCATGAAGTTTTTGGCAAAGTCAAGTTTTGACTTAATTAGATCCTAGATATTGCCTATCATAGTTACTTCAATAATTTTGGCTAAAATTGAAGTAATTTATATGAAAACTATCAAAAACACACGAAATTCTATAGGAATGTGTTTTGGGAATAAAACATTTATGAATAATATTTTGTGAAAGGTGTTTAAGAGAATCTAGGGTATTAACTCAGATAGCGTTAATAACAATATTTATAAAACTAGGAAAATTCCAAAATTTGGAATTAGGATTTAACAAAATCCAGTTAAGTTTTATAAATGACAGAGTTCTCAAGTATATTACTTAAAATAATTGACTAATCAAAGTTTTGACTAAGTCAATAGTAAATTTTGAGTAATAGTCAGTTTTCATATAGGTTAGTGGGAGCCCAGTTTATTCTCTATCTAGTCTAAGATATAGAATGAAAGATATAATTATTGATTCAATATATCTCGGAATTCATGATCCAGATAGGATGAGAATTCATAAGATATAATTTACCTTATAGTCAAAAGGATAAAAGTTTCAAGATCCTTGAAACAAAGGAAAGACATGATTGACTTTTAAATCAATAATTAAAGTGTTGGATTAAATATAGAATTCCAGTGAATTTACCAGAAGAGTAAAATGGAATCTGATTTCAGGTAGGAATCATTTATCTACATAGCAACTAAGGAAAGTTGCAGTTTAGTTTTACATATTCAGGAACTGGTAGTTATTCCAGGTCTCCAAGTTCATGAAATATGATAGAAGTCTAATTTTTGTTTAAAGTGTTTGCAAAACAATGATTAGCAAATACAAGTAGACAATATCAATAAATACAAGACTTGTATTATTTGGTTATCACTTTGATTAAAATGGTAAACTTTGATCAAAGGATCTAAACTGAAGATAGGTGATACTTCATTTTAGATCAGTATCCAACAAACGTTAAATAGATATTATAAGTGTTATTAAGAAAAGTCATTAATTTTGTTATTATTACAGCGTGTAGTATGGACTATACAAAATTGATTTCTTTGTCACTTTTATATTTTGCATGTTTTATAATCCAGGAATGAAACTAGTTTCCAGTTTTATTCGAAACTTGTCCGTGACAACTTATCGTTGTGGGAACATGATAAGGTGTTAAAGTCATTGTGAGCTTTTAGGTGGTTATGATCAGTTGCAGAATAACAGCTACAAGTGTTGTAGACTAAAGTTGCACAGGTATTTGATAGAGTAGCAAATATTGGACGTGATCCGCAGTTGAGATTACTTCTTGGAATCAGTCATAAGTAAGTCTCACAGTGGTTGTCCCTATCACCGGAGGTATCTGATTTGATATCATGAGGACTACTGAATACTTAGTACACTCAACCGCTACACCGTAACTGGGTGGCCATAAAGGGCGTAACTAGATTTAGCGGAAGCCGTGGTGTTAAAGGCATATATGCAAGATGGGCTTTGCACCTCTTCTTTGAAGAGAGATATTTCTGGGCCCATCTTGACTGACTGAATATACTGATGAAGTGCATGGCCATGCCCAAACGAACTGATTAGTTCTTTGTCGTTTACCTATCAGTAAAAGTCGGATAGTCAAGAAAACAGAATCTTGAGTATTTAGAGTTGACATCTTCCAAGCTCATACTCACAGATGAAATATCGTGATGCAAAGGGAAAAGCCAAGATATACCCAATCAATGAACAGAAGTTTCATAGATATTATTTCCTTACGGAATGTTTATATCACCAGTCTGGGTATAAGAGTTCTTGTAACCTGGTCAGCCTAAGTGCCTGTCTAGGGGCCTCCTTAGGTCCGTGTAATTAAAACAGTATTGCCAACTTGCACAAGTGGGAGTCTGTTGGTAATTATGTGCAGAGTTGACAAACCAAGTAATTACGCATCCAATGTTACAAGACACTTGAGGGTCACACCTGTGAGGACCTATAAATCGAATAAGATATATGAAACCCAGAAATGGAGAGTTAGGATTTATAATAGTCAATTATAAATCAGTTGGGTAATTTCAGTCAGAAATCCCAAAGATGGAGGGTTATTAATTGAGTATATTGTATATTTATTTGATAAAATAAATATATAATAGTTAATTAATAGTATTATATATATTAGATAAATATATATATATATATTGGTAATTATCATAAGCAAATTCTTTTCCAGGAAAAAGGAAAAGAATGAGATAATTACAAAAGGGAAACTGAATCTTGTTCAAACTGTATTTTCCTCCATATAAATAAGGCTTATGGGTTTAAGGAAAAATTAAGATTCTCAATCCAACTCATAATTCAATAATCAGTTTCCAGTTTTTCCCTCTCTCTCTCCTTCCCACCGGCGCCACCTCCTCCCTTGGAACACCAGTTCGGTTTTTCAGATTTTGGGTTTCAGTTCTGCTAGAGGAACAATTCGTAGGTCGATCACGGTGGACTAATATCTCAAGCAATCCAGGTAAACGCATGTAGAAGTCATTATTACGAGTAAAACAATTAAAACGATGATTGTGGTTTTTCCGGGTTTTATCCAATATTGCTTCCGCTCAGTTTTGTGTTCTTGTGATCAAGTTTGATTCAGGAATTACAGTCTAAAAACCCTAACAGAAAAGTCATTCAAAGGCTCTTGTCACTGAGTTGCCTAATTCTGATTCAGAAACCATTGAGGATGATAGTTCTGAATCTGATGTTGATTTGAAGCGAGTTGCTGATAAGCTTGCTCTTTTGTCTAGTTCCATCCACAAAATGTATGGGTAGAAGAAGTTCTATTCTAAACCCAAGTTCGAGAACTACAAAAGAGACAAGTACAAGCCAAAAGAATATGAGAAAAGGCCGGAGAGGAAGAGTTATGAAAAAGGCAACACGGATGAGAAAGGAAATGTATGTTTCAACTGTGGCAAACCAGGCCATTTTGTCAAAGATTGTAAAGCGCCGAAAGTCAGGGATTTTGACTACTACTCTAAGAAGGCTCAACTTGCTAAACGCAAGAATGAAGGTAAAGTCTTGATGGCTGAAGAGGAATATTGGTATGATGATACTTCTGATGATGAGAACTCTGCTCATTTCACACAAGTTCACTACAATCTCATGGCGAGTGTGGAAGAAACCATCAACCTTCACAAAGAGATCGAAGCATCAATTGAGGTAAGTTAAACTCCTTTTGACTCTGATCTGTCTGATAACGATGAAAGTTCTTTAGAAGAATAGTTTTTAATTTTAAAAACTGAATTTGATGACTTGAAGGAAAAGATTAAGTTCGAAAGAGCTCGAGTCATTGAATTCAGTAATGAATGTGCGTTATATAAATGGTTAGCTGATGATCGTGAGCTTAAAAGGCTGAGATTAGGAAGGAGAAAGCCAAACTAGAATCTCAAATTTTTGAGATGAAGAGTGCTTTAGTAAATTTGGAGTCTGAAAAAGCTGAATATATGATCAAAATGAAGTTTGTTTTCAAGATAGATCTGAGGCTTATGCCAAGATAAAACAATTGGAGGATCTTAATTATAAAAGAGGTCAGACTCAACAGACACTTAAGCTTTTGACAAATAATCAAAAAGATACTAGATTTTTACAATCCAAAAATGGGGTTAGGTTTACCTGTAATTGATGTTTTAAAGAAAGCCCCTAAAGGTCTTTATCAGTTTGATAAATTGAATTTGCCAAAATTAAATGAGACCTTTGTGAAATCTGGTAGTTCATTGTCTGATTTTTCGGATAAAGGTAAACAGAAAGTAGTTGATGACTCAAGTGCTAGTTTTTCAGAATCAATAAAAACAAGAAAGAATAACTTTGATTACACATGTGATTTCCAATATGATAATTTAGATCAAAGTTATCAAACAAGAAAACCTGTGTATTCACATACTCAGTGTGTTTCTTTGTATTCTAATGAATCTGAAAACTTTCCTAAAGAAATAGAGGGTGCGTCAAAGACTACTGAATCTGTTCCTAAATCTGATGAAAAGACAAGTGAACTAGAAAAGGAAACGGATTGTGAAAATCTTTCTGATTTTATACAAGTTAATAGTTTTTCAGAAAATAAAAGTGCTTCTGATTATGAGTCTAAATCTGATTCTGATGAGACCAAACCATGTTTTGATTCTGATAATGATGATGACATCGAAGCGGCTGTTGAGGAAGAAAAGATAAATTTTATCTCTAACCCCATGTTTGAGTCTCAAGATATTCCACCTTGTTTTGATCAAGGTATTAAGATTGAAGTCACTGATTTAATAACATATGCTGTTATTGACAAAGATGGTTATCTTGTGTACCAAAGTTTAGATAGTATGGTTGAAGGTGATATCCTTAAATCAGAACTCAAACTACCAGATGTGGAATTTGGTCCTGTTTTTGAAAAATCAAAGTCTGGTACACAAAATAAACCAAATGTTGTCAATGTTTCAAGTGATAGTGGAATTTCCAAAGATGAGAAATCCTCATGTCCTTTGTCAAAGTCTGAAACTTGTTCAATTAATTTTGATGCAAGTACTTTTGAGGTAGGAAGTACTTCGTGTGCTACACTTGAAACATCTTCTAAAACTTCATCTGATTTATGTTCAGTTCCTAAGACACCTATTAACTCAAGTTCTTCTGATTCTACAGATTTAAAAAGTTTTAAACGACATGGCCTAGGGTGGAAGAAGAAAGATTCAAAGAAGAAAAAGCGTTTTGCTACAAATGAGAGTTTTGTTAAAAAGTCGTCTTTTGACGATGCAAATAAATGTAATTTGAATGTTAGATTCAATAAGTGTCAAAACTCATTTGACTCTGCCTTGATGTTTTTTGCTATGCAACGTTTGCATTGTACTTATTGTGGTGATAATTCTTTTTCTTTGAACTCTAGTCATGTTAAAAAGAAGAGATCTAGTGGTGTTTCTCGTGATAAATCTCATGTTTACTCGTTTGATCATCATGCTAAAGTCTTTAGTGCTAAAAAGAAAAATCTTTCAAAAGCAAAAGATAAATCAGTTAATGTGAAATTTGTGCAAATGGATTCCTAAAGATTTATTGAATGCACAAATTTCAAAGTCTGGTATAAACTGTAAGATCTTAGGTTCATCTTCTATTTGTTAAAAATGAATGAGACTAACAAGAAATGACCCATTTGGATATGGGTTCCCAAGATGAACTAACATGTTTCTACAGGCCAGACATATGTGGTATGTTGATTCCGGTTGTTCAAGACATATGACTGGCTACAAGGAGTTGTTGCACAATTTTGTGGAACGACCAGGAGGAACAGTTAGTTTTGGGAATAAGGCGATAGGGGTCATTAAAGGTTACGGCATTCTTACAAATGGTAAGGTATCCATAAAGAAGGTACTTTATGTTGAGGGGTTAAATCATAATCTTTTTAGTGCAAGTCAGTTTTGTGATGGTTATAACATTGTTCTATTTTCCATCATTAACTGTCTTATCATTAATAGTGATGGTGTTGAGATTTTTGAAAGGAGAAGGTTTTACAATCTCTATGTGGTTGACTTTCCGGTGATAGATTCATCGAAACCAGTTTGTTTGTTTTCAAAGGCAACAAAAGGCGAAAGTTGGCTATGGCATAGACGATTTTCTCATCAAAATTTCTCAGATATTAGCAAACTAGCTAATGTGGATTGGTGAAAGGTCTTCCAAAGTTGACCTTTGATAGAGATTCTTTATGTCCGGCTTGTCAAATGGGAAAGATGAAAGAAGTTCTCACAAGTCAAAGATAGAATCTTCTTGTCAATCACCACTCGAAATGCTTCACATAGACTTATGCGGACCGATGAGAATTCAATCAATTAGTGGAAAGAAGTACATTCTAGTTATGGTTGATAATACTCACGGTACACGTGGCTAGAATTTCTGAGAATGAAATCTGAAGCTCCTGAGTTGATCATAAAGTTTATCAAGAGGATCCAAGTTCTTTTGCAACTTCCAGTGTGAAAGATTAGGAGTGATAATGCACTGAATTTAAAAATGCTACTTTAGATGCTTATCTAACATCTGTTGGTATTTCTCATAATTTTTCAGGTGCTTATACTCCACAACAAAATGGAGTTGTAGAAAGAAGAAATAGAACCTTAGTTGAAGCGGCACGAACGACGCTAGCTTACTCCGGATTACCTCTTACCTTCTGGGTCGAAGCTGTTTCAACGGCTTGTTTTACACAGAATCGAACCATCATCACTAAGGCTTCAAGAAAACTCCTTATCATATAATCAACCATAGAATTCCTAATGTCAAATTTTTTCATGTTTTTGGTTGTAGGTGTTACATTCTCAATAACCGTGACAATCTTGGTAAGTTTGACAAGAAAGCCGACGAGGGATACTTAATTTCTTGGTTATTCGCTAACGTCGAAGACTTTCCGGGTCTAGAACAAAAGAACCAAGATGGTTATGGAAACCGTTTATGTGACCTTTGATGAAACCGTGTCGATGACTTATGAACATAGCAGTTCAGAACTCGGAATTACTAGTCAAGCTTCTACTACGACTTCTGATTCTATTTCTGATCCAAATAGTTCAGAACTCGATTTACTGTTTATGGATGCTTTTCTAGGATATTTGTGTAGATAATGAAGATCTCATTCTTTCCAGAAATCCAAGAGTTGATATTCACGATGTCCCAGAACCTTCAAGCGTAAATGATTCCGGACCATCGGAGAATATTTGTTCTACATCTAACTCTGATCAGGCTATACCTGTTCCAAGTGTTGATCAATCAAAGTTAACCCCCGATGATCAGTCAGAGATTCCTGCAATCCTTGATGAAAATGATAGTCAGAACAATCTAGATGATCTTGCAATTCTTCCTCTCAGTTGAAATGGACAAGAGCACATCCACTCTACAACGTGATTGGTGATGTCAATGATGGTGTTAAACACGATCTACATCTGCAAAGTTACTGCTTATACAAAAGTTTCTTCAGTGTAATTGAACCAAAGAATGTCTCTCAAGCATTAGAAGTTCTGATTGGCTATTAGCAATGCAAGAAGAGCTTCTACAATTCAAAAGAAACAAAGTATATCGCTTGGTTCCGAGACCGCAAGATAAATCAATCATTAAAACCAAGTGGATCTTCAGAAATAAGAAAAATGCATGAATCCGGATTGATTGTCAGAAACAAGGCGTAATTGGTTGCTAAAGGTTACTCTCAACAAGAAGGTATTGACTACGATGAGACTTTTGCACCAGTAGCGAGGATCGAGGCAATTCAAATCTTTCTGGCCTATGCAGCTCACAAAACATCAAGGTATTTCAAATGGATGTCAAATCTGCGTTCTTGAATGGAGTCTTGCATGAAGAGGTCTATATAGAGCAACCTGAAGGGTTCTTCGATCCAGATTTTCCTGATCATGTATGCATCTTGGACAAAGCATTGTATGGTTTAAAACAAGCTCCAAGAGCATGGTATGAAACTCTGACTAATCATTCTTATCCAAAGGATTCAAACGAGGTATGATCGATACAACTCTTTTTCTGAAGAAAGAAGGTGAGGACTTGCTTTTAGTTCAAATTTATGTTGACGACATTATTTTCGGTTCTACTAATCCGAAGATGTGTACAAAATTTTTAAAATCATGGAGACAGAATTTGAAATGAGCATGATGGGTGAATTGAATTTCTTTCTAGGAATTCAAGTCAAACAAAATCCTGATGGCATCTTTATAAATCAGTCAAAATATATTTAAGATATGTTGAAAAAGTTTAGAATGACTGATTGTTCTCCAATTAAAACACCAATGCCAACTGGAAATCTTTGGGTCCTGATTTAGCCAGTAAATCTGTTGATCAAAAGATTTACAGAAGCATGATTGGTTCTCTTTTGTACCTCACTGCGACTAGACCGGACATTATGTTCGCCACATGTTTTTGTGCTAGGTTTCAAGCTAATCCTAAAGAGTCACACCTTGCGGCAGTTAAAAGGATCTTACGGTATCTCAAAGGCACTCCAGAGATGGGTCTTTGGTATCCGAAAGATTCTAGTTTTGAGCTAATATCTTTTACAGATTCAGATTATGGTGGTTGTAAACTGGATAGGAAAAAACACTTCTGGATCGTGTCAGTTTTTAGGTGATAAACTTGTTAGTTGGACTTCGAAAAAGCAAAACTGCGTCTCCACGTCTACGGCTGAAGCAGAATATGTGGCCGCTGCAAGTTGTTGTTTGCAAGTTCTTTGGATGAAGACACAACTACTAGACTATGGCTACAAGTTGAAGAGAGTCCCTATCTACTGTGATTCGGAAAGCGCCATTGCGATAACGTCAAATCCGGTTCAGCATTCCAAGACCAAACACATTGATATACGTTGTCATTTTATCAAAGATAATGTGGAGAAAGGTAATATCGAGATGTTCTTTGTTCAAACAGATTTCCAACTTGCTGACCTTTTCACTAAACCTTTAGATGAAAAGCGTTTTAACTTTTTGGTTAGCAAGCTTGGCATGCTTAGTCCTACTTAAATCTGTTATGCATCTTAATTTAAGGGGGAGTTGCTTAATTATTCTGTATTGGATACTATCTGACTAATGACTAAGGATTCATTTTCAATGAATACCAATTTCTACTTTGTTTTGCATATTATCCATTTGAGGGGGAGTTCTTAAAAGAGATATCATTTTTAGGGGGAGTGTTATCATAAGCTTTAATGCTTACATATTTGAAAGATGAACAACTTTCAGGTATGAAAAACGTTTTTAAATGTTCAAACTCACTTCTCGATTCTCAAATGATTTTTCGAATTAGAAGTGTGATTTTACATGTTTTCATATCATGATGAGTTGACGGATATTTTCTGACCGTGTGTTTCCAAAGATTAATACTTGCGTATTATCTTTTCATATACTTTTCAAGTATTCATACACATTGGTTTAGCTTCTTTTATCTTAGTTATTACCACATCTCTATATGACCATACTTTTCGGTGGTAATACACTCGTTTGATATTTGTAATTGTACTTGATCGTTTATTTGATAAGATACGTTCTTCATTGTTATATCTATATCTCGTTCGTATAGATAATATCCATTTTGTTGTGAACCACAATGTTTCAAGAATATATCTCACATCATATGATGAATCAGTTTTCTCAAACAAGTTTATATCATTCATGTTATTCATTTCATATACTTGTTTGAAGAAATTCTTATGCTCCTATATTGTTCATCTATATTTGTTCGAGCATGCTTCATATTGGCTCATTAATTCACCCGATGAATCATTGTACTTTCATATATGGGAAACTTATTTCATGGGATGTGTGAGCTTAATAGAACTTCTATGGATTTCCAGAACTGGCAATCCTACCTCAAGAAGTTATCCTTGAGAAATGAGTGAGGGGTCTCCATCAAAGAGTGAGGAGATAACTCAGGTGGTCGAGTTATTCTCATAGTGATTGAGCGGAAAAATGTACTATGAGAGCTTGGTTAGAAGTGAGGATGCTTAAAAGAATTGGAGGGTTGAGAACAGAGTTAAAAGAAAAATACAACTCTGCACCAACCATTTCTAAGCCGGGCAACCACATAATCTATTGGTTCACGCTCTTTGGTGACCGATATTGAAACAAGGCAAAGCCCAATGCCGACTCTCGTTTTTACCCCACTAGCTACTCATTTCCTTCTTAACAAGGAGATGTTTTATTTCATCACGGGGACGCAGCACATAATCTATCAACTTTTCATTTGGAAAATCGATATTGAAAAAGAAGGAAGCTTGCCCTGCCTTCGAACTTCATTTCTACACATCGAGTCGTGAAATGTTTTCACATTTTGAGCCTTATGAAAGCACTTGATGCTATTTTCTTTCATCACAAATACACACAAGGAATTCGTTTCTTTGTCAGAACGTTCATAGTCATACTTCTAGTATTTGCGATGATTGAACGGAAGCCCTGGGAATGATCATCACTAAAGCTCTTTATATAGTGCATTTGTTGTACTGAGTTGCTTTGTGCTTCTCACAGGCATTCCAACTGATTCATTAGTTGTTTCAGGATTTTCCCACTTAAATCTGAATTTGAAAAGATTCGGATTACTTTTTGGAATTGACGGTATTTCATTGGAGTAAAATGGGGATTCTGGAGTAACAATGTGGAGATTGTTATGTGAGATGGTTTTTGACATACTTGGTGGTTTCTTCACATGTTATCTTTACGGGAAGTTGATCTGATCATACATTTCTAGAGTTTTGATGATTATTTCATATTTCATCAAAAAGGGGGAGATGGTTTAGAAATGTTTTTGAAGATACTTTGGGGAGATGGATCTGAAATGTAATGTCGAGAAATGATTCTTGAAGATACTTTGAGGAAGTCGAGAGATAATTACGAGATGCTTCAAGATGATTAGATTCTTACAAGTATTGAGGTTTGAAGATTGTTTGAAGATACTCTGTTTGTTAAAGCTTCTTGTGTCAAGTTGGATGATTCGTGAAGATTATTACGGAAGCTTATTGTTCAATGAAGCTTATTGTTGGTGTTTAAAGTGTTGATGCTTTCTTGAAGATGTTTGCCTAATTCTTTTTGTGATCTCGAATCCAAAGGGGGAGATTGTTGGATGCAAAATCGGATTGTATCCGAGATCACAAGTTGGTGCTCAAAGTGAAGACAAAGGCAAAGTCAAAGTGGTTAATAATGTCAAAGCTTACTTTTATTGTTTTAGTCCTTTATATGTTCTTTGTAATAGTTTTGTGTAACTAGGGTAGATTGTGTAATTCTTGTAAACCTTGAGGGTTTAAGGGTTTGGGTATAAAAGCCCAAAGTGAGGTCATTTGTAAGTGTGAATGTGAGAGTGTGCAAAACGTGTAAAGTGAGAGTGAATTGAGAGAGATGAGCTTAAGTGTGTGTGTTCTTGGCGTTTCACTATGTGTAACCATTTTCGTCAAGATCAATGACATATAGCTTTCCAATTCATTCTCCAATTGATTACATCTTGTTTAGAACTTGATTCTGGAACTACACAATAATTCCAGGAGAGCACCCCATGAAGATTGGTAACCTTCGTTTCTTTTAATTATGTTTGTTTACGTATTTTTAACATTTTAACAAACGTACACAAACATACCCGTTTTCTAACAAATGAACATGAACACCAAAATTTTGTTCATTTACTGTGTGTATTCATTTGTTCAATTAAGCTAAATGAATGAACATTAAGAAACTTTAGTTCGTGTTTATTTTCTTCGTTTATAGACCAATTTGTATTTTATTATATATATTATGTAGCTAAGCAATTGGTGCCACCTTTGGGGAACGTAGGTTGGGTGCATGCTGAGACCCGCAAGAGATAGTGGTCCAATTGCTCTCATATTTCTTAAAGAAGAATTAAGATGTAACAAACATGGGCTTTTGATTCCAAAATTGGTGGTTTTGTAAAAGTTTGTTTTAACTCTAGAAGTTTTAAAATAATGATAAAAAAACATTAACATAACGTGATATGGAACCTAACTTATTTATATTGATTTACATATTACTCTAAATATTGTAAATTGTGGCCTCAAATGATGTCAATCTATATATTAAATAAACATCATAGGATGTCTTTGACTTTGGAAACTGGAACACGATTTCGAGGATGGTGATACTACTCCGCGTTCCAAACCCACCCCGTTGCCATTCCTATAAGAGGCATGTAGGCACCATACAATTCATTACAAGCCACTAAGTCTAATAAAACCCAACAAGGCCCAATCAAGTTCATTAGGAGTCATTGAAGCCTACAAAGTTCCAATAAGGTTCATCAACAACAATTGATCGAGTCAAATATGATTCGTCAAGGCCCATTGTTGTTCATTAGGAGCCATCGAAACCCATCTAGTCCGATGAAGTTCATTAAGAGTCTGTGTAACAACCAAAAATTAGGATAAAGAAAAACTTTCTGTTAAATGTAAATATTGTATCCGAGATCACAAAGTAATATCCATCAGCAAACCTGCACTTTTCTCTAATCTCAATGTGACCTAATTTCTATAAAAAAAACCTTTCTTTATATAAAATTGATGCATAACGAAATGGGCTCCAAGGGGGTTTGGATCTAGTGCTGATAAAAGCCGATTAAAAAGATATGGGATTAGCACCAAGCAAGACTTGAACCCTGATCCAATAGGATGGAGGATAGTGCCTAACTTATGTCTCTTCTTTTGATATAACATATGCTTAAATTTTTCTTTCTAACAGATCCAAACATATCCAACTAGAATTTATAAAATCTCAAAGTACGAATATTTTAACTGTGTGATAGGGAAAGCACCAAAAGTGAAATATCTTTTATTTAATTATTCTTCGCTCCAAAGTGTTTCGAACAAAAAATAATACAAATAAAAATCTGGGTGTTATAATCTCTCTTCTTATTCTTCTTTCAATGATGCTACTGTTTCAGTGGTACCACTGTTTTAGTGAAGCCACCTTCTAGTGATGATCCATCATTGGCTATTCTACAACTTATTTCTTACTATTTTGTTCTTCATTTTTATTTTCAAACACTGAACTTCTTCTTTTGAACAAGTTTGGGATTACTCGTCACTTTTTCCTTTTATTTTTCGAGCACTTAACTTGTTCTGTAAACAAGTTTGGGGTTGCTCTTTGCTATTTTTAACTTAAAATTTATGGAGTCTATGTCGCCTATGTTTAGTGTGTGTACCATTAAGCATAGATCACCTATTTTTAGTAACTTAGGAATTTTTAGGACACTAATTTTCTTGCATCTCTCTAAACCATATCCATGTGATGTACATTTCATTTTCAAAATAAAGCTTATGTTTCATAAACTTTGTCACTTAAGAACATAGCCTGAGTAATATTGTCAGCTCTCCATAAGTATTTTTGCCCCCTTAGCTACTTACTTTATCTTATCTCACTTAACTTTGGACCACTTTTTCCTCACTTACAAATGGTCAAAAGTATTGGACCTACTTTACCCTCGGCCCATTGTTACTTTATTTTTGGTTTTCAGCCAATGAGGACATTATCTACTCTATGTTTGAGGTTGGGACAATGAGCCTCACAACATATATAGAAGCCACAAATAAAACCTCACAGATACATGGAGAAAACACTCATGAAGTACCAAGGAATAGAAAAGCGCATAGCTCCACTCCTTTGAAGAAGGGTCATAAATACTAAATGCAAAGCACAAATCAAAGCATCTATTAACATCCCAAAGAATGGTAGAACAGCTGTACCATTGAGTAACCCACATAGAGGTTGTGAGCAATGGCCATAACTCATCAAGGAATATACACATACGCTGAATACACATCCAATATCACTTGATAAACACAAGAAAACCTAAGACGTGAGATAGAGTTTGATTAACTGATGATTGGTACAAGTCGATTTGTGAGGAATGCAAGTTTTTTAGTAGCTATATTTCTAACTTAATAGATTTATGAACATTTTTGCTAAACTAGTGTACATTGCATGGTGTATTTGGAAAGGTCCATTTTTTTTTTGTTCAACCTTACCTTTAAGGATGACTACTAACTTTTTAGTCTTTATTTGTCTTTTTGTTTCTTGGGGACAAAAAACGGTTTAAGTTTGGGGTTGTGATAAGTGTTAATTTGTTACCACTTATTATAACACTTTTTATCTTTTTAATCTTTTATTTAGCCCATTTTTAGTTAATTAATGTCTTTAATTATATAATTATAAGTTTTTTTCTAATTACGACTAGTTTAGAATAAAACTTTAGTTTTTAGCTCAATTAAGCCACTATTATGGTATTTTACTAACGTTTATCTTTATAAATAAATTGCAAGAGATTGTCAAGATGCCGGGTTTTTACAATTGAACTCAATGGATAGCATCTCGAACTTTTTGAAGAGTTTATGGTTGCAACTCGGACCAAATGTGAATAATGATAGGCCGAATTGTTAGACTCATTTGAAGACATGATCCATGGGCCAATTTTGCACATGTCGTGGGCCAAATTTGGAGCATCCATGGGTTGGCTAATGGATCCATTTTGAAGCATTCATGGATAGGTTTTGGAGCTCCATTTCACCATCCGTGGGTTACAAACCTTGGCCTCCAAGCAATTTATCTGGATAAATATACACAATGTGTTAGTTAAAAAACACCACCTTGATCTAGATTTGTATCTAGATTAAGAACACCGGCTACTTTCATTTTGTCAAACTTCTTAGATACTCTTTTCAATTTTGGTTCTTTCCAAATGGATCGAAGTTGGTTCTTTTTCTCGTAATACTTGGAGATCACTTTTGGTTATTTTGAATCATTTACGAAACTTCTGAAAGTGATTCCAAGTATTGGTTCTTAATATTTTTAGCTACATGTGTTTCTACTCACTTTCTTTTAACTTTCATCCAAGTTTCGTTTTTAATTTCCACGTTAATTGGTTTGTTTTCTTTTGCAAAAGTACTTATAGTTGTATGCGTTTGAATTCCATTTTCTCGTGATACAACCATTTTCTTAACTGATCAATCAATAACGAATTATAACCATACAATTGTTTACAAGCTTTCTTTACGTACAAATTTCATATTATTAACTCGTCATTTTCCAGTTCTTTACTATTACTGCCATTTAAATTTTACGCACTTCTTATTTTGTTATTTAACTGTCTGCACTTTAATTTTCGCAATTAACATTTCTATAATTTATTTTTACTGGTCATTACTTCAAGTTTTTTTTAAGGATGTCCAGGCCAAAGCCCAACTAATCCCCAGCAATTTTTGGGGCTAAACTTGGCCCCATTTAAATATTCTCAGGCATGCACACAAGAAGGCTCAAACTCGGTTAGAGCGCTATGAACCCCCGAACGATACCCAATACGCCACAACACTGTTGACATTACTTCTAATTCTTGAACATTATATTATTGCCATTTACTTGTGGTCCTTTAATTTTTTGCAATTTTAATTATAGCATTCAAACTTTTTGTCTTATAATTGTTTCTGTTTCTGTTTTACTTATGCTTTCTAGTCTCATCATTAGTTCTAATAAAATTATTGTAAAGAAAACTATGCATGATAGGCTAACAACCTAGCTAATTTGTAAGGTTTAAGTTGGAATTTTATATATAATAAAAGGATAAAGATGTCTTTTATATAAACTTAAGTTTACTGTGACACCTCAAAAGTCAAAATAGGGCAAATAAATAAATATGTAAAGGAAAGGAAAAATAAAATAAAATAAATTTTGGTTTTTATTTTATTGGACCAAAGATGAAGGAAATGTTAAATCCAGGGATGAGAATTGTAATACTGGGCAACACATTGAGAACATGGGGCCGAGTGCAATTATTTAATAGCTCAGGGAGCTGATCAGATGCCAACATCAAAACCAGAAGGATCTGTTTTGCCAAAAGTACAATTCTGATTTACAATCAGATTTTCAAAAAAAAAAAAAAAAACCTTTCGATGGCTTCTGCTACTTGTGGATTGGCTACATTTTTTAACTAATACGTCGAGCTTTTCTTCATATAATCGAAGACTACCGGTTAACGGTCATTTGGGTTCAAATCAATTGAAATAAAAAAAAATAAACAAATAAAAGTTGCATGAGGGTGGGTTCGAACCCAGGACCCTTACGGCAAATGAGCTGTGAATCAGCGATGGATCTAGAAAATTTTCAAACGGTAACACAATTTAACTATAAAAAACATATAAAAAAATATTTTTCATAAATCTATATTGGTTTAGTGGTTTGTCCATTGTTTTTCAATGATAAGTTTGAGTCTTTTAGCAAGTAGATTTTTATTTATAAACACAATAAATAAAATTTATTAAAAATGACTCTAACAAGGCTTGAACCTAAAACTTCAACTTTGAAAACCAAGGAACTTGCCAACTCTACCAAAGAAAACTTCATGTTTTTATTGCAATTTCAAAATATATATGGTGGCATAGAACAAATTAAATAATTAATAACGGTAGCACCTTTATGACATTGTAATTTTTTTTACTATAACGGAGGAATGAAATGGTGGCACGTGCCATCGTATGCCCTAAGATAGGTACGCCCGATGTGAACCAACCACTAAGCTGCAAGTAACCGATATTTCAAATAATGTAGTACGTAGTTCGTTTTCGTGAAATTTATCAAGCATTTATATTTGGAATTGGTAGTTCAATTACTTATTTTCAAAGAAGAGCTCGAATATGTCATTTATTTATTTAGGTGATTTGGAAATAAGTTTTGAGGTGCCATAATATTATGTAGTACTTTAACTTTATAGGTTTTATATAAATTACATATATTTCCTAAGGAGATGTTTAGAAATAGTCATTTAATTATTTAGACTACTTTATGGAAATAGCTGTAGTCGAATTAAAGTAGAGTTATGTTAAATGCAACTGAATCTTTGCTAAACCCACCTAAAAAGTCAAGGTAACAATTAGGTTTTTTTCTTTTTTGTTGTCTTTTTTTTAATTTAATTTATTTTAATTTATTTTAAGTTATATTAATTAAGAATATTATCTTTATTTTTAAATTATTTATATAATATCTATTAATAAAAATTAAATATTTTTTATATATATTATATTTTTATTATTTCTATTATAATTTTAAGTTTACACATTGATTTTTTTTACCTTATAATTTATATTTTAAAATAGTAAAAAGAATATTTGTTAATATAAATATAAATATTTTTTTGAATATATTTTAAAAGTATATTTGGATTCTGTATAGAGTTTATGCTTTCAGTTTGTCTAGACTTATTTAATTGATACATATTCTTTTATTCAATAAATCACACTAATTTATTTTAGATATAAAAAATATAAAGTTTGATCAAGATAATCATTGAAATTTGAGTTCTTGTAGTTAATCTTACTAATTTATTTTAAAGATAAAAAATTATAAAAAAAACAATCAAAGATAATTATTGAAATTGTAATAATAATAATAATAATAATAAAATATAGAGTTAACTACATATTTGGTCCCTGTGGTTTGGGCGAAATTACGATAGAGGTCCCTAAACCCTAATTTTCATGCCTACGGTCTCTGTGGTTTGTATTTCGTTACTAACTTCTGTTAAAAGACTCCGTTAGGTCAGGGGTATTTTAGTCATTTCATTATTTTTCATTTTCTAGTAAAACTTAAATGGTGAAAAATAATAGTTTATTATTTATATTATATTATATTAGATTTAAAACTTTAGTTTTAATAGAGTAAATTACAAGTGGCCCCCACCCCCCCTAAAACCCACCTACGTCATCATCTTTCTTCCACGAGACCACCCCCCAATGTTCATCATCTTCTTTTTTTTCCAGCAAGAAGACCACCACCATCAACAACCACCACCATCAACAGCCATAACCACCACCATCAGCACCCACGGCCACTTCCACCGCCGCCCACACCCACAACCACCACCATCAGCACCCACGGCCACCTCCACCGCCGGCAACACCCACAACCACCACCATCAGCACCCACGGCCACCTCCACCGCGGCCACACCCACAACCACCACCATCAGCACCCACGGCCACCTCCACCGCCGGCCACACCCACAACCACCACCATCAGCACCCACGGCCACCTTCACCGCCGGCCACACCCACAACCACCACCATCAGCACCCACGGCCACCTCCACAGTCGGCCACACCCACAACCACCACCATCAGCACCCACGGCCACCACAACGACAAATGGATCTGTACCGAATAGATCAAAAAGGTTGTAATTTTCAGTTTTTGATCGAAAAAAATGGCTTAAAGGACGGATCTGTACCAAACAGACCTGCGGCGTCGTGTAGGATATCGGGGGTGGGTTTATTGTTGTAGGTAAGGATACTGGTGGATGGTAAACACCAACAACCAAGGAGATGGTGTTGGTCGGAGAGGTGAACAACAGGGAAGGGAAGGGAAAGGGAAGCGAGCGATGGTTCAGAAATCCGGCGGTGGAGGTGGTCGGCGGTTCAGAAATTCGGTCACGGAGGTGACAGGAGGTTCGGAAATCCGGCGATGGAGGTGGCCGGCGGTTCAGAAATCCGGCAGTGGAGATGGCCGGCAGTCTGCTGCATTTTCTTAGGGTTTAAGGTTGGGGAAGAAGGAAAGGGAAAGGGTTTGATTTATAATAAGGGTATTTTCGTCTTTTACCCCTTTTTTAACAGCTGCTTTTAATAGAAGTTAGTGGCAGGGACCACGACCGTAACGAAATACAAACCACATGGACCGTAGGCATGAAAATTAGGGTTCAGGGACCTCCATCGTAATTTCGTTCAAACCACAGGGACCAAATATGTAATTAACTCTAAAATATACATTTGTGCCCTGTCTTTTGTTGCAGTTTCGTGGCTGAGATTGCTTCTCATGATCTCTTAAATTGATATGTTTCTCGTTTGAACCTATATATATATATATATATATTCTTATAATAATAAATGAAACGGAAGAAATAGCGTAATGGTGTAACTTAAAACAATTTGATTATGTATAATAAGATAATGAATTCAAAAAATATTCAATATTAGACTCATTTTGAATGTATCGACGAGACGATTATAATGATATATTTTGTTAAAACTAAGAGGGCGTTTGGTTGGTTGTATTTTGTTAATGAAACAACATCAACGTAATGCTCATTTTATTTCCCTCTTCCCGCATTCTCATTTTCTGAAACGAACCAAACACCCCTAAAACATGTTTTTTAACATATTTTATTAAATACAAGATTATATATTAATATAATAAAAATACAAATAGAAGTATAAAAAACAAAACATATATATATATGTATAATATAAATTGAAATAAATGGTAATAATAATATATTATACTATATATATAATATAAATTTAAATAAATCGTTCGCCGGCCATCACCACCACCGTCGTCGCCGCTTACCGTCGCCGCGATCGCCATCACCGACACCGCTGCTGCCGCGACCACCCCCACCGCCGCCACCACCGCCGCTGCCACCGCCAACGCCGAGAACACCACTTCCGCTACCGCGACCCCTACCGCCACCACCACCGTTGACGCCGCCACCACCGCCGTCGCGACCACCCCCACCGCGCACCCCTATCGCCACCGCCATTGCCGCCACTCCCACCATTGCCACCACCGTTGACGCCGCTACCACCGTCGCCGCCACCACCCCCACCGCCATCGCCGCCGTTCGCACCGTCGCCACCACCGCCGTCGCCGCCGCTAAGACTACTGCCACCACCGTCACCGCCAGCACAACCGCTAATGCCGCCGCCGCCGTGACCACCGCCACTGCTAGCGGTGTAATATTTGAAAAAATGAAAAATGATGAAAAATGCGCAACTAAACGAGTTTTCTAGTTTTCTAGAAATGGAAAATGAAAACTCCATCCTTTTAAGTAAACGGGAATTTTCATAGAAAACTGAAAATGAAAACACAACTCCATTTTTTAAAAACATTTTGTATAAATATGAAAACAATTTTCACAAGTAAACGCATCCTAAATAATCTTCCATTCATTAATTATCCATTGTATTGCACAACCTATTATTCATGACATTTATAGCTGAAAATGTCCTCTTAATAATCCCAATTGCAGCAACTAATATTATTGCTAATTTTATACGGTAATTGATGTGTATGCAGAAAGCCCCACCCCCACTTTGCACAAATACCCCTAAAAGGTCGTTATAAGGGCCGTTATGCACATTTCAGTCAAATAACGGGGTTTTGGGCCGTTATAACGGCGTTTTTGGACGTTATAGCGCCGTTATAGCACCGTTATAGCGCCATTATAGCGCCGTTATAACGGCATAACAGTGTGAGTATATGTGCAAAGGGGAGCACCGTTATGGGCATAACGGCAAAGCACTCAATTTTATAACCCATAGACATCCCAACTAACCAGAAAACATTCACGGTTAAAGTGTGATACATATACAAAAGAAACACTTCAACAAGACAAGGTGTAAAAAGCATTTTGAAGAATACTGACACGGAAGTCAGAAAGCATTATCATCATGATTTATTAAGAGATTTTTGTAAAAATAGGGTGGTTTTGAGATTCCTTTGTAAAAATAGGGTAGTTTTAAAATCCTCTGTAGAAATAGGGTTGTTTGTTTTATGTGGGGTCCACCATTCTTCATATAAATAGTATTATTTTATTTTGTATTTACATATTGCACCCTTTGAATGTTACAAGTATAACCCTCTAACTAATATCACATTTTTACTTTACATTTCTTTGTTTAGAAAATACTTCTTTTAACCCTTATTGTATATTATATATAAATTGATTTACCAATAAAAATGTAATTATAACTCATGCATTATATTTAAAAATTTATACCATTAAATAAATCGTTTCTATACTTTTAAATAGATACCAATATTGAATATATTACAATGCTAAGAAATATATTCCTCAATGCAATGACTTCTATAAAAAGTTTTTTTTTTTGTTAATAAGTAATACTTTTTTTACATTTAAAATACACTTAATTTATAGAAAGATGAATATATTATATAATTTGAATTTTTTCATATATTCGGTATTGATATATTTTAACCGTATAGAAGAGAGTTTATATATATGCACTCAATATTAGGTTCATTTTAATCGTCTCAACAAGAGCTTTTTAATAATATATTTTGTTATTGAATTTATTAATATATCCATCAGAACTATTGGGTCTATTATTATTTATTACTATTGAAACTATTGAGATATTAAAAAAAATTTAGAAAAGGTCACATGGTGCATTGTAATTGCATGTATTTACGTATGCATAGAATTGCTCAATTTACACGCATTCCCATTTTCCGTTTTTTTTTTTCTCTATAAGAGCACCTATGAGTCATAAATCTATTAACGGGTTTATGACTCTCTCTGCATGGTCATATTTTT
Source organism: Centaurea solstitialis (assembly GCA_030169165.1). Lineage (NCBI taxonomy): Eukaryota > Viridiplantae > Streptophyta > Magnoliopsida > Asterales > Asteraceae > Centaurea > Centaurea solstitialis. Next base: position 34,828,478 of record CM058040.1, read on the forward strand.
TATCGGTCACATCAGTTTTTTCAGTCCTAAACATTTCATAAACCTCTCACAATACACCATTGCAGTTGCTCTAAGATTGGTTCAATGTCGCCCTCTCGTTGCTTCGCAGGTACTTATTACTATCATCTTCATCCGCACAAAAATATTTCTCATGAAATTTCGACAAAAAATAACTTGAATGCCAAGACAAACTCCATAATCTATGCCGCCAGCAACATCAGTAGTAGTAGTAGTAGTAGACTAAAAAGATGCTCTCTAAAAGCGAAAAGCAGCATTGCTAGTAAAGGATTCAAGAGAGAACCACATGAAGAGGATAAAGAGAAGAAACAAAAAAGAATTCGGATATTGATTGCGGGCGGTGGCATTGGTGGGCTGGTGCTGGCTCTGGCGGCCAAAAACCGAGGGTTCGATGTGACGGTGTTTGAGAAAGATTTGACTGTCGTGAAAGGCGAAGGACGGCATCGGGATCGGGGACCAATTCAGTTGGTGAGCAGTGCGTTGGGTGTGTTGGAGAGTATTGATAAGGGTGTGGCTAACCAAGTGATGGATGCTGGTTGTTTCATTGGTAATAGGATCAATGGCCTTGCAGACGGCCTTTTTGGTAATTGGTAAATCTATCTCTTTTTAAAACTATTTGCCTTGTTTAAAATGAACTTTCTTAAAATGGGAATGGTCTCAAACTCTCAATTGAATTTATTTTATTGTCATTTTTCAAAACAAAATTTAAAATAGTCATCTATGCTAAATTTTAATGTATAGTTGATGTTCACCAATTAGATAAATATAAGTCAATTAGAGAAAGAACGTAAAGTTAAATAAATTAAATAAAAAATATATAAAATTTTAAGTTGTTATAATTTTATTGGTTAGATAGGGTTGACATAGAAAAATACGGTATAGATGATTTCTTATCCACTCTTACATAAACTACATAAATCATTTGCATAGAGAGATTGATATTTTATTATGTTTTATACCTTTTAGTTTTTTGTCTTTTTTTCACATCTTCATCACATTAGAGTATCTTAGAGGATTTTCATTAGATTCTTTTTGGGTTTTTTTTTTACAAGAACCTCCACTATGGATTAAGAGAAAGTTCTTGCCTAGTCATAAGTTCTTTTTGTAACCCTGGTACTTAACAAAAACCATAATTCTTGTAATATTTTCCTTATCTGTAATTATTTTATTTATTATTTTGTTATTCCTTAATCATATTTTTCTTTTAATAAATCTATAAAACATATATATATATATAATATAATAAACTATATATTAAATTGAATTGAATAGTTATTATAGAACATTTTTTGTTTTTTTTTGTTTCTTATAGATTCGTATACAAATTTTCTAAGTTATTTTTAATAATATTGATTATTTATTATTTCATTAATTTATTATGTTAAGATTATTTTTAAATATTTTTCTACATGAAAATCAAAATTAAATGATGAATCGTTTATTAATAATTATATAATATCTTACGATGAGTATCTACTTGTTGACGAAACAACTGCTTTTGATTATGAATGTGACATAGTGATCAATTGGATTGATTAAGAGCTAGATAACTTGACACAAATATTTTAAAGTTCCTCCCTTGAATTCCAAAAATATCTTCAAAAAAATTCTGAGATATGCTCAAATGAAGTTCATCATCAACTCCGCTCTTACTTCGTTGAAGATATTTGGTCAAATCAAGAATACGAGTGATCTATATCACTATAAACTATTTAATCGTACTTATTTTAAAGATTAATATTTTTGCAGTGTTGCATCTTTTCTTAATTGTAGTATAAAATTATATTTATGTTTTAATTGTTTTTCATATATGTTAATAAAATATATAGATTAATAAATTAAAATTAAAATAAAAGTGAAAAATAATAAATTATATTTGAATTTTTTAAATATATATTAAATTTATATACTATTTGATAAATAAGAAAGGGTTAATTTCATATATACCCTTATTAAAGATGAAAATATCATATTTACCAAACCTAATATACAAATATTATATATGCCCCTTTTAACTTATCAAAATATCATATTTACCCAAAGAACAATATTTATCAATTTTTTATTATTTTAAATAAAATTTAATAATAATAAATAGTTAGATGACTATTATACCCCTTTCAACTAGGGTTTCTATTTCATTTGTGCAACTATTGTTGAAGATAGCTTTGGTTATCTTGATGCTGCTGTGGAGACAATTGCTGTAGCTAATGTTCCGACGCCTTATGTTGCTAATCTTGAGAGAATGGCTTTTCCTCATGTAAATCAATTTATATTTGTGTTTGTATTTGTGGATATCATAATTTCAGATTGACGATAAGTCGGCACCTCTGCAATTGCTTGAAAATGAAAATGCTGACTTTTATTATTCTTTTGTTTGGAATGGATATTTTGAGGAAAAAGAAAGCATCATCACCTGATTCGTGCAGGCCTGGAGGGGTGTAAGTTTTTTGTTTTTTATGTATTGGGTGAGGTAGGCAAAGAAAAGCCACACGATTCTCTATTTTTCATTAAGAAGAATAAGAAATTGCAATAGTCTTAGGGTTGTTTAAAATCATTGAAGCTCGCAACATTTTCTTCTCCTATTTCAGTGTTCTTCAATTGAAGCTCATTGATTTGGCTGGTTGTAAAGGTGTTGGAATATGATTTTAGAGTTTTTAAACTTTGATTTCTTTTTTTTTAATTATTGAAAAGGGTATAATAGTCATTTAACTATTTTGGATTATATCTGATTTAAAATGATTAAAAATTAACAAAAATTGTTGTTTGGGTAAATATGATATTTTAATATATTAAGAAGGGTATATATGATATTTGTAGATTAGGTTGGGTAAATATGATATTTTCATCTTTAATAAGGGTATATATGAAATTAACCCAATAAGAAAAGGAAAGAAAGGTTTTAGTAAGAACATTCGTTGTAGAGTTTTATGTGGATTCTTACTATATTGAGGTGACAATGATGTGACATGAAAAAATATGGAATTTAAAGGTTCCACTGTTATAGAAGCTCCTAATATACATAAAACAAATGATAAGTAAAATATAATATAAAAAAAATACAAATCTCTTTTTTAAATTATATCATTATAATTTTCTTTTTCGTATAATGTTGGAATACGCTCAATCTTAAATATTTTAAATTTAATTGTATTACTAAAAATTATAAAGTTAATTTATTAAATTATTTTTAAGTTAATATTAGTTTTATTAACTATTCAAAGTATTATTAGTTATTTTTGTTAAATAAATTAATTGGATTAAAAATAAAATACAAAATATTTCAAAGTACTTTTAAATAGTTATATAAAAACTAAAATTATATTTTTTATTTCATATATAATAAAGAAATTATGAATTTTTTCCTTGTTTTGTTGAGGTCGGGTCCTATTTTTACATATGTAATCATAGAAATTTTTTCGCCAGGATTGCGAAATTGGATCTATTAACCCCAGCGATGAACAATGGACTTCCTACTACTCTACTGATAAGCAGAATGGCACTACAAGAAATCTTATTGAATGCACTTGGAGATCACATTGTTCTTAACAAATCTAAAGTTGTGGATTTCTCTCAAGACATTAATAAGGTTGGTTGATTTCACACTTTATTTATTGAGTAAACTACGATTTTCGTCCCTATAGTTTGATAGTTATAACTATTTTCGTCTCTGTGGTTTTAAAATTGCTTTTTCCGTCCTTGAGGTTTTATTTTGTTGCTATTTTCGTCATTGCCTCTAACTCTGTTAACAAAAGGGGTTAAAAAGGATTAAAATGTAATTTTTTTTAAAGTTACATATTCAGCCCTTGTGGTTTTTAGAGTTATAAAATTTATCCTTAAATTTCAAAAAATTTAAAACTTATATATTGGTTTTTTATTTTACTTTTTTTATTATTTCTTTATTATATTTCTATATTATATGTTGTACACATTTTTCAAAGACTATATATATATACACATATACAACATATATAGTGTGTGCTCTTTCTTAATTGAAATTATTTTTTTTCTTTTTAGTTTTTTATTGTTATTTATTATATTTCTATACTATATATAAAATATTATATAAATGAATGCTTTTTAATTTAAATACTAAACACTAAGTATCAATTTAATAAAAAGTAAAATGTAAATGAGTATACGGGTTAGTATGAGTAAAACATATTTAATAAAAACTACTGGTTAGTGTAAAATAAAAATAATTTTTTTTCAAGAGTAATATTAAACTTTTCAAATGATTATTAAAAAATAAGTAAAAATTAATAGTTTTATTTATTTAATGATTTACTTGAGATCTTTATTACTATATAAAAATAAAAGTAAAACTATTAACTTTTATTTATAAGTATAAATAAAACATATTTAAAAAAAGTAAGATTTTTATTAATTAGTGTGAGTAGAGCGTATTTAAAATAAGTAAACTATTGTTTTTTACTTATTTTAAATTATCATTTGAAAAGTTTAATATTACTCGTGAAAAAAAATTGGTTTTATTTTATACCAACCGGTTGTTTTTGTTAAATATATTTTACTCACAGTAATCCGTATACTCATTTATACTTAATTTTTTATTAATTAATTCTAATATTTAATATTTAAATTAAAAAAAAGATACATATATATAATATTGTATATATAGTATAAAAATATAATAAAGAATAATAAAAAACTAAAGAAGAAAAAAAATAATTTAAATTAAGAAAACACACATATATATGCTACATATGTGTATATATAGTTTTTAAAAAATCTATATAACATATAATATAGAAATACAATAAAGAAATAATAAAAAAGAAAAAACCAATATTTTTTAAATTTAAAGAAATTTTTTTGAAATTTAAAGATAAATTTTATAACTTTATAAACCACAAGGACCGAATATGTAACTTTAAAAAAAGTTTTTTGATATTTTAATCCTTTTTGTTAACAAAGTTAAGAGGCAAGGACGAAAATGGAAACAAATTGAAATCACAAGGACGAAAAAAATAATTTTGAAACTACATGGACGAAAATAGTTATAACCATCAAACCACAGGGACGAAAATCGTAGTTTATATTATGTTTAAGATTATGGGTTTGTTTAACAAAATACAATATAATTGGGTTTATAGGATACCAACAATGCTTGAGTACGTGTCTTAATAGATCGCTTTATAGTCTTAACTTAATTTATAGGACCATACAATACTAGTATCTTATGTAAAAGTGTTGTAATAAGTGTATAAGACAACTTTGGGTATCTTAATAAGTTTTAGGACATTTTCAAAATAAAGCGTTGTATTAACTTTTTTATAGGACACTTTTGATCAAATGCGTCCTATAAATACTCTTTTTTATAGGAACCTTATTTTTTAAGATAAATTTTCAAATAGTGTCTTATAAAATAACAAATATGACTTTTTATTTTTAAAATGTACTAAAAACATTGTTAAGACGTCCAAAAACGTCCTATAAACATATTGCAACAACATTAAGGCATCGTTTGGTAAAAATATGTAGCTTATAAGTTAGCTTATAAGTCACCTTATAAGTCAGTTACATGTTTGGATGGACCATAAGCTGACTTATAAGTTAGCTTATAAGCTAGCTTTTTGAAAAGCTACTTTGAGTAGCGTTTTAGTGACTTATTGTAATTATGACACTTATTATCTTTCTTATTCCAAATATACCCTTCTACTTTCTACTTTACTAATTTTAAAGTATGTCTTTTTTTGTCCTTTTACAGTCATAAGCTACCTTATCAGCTAGTTTTTGCCAAACGTAACTTATTCATCAGCTACCTTATCAGTCATTAGCTACCTTATCAGTCACCAGCTACCTTATCAGTCATAAGTTACCTTATCAGTTATAAGCTACCTTATCAGCTAGTTTGCCAAACATAGCCTAAATATGACGTTTCATCTTTTGGTTTTATAAACTTAAGTCCTATAAAGCACATTATTGGAACATTCAAGGGTCGTGTATGAAACTCTTACTTGGTAAGTCCTATAAAGCGGACTATTGGGACATTCAAGGGTCTTATTCACTTACCTTATTGTATAACATTCTTGGCCATTAAAATTGATTGTTGGTAAACATATTAAACCCAATAAATGCTTACAGGTAAGAGTCTTGTCCGTCCCATACTTGTTAAGATGCTCTATCCTTGTTATGCTTATTGTTGGGTAAGATTCTAGGTAGTTTTCATGCTCAATCGGTAAGAAGTGTAAGGTAAGTGTTTAGTAAATGGTGACTTAGATATTATTGACATCCTATAGGTATAGTTTCATTACAAGGACATGTCTACTAGGGGTGTTTTACTTATAACTTAATGGTCTTAATAGCTCAACCATCTTATTCGCACAGCAATATAAAGTTGTTTACTTGTGGCTTATTGAAAAATATCTTGTCTTTTTCGCTCAGCCAAGAAGGCACACTTGTCCCCATTAAGACACAAAAATTACCTACCTACCCTTTTATTACCCATCCTTGTTGCACGCCTGCACCCTGCTCTCCTTTATAATTATTTTACCTACCTAGCACCCTCATCAAAAAGAGACGAGCAAGAGCAGGTGAAATTATATCCCTTCTCCTCCACTCCGTTGCTACTCTTCTTCTCCCGTAATTTTTACTTTCTCAATCGTTGCACCTACCTTGTTGCAGCACATATGTTTTCGTCGTTTGTCCAGGAGAAATCCCTCTTGACTGTGCGAAGATACAAAAGAAATTGAAACAAATATAATTTTGATTTTATGGCGGTGGGTAGTATTTGTTTTTTTTTTGGTGTTATTTGGTTTTCTAGGTTGAAGAATAGGAGCTAATGGAAATTAGCTTTTTTATTTATTTTAGTTGGTTTAAAGATTGGCTTTTTTTCTACGTTTACAGAATTTGTTTTTTATTTTTTATGTTTAAATAATTTGACGAATGGTAGCTTTTAGGTTTGATGAATAATGATTTTTTTTTGTTTGATTTTGATTGGAACTTATGTAACAATGGGTTTAAACATGTTTAAAACTGATTGAGGGGTAGATCGGTCATTTCTGTCATTCAGACTGTTATTCAGATAAAAAAGGTAAACAACAACACATTTTTATACAGACAGACAGATTTATCTAAACAGACAAATTTATCCAGACAGACAAACAGACAAGATTTGGTAAACAGCCCCTAAGTGTAAGACCAGAGTTTAATTTATTTAATGCATGCAAAAAATGCTTTTATGGACGCATGAAATACTTGGTTTAAAAAGCACGCATTATAATAAACATAATAAAATGTGTATCAAACTCCACGTATTGAATCCTTGTAGGTCGTGGTAACGCTTGACGATGGGCAACAATTTGAAGGCGATATCTTAGTCGGAGCAGATGGAATTTGGTCAGAGGTAAAACTTGATTCTTGCATGATGTGCCTTAGAATTCCTTGGGTTTGTTATATACATATATATCATTTCTATATATGAAAGCCCATCCCCTTAGAATATTTTAGTGGAATTTTGTCAAAATTTTATCAAATTTTCTCATTATCTTTATTTTAAATTATAATCACCATCTTTCTTAGGTTTCTTTTTAAGATTTTTGTAAAATTTTCTTTAACTTTTTTATTTTGAAGTTTTAATTTCATCATACTTATTTTTACTTTTAATTTCATTTATTATTTATTTTTTTCAAATTTTTCTTCAATTTCCTTATTTTCAACTCATGTCTTATTTCTGACCCTCAATCCGAACAAGACACGATTGTCACTCCTACTCATGTTCTCTTATGTATGCTTGCATATTTAAAAACCCTACGACATCGTACTTTGAATAGTCCATCAAATTATAACATTTTGCCTTCATTTCTCGTACAACCTAGCAACTCGTTGTGGGGCCGAGGTCAGCACGGCCTCCAAAAAATAACTAGTATATATATATATATATATATATATATAAATATGAGAACTTTAGGACCAACACATTACAAAAAAAATGAGGGAAACATGTATTGAAATATTTGGGTTAAAAACTACACATTTACAAAGAAATTGATGTGAAACAAATGGGTCGAACAATTAAGATGAATAACAAAACATGGAAAACAAAATCAAAGGGAAATACATGTATTTAATTTAAGAATTTAATTTTAATTAAACATCGTACTACCAAGTTAACCCTCTCTAATATTTCTCTTTCTATTTTAGGGATGTAGCCACAATACCGGGTACTTATTCTGAGAACAAAAGGTTTAAAGCTTATCCTTTCCATTGAGAATCATAGTAATTGAATTTGTAATACAAAAAAAAAAAAGATAACTGAGGACACTAATAAAAGAAAGAATTTCCTGTTCTAGGAGAGAATTGACGGGAGATATTCAAATATCTATACAATCGATTAAAATATTCTCCACTATGCCCCTACAAGATGGATCTCCGTGAGGAGAGACCAATCATGGTTAAAAAGCATGAAAGTGTGCTCAGGGAAGCGGTTTAGTGGGTGCATCTGCTCATTGATCTCTAGAAGAGAGACGCTTGACGTGTACGATGGATTCTTGAACTTGTATATGAAATTATGAAAATCATGTGCAATATGTTTCATGCAAGAATGAAAGACCGCATTGGAGAAAAGATTTGTTGCTCGCACATTATCACAATATATTACTGGTTATTATTAGGAAGTGTATCCAACTTCACTAAGAACGTAAGTAATCTAATGAACTCTAGCTATTGTCGAAGCAACAGATCGGTATTTTGCTTCAGTCGAGGAACAAGCTATGGTCCATTGCTTCTTTGAACTCCAAAAGATTGGGTTGCGCTCGAGATAGAAGAGATAAGATCTGGTGGAAGTATATTCATTTTTGTTGTTACCCCAATATAAATCAGAATAGGCATGTTGAGACAGAGGTGTATGGCGATGAAACATGAAGCCATGGTCAATTATGCTAGAAAAATATCATAAAATTTATTTGGTAGCATTCCAATGATCTGTCATCGAATTATGCATATACTGTGAGAGTTTATTGACAACATAAACGATGTTTGGATGAGTGAAGGAGAGATACTGAAAGATGCCTATGATCATTCTGAATTTGGTCGGGTCAGTAAGAGTCGTACCATATTGAATAGTATAAGTTGGAAAAGTAGCAAGCGAGGATTCGCGATGGGACACACATCGATTATATACGTTCTTACTAGTAATTCAACTATGTATCGCCATTGCAAAAAGAGAATACCATCTGGGTGAGGAAGTACTTCAACACCCATAAAGTATTAGGGGTTACCAGGTCCTTTAGCAAGAATCCTTCGACCAAGATTGATATGAGCTCTTGAAAAGATTCCTACCTATGATGATGATATCATCAACATAGACAAGTAGCAATAGGGGGATACCTTTGTCTTTACAAATGAACAAGGAGCTCTTAGCAACCGAGTTTGAGTAGTGTCACGTGGTAAAGAAGTGTTGAAGTTCATTATACCAGGCACGAGGAGCTTCTTTGAGCCCATAGATTGTCTTATGCAGGTGACGCATGTGTAAAGGATTGTTCTTATCAATGAACCCTTGAGGTTGAGCCATGAAAATTTCTTCTTTAAGTGTTCCTTGGATGAACTTATTGTTCACATCGAGTTGACGAAGATCCCAACCTTGACTAGGTGCTAGCAATATAACGAAATGAATTATCATTGGTTTATCGACCAAGTTGAACATCTCGTGGTAGTCAACACCTAGTCGTTGGTGAAACCCTTTAGCAACTAATCGAGCTTTGTACCTGTCAATGGAACCATCAAGTAATTAAGTGTTTAGTTCGAAAAACCCATTTGCATTTAACTAAATTTGGGACGTTAGTTGGAGGAACAACCTCCCAAGTGCCATTTCGAACTAAGGCATCATACTCGTTTGATATTGCTTTCCACCATCAACTATCTTTGATGGACTGAGTTACACTTGTGGTTTCAACATCTAAGGCTAGTTGAGCTGAAAGATTCATTTTGGTAATGTTTTGTGGATATTGTTTCTGGAGCGAGTGATTAATAGTGATGTGCGAGAGGTAGCAAAAAGACAAGGTGTTGGATCTATTGAAGTGGCTTGGGTTTGGGTATTTGAAGGCAATATTTGGGGTGCTAGTTGAGAAGGGGAAGGTGATATGTTGGGGATTGGACTGGGTGTTGGTGGTGAATGAGGTGGTTAGTTGTTTGAAGATGAGGGTGACTGATCAAGTTGAGTGGAGTTTTGTATTATCATATAGGAGTCCTAGTGATAGTCTATTGGTGAGTTGTTACTAGTAAATTCTTCAGATGGTTCATATGAGGCTGGAAGAAGTACATGTTGACGGAACCAAGTGTTGTTTATGGTATCATTGAGTCTGGAAAGATGTGGCTCAACCTTAGACAAGGGAAACTCTAACTCAATAAACCTGACATCGTGCAAGACAAAGATTTGCTCGGTGTAGGGATCATAGCAAGGGTAAGGAGCTTAAAATAGTTGAGTGGTGATGTGAAAAGTTACATATATGGTTAATTCATTTGGTTTATGGGTGTGTAAATATGGTTTATTAGATACGTGGTCGTAAGAAATGCATAAGAACAGAATGCGAGGGGTAGAGAGGCTTTACACATAAGAGATGGACCAGTATGTGACGACATCATCGCTCAATGAAACCTTTGTGTTTTAGGGTGTGTAGTGGTGAGGTGATATGTGAGATTCCAGTTGCAGATAGGTAAGTGGCAAGACCAGTTTACCCCCCCCCCCCCCCCCCCCAATTATGTAAGTAGAGTATAACTATTTTGTTGAGAAGAAATTTTCAATAAGTGTTTTAAATCGAGGCAACACAGTTGCTAGATCATATTTGCGTTTAAGTGTGTATAACCATATATAGGGTGCAAAGTGGTCCACAAAGAATGACATAGTATCTACAGAGTGATTGGGGGATGTCCACACATCAGAATAAATATTTGAAGTATTGTATGGTACTCGATTGTTGAATTTGAGAAAGGTAGTTTACGACTTTAATTTCAAAAACAGTCATTACAATGAGATTCCCTAGTATGACTTGATTCTAAAGCTAACTTGATTTATAGCTAAAATATAACATTTAGTGAACTTAGATAGCTAACCAAGACGATGATGCCAGTCACCAAAAAACACTTTAACACTTGTAGGAGGTAAAATATGTGGGATGCTAAATTGACCATTTATACACACTATCCTTAGGTTGTCCTTCCAACAACTATTCCCCTATCCATAGATCCTTCACACGAAAAGATTTAAGTAAGAATTCAATTAACATGTCATTAGATTTGCAAATTGAGAAATGGAAATGAGGTTTCTTTTCGTTTATGGACAAATAAAACCCCATCGAGTTTAAAAGTGTGAGATGGTGTAACTAGAGATATAGAACTATTTTTTTGTAATGCGTAACACAATATCATCTCCGGTCACAATGTCGTTAGGCCCATCGTATGGAGAGGAGTGAAATATTTCCAAATCAGCAGTCACTTGATGGGAAGCACCACTATCCATAAGACAACTTACGATGCCACTTTGGATCATTGTGGAAAGATGAGCTTTTGGTTTCTATGAGGATTTGTTTATAGTTGCAAGTGGACGAGACGTGCCTTGTGAATGATTAGGCACGAGTTGATAAAGGGGCATTGGGCCACATTGTGGACCTGTTGACGGCATCCTTGGCACTTGTCGAGATATGGTTTGGTTTGACATGGAAAGGGATGCTACTCGTATTGGTGAGTAGGTTTGGCAATAATCCTAGTTGAGTTATTGGTAAGGAATAGTGTGAGCTATTTTTCTTTGTTAATGAGACATTTGTTGTAGCATGATGTGATTGAGTTTGCTTCAAGTTTAGTTCATGGATGATGAGTTTTTCATGAAGTTCATCAAACGAGATTGGGATTTTCTTTCCTTTAACTAAATCAGTAATATGAGAATAGTCATCATCGAGACCCTCCAATATTACCTCAATAAGGTGTTCATGGTTTAAAGCTTTCTAAGAGTTGTTAGTTCATCAGATATAGACTTAATGAACTGCGTGCATTCTGATATTGATTGAGAGCCTTTTATGGCTCATTTAATCTGGTCTTTGATCTGTTTGATGTGGCCACAATTCGTGCGAGCATAAGTGTTGGCAAGAATATGTCAGACTTCATGGGATGTGGTTGATTGTTTTATAAGCGGTATGAGAGGATCATAAATGGAAGCAACCAAAGCACTAAAAAATAGTTTTCTTGACGAATCCAAGGTAGGTTGGATGGGTTTGGGGACTGAATTGTGTTTGTGATGATAGTGTTAGGTGGACAAGGATGAGATTCGTCAATGTATCAGTATAGATCATATCCAACAAGAATAGCTTTGAAGTTTCCATACAAGATAACTCATGGGAGTAAGTTTGGGTATGTTTTGATGAGAGATGTTTACGAGTTTGAGAGGTGTTGACGTGTTTGTTGTGTTCGTGTTTTCTAGGTTGGTTATGGTGATGATTTAAGGCTCTGAATGAGTCATCCTTCCTCACTTGTATAAGCTGGACATGTAGTGCTTCAATAGCTTGAGGTAAAAGATGAGTTAGTATGACACCAGTTAAAAGCTTATCCTTTCCATTAAGGATGATAATAAATTTATAATACAAAAACATAGATAACTGAGGAAGCTAATAAGAGAAAAGAAATGCTTATTCTATGAGAGAATTGACAGGAGATATACACAGATCTATACAACCAATTACAATATTCTCTAATGCTTATATAATAAAACCAAAGAGTTCCAACACAAATAGAACCCCAAAATCAAGGTTTCTCGAGTTTATGGCATAATAGTATTGTGTTGCTCATAAAAGAATAACTGTATACCAATAAAACTCAAAAAGTCTCAATGTATGGTAATCTATTTTCTTAATGTGCTAGAGCCTAATACCCCAAGTATTTCATATAACAAAACCTAAAGATTCAATACTAGCATAATGACCCTAAGGGTGTGCCGGTACAGGTGGTACCGCCATAACGGGCCTCTGATTTCCATTGAATAAAGTTGTTGATTAACACAATTGGTTTTGTGGAAGAGTTTGCAAGTGCTCTTCTTGTTACATTGGACACATGAGTTAAAATCTCGTACATTGCAGATTTTTTAACTTTTCTTTAATTTAGACAACCTTCTATTTAAAAAAAAATTTGTTTTAGTTAACTATATTACTTATTTTTTTTTATAAATTTCTTTGTACCGTACTTATGTATTTATTCATAGATTCCTTCTTCATTTCCCCCTTTTTGGTTATTCTTATAAAAATTATTTCGCCTCCACAATTCATGCATGGATCAATTCTCAATTCTAAGATCTCATTTCTTCCACTCAATTTCAACCTTATTGTAACAACCCAAAACCTAAATAGATAATAATAACAAATCCCAGTGATCTAACGCAACGAAATTTAATGTATGTTTAACTCTTAGGTATTTAAAAGACTAATACAACAGTCTCAGAAGGCAATTCAGTATAGTGCCAGTGGAACAACCTTCACAGCTGAGATATGAAATACTATTGTTCAACTAGAGTCTAGAAATGTGGCTACACTAGTCGCTCACCTTCTTTTTTCCCTTTTCCTATTGCTCGAACTTTCCCTTGAAAACATATTTTAAAATTTTGAAAGCGAGGGTTAGACCATAAGGTCTAGTGAATTCCCTAAAAAAAATAGTTTGAAACACAGTTGGCCTGCTGGCCCAAATAAAATCAATAAACTTCCGTGGTGCATCGTGGACTTAGATATTATAACGGGTCACACAGAATTCATCTGTGTCCCAAATGCCCTTCAGTGTCACCCAAAATAGATTCGGGCCCTAGGCTATCGCCCTTCAAGGTCACACGCCAAAGATGTGCCCTAGGCTATAATCAGAACTCCCACGGACGTGCACCGAACCGTGGTACTCTAAGTCCACGAAGCTACCCACTAATACATAGTCAGATATCCAGTTCAATACAAGCATGCTCATAATGTACATTAAAGTAGCAGTTTATCAAGTTTGAACAGTTCACAATGGTTTATAAACATTTTTAGTTTATCAAAGATTTGACAAGGGAACTCACTGAGCCTATCTCCAATATAGATCACTATCGTTAATACTCGCCTATCGGATCAGCAACCGATTTAAAACATCATAAGGGAACGACTAAACCCTTAAAGACAAATGACCCCTAGGCAGACTTTGCAAGGGGTCGAAATTCTAGGGTCGAAATTCCCGAATTCCGACCGAGAAACGCCCGAAGTCCGACCCGGGAAACGCCCGAAGTCCGACTCAGGATATTCCCAAGTCCGACTCGAATAATCCCTAAGTCCAACTCGGATTAAATCCGACATCCAACTCGGACTTCACCATAAATCCGACAAGGGAGAAAAATTCCGATTCGGGGTTTTCCAGGCCTCAAATAGATCGAACATGGTACCAAAAAATCCATCCAAAACAGCTCTAAGAACTCATGATTAATCACAATTGAAACTACTCGTCGACCCTAATATATTAAGGACTAGATTAAGATCAAAATACTAAAACTTACCCAGAAGATGATGAAGATGATGATAGTGCTGCTGTTCTTCTCCCAAAATACGCACAAACACACAATTAATATTTTGCCCTAAATGGCAAAAATCTAGGTTACTGCCTATTTATATTTGGGCTTTGGGCCCTTGGCCTTAATCTTTTTCCTCAAATAGATAAACCCAACCTTTATTTAAATTCCCAAATTTCTCAAAAAGTTACACTTGGTCCCTGAATTTTAAAAGATTCTCAAAATAGATCCTAATCGTCAGAATTTACATTTCCAAAATCTCAGTTATTACACTTATAGTTTACATTGCCATGTTTTTCCTTATATCTTTATTTTTGTATTAGTTTTCTTGTATAACTTTGTTTTTTGAACAATTAATGAACTTTATATCTCCTAACTCATTGTTTATTATTTATATATATTTTTTCTCAAACTTTGTTAATTTATAATGTTATTGCCATTAATTAATAATAAATCAAGAAAACTTTCCTTGTGAATATGTGCTTATATAATCACAAATAATGATTTTCTGATTTTATGTAAAATATGATACATTCTACTAGAAATTTTAGATAGAATTATTCTAAACGTAAAAAAAGAACAATTTGTAATTATCAATAGTGTTTTTTCTTCATTGTTCAAAATAGGTATGTAGTACGTATTAATTATTAAAGAATAAATGACCATTTATCTTGACTACTGAATTATTAGATTATTTGTCTTATATATTGTATATTGTACTTATTATGATTTTTTATTAACTATTATTCTTGATTTATTTAATTTATTATATAATTATTTTATGTCTCCATACATTAAAAGTTTAATTTTGAATTTAGTAACAAATTATATATAACTAAAAAACAATTGTAGGGCTAGGTTAACCCTATCAACACAAATCAAATCCTAAAATAAGGTTTTTTTTCAAGGTTGTCTATAAAGTAGTCCGTGGTATGTAAAAACATGACTAGCCAAATTTTCAAAATGCATTTGTTGTATTCATGGAATAAGAATGGATGCCAAAAGAGTTCGATGCCAAGTCACTAACTATTGTGGAACACCAATCACGACTATGTTCAATTATAAAAACCCATTTGTTTTTGTACCATATGTGCAGGTGCGTAAAAATTTATTTGGAGTGCAAGAAGCAAGTTATTCAGGCTATACATGCTACACTGGACTAGTAGAATACGCTCCCTCATACAAAAATTATATCGGGTACACAACTGTATGCCTAAGATGGATATATTAACTAACTTTTAATCATACATCTACCATGTTTTCTTTTCAGCTATCGGGTGTTTTTGGGACCCGGCCAATACTTTGCTACCTGTGATGTAGGCAATGATAAAATCCAATGGTATGCCTTTCATAACGAGCCCTCGAGAAGTTATGATACTCTAGCAGGTGATTAATATGGTTCTATGTTTTCTTACAAGCTATTATCCACATGTTAGTTTAAGTTAGTTAACCTTTTGTTAGTTGTTAGTTTTGTAATTGTTTCTAGGAAGTGTTAAGCCAATTAGCTTGGTTTCTCATGTATAAATTACGTTGTACTCTTCTTATTTAATCAATTAGATGATAAAAAGCCTTCTCCATACCTTTATATGGTATTAGAGCTATTTGCTTTTCTTTGATTCTGCTTTCCATATCTCATCTTGTTGTTCCATTTCTATTTGAGTCAATGAAACTAAACTAAAATCCTCAAAAGTTAGATAAATGCGCGAGCGATAAACAGAAAGGGACTAGAGTAGATATTGTAGTAAACACAAAGAAATAAGAAACGTAATCATAGAATAGATATGATTGACACTCTTGAATGATCTAATCTCATTAATAATGACAAACACCAAGAACATTACAACTGTGTGTAAAACTCTCTCAACATATGCAATTGCTCTTAGTGTGTGTGCTTGGATACCAATTACAGTGAGAAAATCTTAACTATAGCCTAAACATGTAATTATAGCCAATGAGCTTTTGACACTAGGAGGAAAATCAAATCACCGAGATATGCGAGTACAATTCTCAAATTTTTTGTAACCGTCTCATGTGTTTTGCACATGATCGCCTCAGGTGATTTTCACATGATCTCCACTTGAAAGGTCTTTGATAGATTCTAAGTATTCATTTCAGAGATTGACTACCACAGAAGCTCTGAGGTGCCTCTTTGAGGTTCTATGGTTGGATCTTTGTGTTGAATCCTCTGAAGAAGTCCTTCTCAGCTTACAACTTCTGATTTTCTTTAGTGTTCGACTCTCTTTTATAGACTTCTAAACTTAGCTATTTTCATACTTTTATAAAAATTTGGAGCTATCAATCTTCTCCTAAGTATTGAATAATAATAAAAAAAATTGAATAAAGGCTAATATAGAAGCTAAGAGGTGAAATGAACTCAACTCTAAAGGCATACTTCATTACAATGAAAATGTCATAAGGCAAGTTCATGAAATTACACTAAAAAAGAAATGCTTTTCAGAAGTACAAAAATCTATCTTAGGAAGTCATTGATTGGATAAATGAAACAAATTTTCAGTGTCTCATATATCAGTGGGATAAGATCTCTGTACATCATTTGTGATTGGATTTGACTTATCAGCTTATCTGCAGATCCCTCTAGCATAATGATTGTTCTTCTCTTTCTTCTAGAGCATCGAGGGTCATCATCAAAGTGTTGTTAGAAAACGTGTGCGCATGACTTCTTGATCTTCAAGTTTGCAATCTCGTATTTCTTTCATTATCCCAATGAGCCATAGTATGAGTGTGAAGTTTAAGCAGATCTAAGCACAAAGTTGTTCAAGTCAGTATCTAAAGAATTGTATTGCACCCCATCTGCTCTCGCAACCACATACTTCGCATACATAACGGCTTTGTTCGAAGATGGATGCAGGGTAGCTTTTAGAACATTTGTTATGTTGTGCATAGAGAATACCTTACTACTGTAGCCTTTTTCTAAAATCCGATATTGATATACTCAAGAGTGGTTGGGTGTAGGTCAAGGGCTATAAATACTTCTTCCAAAAAGTCACTATAGAGAAATTTATGGGCATTCTCGATAAACTTAGGTTCTCTCGGTGGTGGCCTAGGAATCTTTCTTCTCATAGCCTCCATATTTTCAATTATGCTCTGCACTAAAAGTCTTTACAACATTTGTATTAACCACTAAAAGGACCTGCAGGAACGTCTTCTGTTGAAAGGTCAAATCATCTAGACATGCGAGTACAATTCTTAAATTTTTTGTAACTGCCTCGTGTGTTTTGCACATGATCGTCTGCCTAACCAAGAACGTCTTCTGTTGTACTCACAGGGTTATCCACAAAAGTTTGCCCGACAAATATGACAATAGAAGACATTGATTTAGCAGTAGAAGGCTTTACAAACTTTATGAGTTCTTCTATAAGTATAAACTTATTTGTAGATTGCTTAGAAGTTTGATTAGAGATATCTCCGTCGCATTCCCTTTTTCATCTAAGGTGCCTTCTTTCTGAGAAGGATCTTCATCTTCCATTCTTTTCACTACACTTCTCTCTTCTGCCACACCTTCTATCTCCTTAGTGTTAACACGATCGATATGCATCATGACTTATTAAAACTTGGCATTTTTGTCAAATGACACATCCTCTGCATCGGTAATCAAGTTCTAGAGTTGTTCGGAGACTAATTTAGGATCTGCATCTGTAGAGAATTTGGGAGTCTGTGGTGGTGATGATGATAGAGTTGGAGTAGGTATTAGTGCTTTACCCTTAGAGGCATACATCTTTTTTTTCATAGACATGCCTTTAGAAGGTTATCATGGCCTTTAGAGGCTCTGTAGTGTGTGTGATGTTTGAGTAGTAGGGGTAGTTTGAGTTGGAGGCTGTAATTCAGTTGACGGACCTATAGGGGTCGCCTTAGATGATTCTCGAGCATGTGCCTTCACCCTCTTATGATGCCTAGGGCCAGATTCATCTCTTCATTAGTCATCATGCTTCTGCTTTTTCTAAGCCTCAATGGTTTAGGTATTTGCCTTCCTTTTTCATTAGAAGCGGGTTTTATTATTAATGTAACATCGTCTGCAACAATGGCCAACTTATTCACCTCGATATCTGCCTTGAATTTGATTGAGATAACCGTCTTCTGCATCTCAGAGGTTACTTTCTCCCTGCATATGACATGCATTAGCTACTTGGTTTATGGTCGAGATAAACATGTTACCAAGATCTTCGAAATCTTCTTTCATAGCTAGAGCCGTAGAAGAGGCTGGTTTTGTAGAAGTCGTTGCACCTCTGATCATTTCCTTGATTTCATCCCGAAGCTTTGTTGTGTCATAGTACCTTGTTGTTGCTAAATCAAAACAATTTTACTTGCCTTTGTGACCACACATGTAGGCATCTCCTATATGGCTTGGGTTTGAAGTTTAACATCTTGAATTACATCTTGAATTTGATCTTTGGATGCAATAGAGAATTGCAGGGCTTTGAGTTCTACAACGAGTTGTTTGATTGCTTCGGTATGTGCCTTCAGAGCCTCTATGAAAGACTCTGTTGGCGGTGGTGAGGGTTGGATCATGATTTTCAACTCATCCAGTTTGGTGAATACAGTTGTAGCAAAGGAATTAAACTGCTCCTTTGTCACAAATGCACTTAGAGGAACATCTACACCAACACATGGTGTAGATTGGGCCAAGGAGTGGTTGGTGCCCTCAAAGGCTATTTTGGTGTTGACCTCTTGGGACTTCTGTCAGGACCATAAATGTCCTAATCATAGGAAGGTTTAATAAGTAAGCTTTTATAGTGTATGAGGGTTAATATGTAAATATTGTAAAGCAGTAGGCTTGGGTTTGGGCTTGTAAGGATTATTGCTCCATAGTATAAACGGGAATGAGGCTTGTACATAGAGAGTTATGAGAGTTGTTTCCCAAAGTTAGTGTGTGTTTTCTAAGATGTGTTCTTTGTACTCATTTCCACCATTGTTGAATAAGATAATTCCATGGCTTCTCTACCTCTATTATTGAGGTTCCTTAAGGGTTCCACTACATAAGTTATGTCGTCATTGCGTTTGCGTGAAGATTTAGAGTCTTCCCCAGCGGCTTTGACGAGTAGACTCTGTAGAGGTTCTAGATCCACAGAATCAGTGTGCCTCTCTGCCATCTCTGAAATGGCTTGGTTGTCACTCATGTGTATGGTAAAAAAAAACAGATGCTTTTTCGTGTTTAGGTGTCCTGTCCTTGAGCGAGCGGACACTTATCTCATATTTTTCGAACTTTTAAGAGGGTTAGGAGGAATCCGGTTTCCCGGATAAATTTGGCACAGGGGATGAAGGAATATCCTCTATCCGTCTAGGTGGGTTTGGGTTCGGGTTCGGATTGTGCAATCCTTCTTTAAAACCCTTCTTCACTAGAACTACAGGGGTAGAAATGTGGGTTGCATAAGGGTTTGGTTGTGGTGGTGTGTTGTTGGCATATTTTACTGCTAATATCCCTTTATCTTTTTCTCTAAAAGCATCTCTTTGTTTTTAGAATTTGTCACTGTCAGAGTTTACTACTAGATCCTCATCTCCTGCACCATCATCCTCTAAGATGCTTAGCGCTTCTTCTATATTTTCACTTTCGATTCCTTGTACTTCTTCTGCTGTAGAAGTAACTACTTTCACAGGATCATCTTCAAGGTTCTAAAAATGTGCATCAGAGGTTTCTCTCTTAGATTCTACACTATCCTCTGACACAACTATTTCTTTTTCCTTTAGAAGGCTTTTTCACTAGTTTAGCCTCTGTTTCCTTTGCAAGATATTTTTCCAGATGATCAACTATCTCTACTTCTTTTGTCACATCATTGTCTTCTTTTTCTTTTTTCTTGGTAGAAATAGGGCTTGGGACCTCTTCTTCTACGGTCCTCTTTACGGGTTTCTTTTTCTTTTTCTCATTCTTAGGTTTGTCACTATCGCCATACTCTGGTTTTTCCACTATCACTCTCTCACCATGCTATGCAACATCCTCCTATACTCCCTCAACATTCTCTCTCAAGTAAACTACTACTTAACCCAAAAAGAAACCTACACGTAGGGGGGTTTAGGACTCAGTACAAGAGTCCTATACCCATGTCTGTGTTCCCTCCTAGCTTCTCTATCTAGGAATGTAGGGAGTGGTCTTATAGAAGCATATCCCTCTGGTATTGGGGTTTATTTGAAGGTCTTCAGCTCATTACACTTCAAATGATCTTTTATCCATTCCAACGATCACTTCCTTGGGTAGCAGAGCAATGAACCTCCCAAATACAAGGTTGTTCGGTTGTTTCCCTATGCGTTGATCATCCTCTTTGAAGGATATTGAGTTCTTTAACTCTCGGAAGATAATCTTGACATAGTCAACGGCAGATCATAATAGATCCCGTACATGATGGGCAGGATTGAATGGATTGGTTGATATGGGCTTTCTAATTTTCTAGCGAGAGACCTGTTCAAGATTGAAAACAAAGGTATTCCACAAAGGGGCAAGTTTTGTCGACAGAACTCTGTCCTCTTTGAGATGTTGGACCGTCTATACTGTCCTCGACCAAGCTGACTCCAAATCTCACTAAAGCTCATACCCTCAAGTGGAGCATAGTGACAAAGTGACATGTATAGGTTAAAATAACCATCAACTACCTCCTCAACCGTGTAAAGTCCAAGGGAGACTGCAAACTGGGCCAATGACTGTTTATACCAACGGCCACCCAAACGGTAACTAAGACATATATGTCTCACACTCTCTATGCCTCTCTCCTCATCAAAGGAGTAAGTGGTGATAAACTCTAGGGTCAACTCTCGGTAAACGGGCTCTCGAAGACCTAAAGCTCTCTCCTAGGCCATACAAGTGAAAAGTGAGTTACCCTGACCATCATCTAAACCTCTCCTAAAATAGGCTCGAATGTTACTGTCTCTGTTAAGATCTTGTAAGAAATCCCAATCCAGGGTGCGACCAATCTCAACGTGTCGGTCCTTAATTGCTTTAAACGCCTCGATCATCTCGTGTCGCTCCAATTCATCAAGCTCCGGGTGTGGCCCGAATTGTAAAAATGCATGTTCACTTGAAGCAACACGAGAGCGTTGTAAAAACAACACAACCAACAATTAGCGCGAAACACTTGATAAAATGGAAGGCGTCCTTCCCACACTTAGTGATTAACTACACACTTTATTAAGTTACTAAAATAACGGGAAGCTATCAAAAATGAAAAGCCAAAAATTTGACCAAATAGGTTCTCACACTTAGAACTTAGTTCATCCTTTTACAAAATGTGAAGTTGAGCAAAAGGGGATAATATCAAAATTTTTGGCAAGTTATGCAAAAATTGGCCAAAGCAAACATAACTTGTCCGAAATATTTTGATAAAAGTGTGGTTATTCACTTAGTGCAAAAAGAAAACTCATTTACAGCACATATCAAGATAATACACACTTTCAAGAATTTTGCCGAACAAAAACCCGCTCTTCCCACACTTAGTGTTTTAACATATTTGTCCTTTTTGAAAAATCAAAGTGATGGGAACCTGTTTAATTATCAAAACATTTTTCTCCCAAGCGGGTTCCCACACTTAAACTTTTGTATCATTAGATGATAACACAAAGTTTTAAGCACACAATAAAAGAAATGGTCAAGACACAAAAAGTGTTATGAGAAAGTTTTCAAATAAACCAAGGCAACAACTCAAGAATTCGACAATTAACCAACGAGCACTTTCATGGTTGAGACCACAAGATTCATGTTTTTCGCTGACAAGTCCATCATTCCTTACTTAGTGATTGACCACCATTCTTAAAAAAAAATCAAAGTGATGAGAACCCTTTTTCCAACTTGTATAAACTCAAAATCCTTTGCAAAAGTGGATTCCCACACTTAGAATTTTTACCATCTAAAAAACAATTTTGCACCAAAGACCTACTAGATGGTAAAACAAAATCCCAAGTATTATCTAATGGATGTAATTTCCAAAGAATTTTGTAGTGCTTGAAAATTTGAATAATGGTCAATTCACCAATAAAGAGGACGAAACTTGAACAAGCTATCAATGGCAAGAAAACATGAAATCTAGCAATAGCGCTTAGCAATTAAGCACTAGAACTTGGTCTTCCCCAACAACAATTCATCAAAAACCCATGTGGGAGAAACCACCATGAAAGCTTTCAACAATGGAGTTCATTAACAAACATCAATCCCTGGAAACCAATAAATCAAGCATGCTAGTAAGTTAATTTAAACAAATCATGCATCAATTCATCACACAATTTTGGTTTTCCCTCCCCATCACAAAGTTCACATTTAAATCACAATTGGGGGAAAACCACCATGGAAGCAACCTACAAATGCAAAATTAAAGATGGAGAAGAGAAGAGAAGACACTACCTTTGGTACCATGGGTTTAGAGAGAATTCGGACCTAGAGAGTGGAAGGAACTGATTTTCGGACTCAGAGGACACTCTCGCGGCGCTAGGTGTAAAGTGGGATAATAGAAAAAAATCTAAAATCGCGATTTTAAAAACTGACCTGCAGGTGCTTGCGGCGCGAGCGTAAACCTTTGCGGCAGGAGGGTTTTACGATCGATATTCGCGTCGCAAAACTCTGCGCGAAAAACCTCTGTTTTGGTTTTGACCATCTCTCGCGGCGCGAGTGTATGCTTCGCGGCGCAAAGCTGACTTTTCAAAAATTCAATTTTGGTCCCCCTACTATGCTCGCAGCACGAAATGAACTTTTTTGCGAACGTGAAAGCTCTCTGCCCGAGGTTCGAAAAACTTTTTCAACTTAAAATCGATTTGGTCAAGTACCTTTAACTCTAGTGACTCAATCCTACTAAAACTTTAAGAAAAACTTGAAAAACTACTATCCATGGGTTGCCTCCCAAGAAGCGCTTGTTTTTGTCTCGAGTCTTGAGCTTGACTCCGGGTTTAAGCACCCTTGTTTGAAACAAAGCACCCTTCACTTTCAATTAATTTAGGGTGATAGTAGTGGTACATACCTGAGCTTTTTAACTTACCTTTCACGATCTCTCAGGTAGAGTTGCATACCACTTACCTCTCTGGTTTTTATCGTATCTCCTTGCAGAATGAGCATCGTATTTAGGCGAGTTTGGCCTTAGATCCTTTAAATATCCCTTTAAGAGTGTTGGATTAATCAATTGCTTTTGACAATAGGTTTCCCAAAAAGGATCTCGGGCTGTTTTTCCTTCAAACCGACTTATGCGTGAGTCATCCTGTCGAAACAAAAACTCATTGTTAGACTCATTCCTATCAAACAACGTAAGGCTTACCTTTCGTTGAGGAGAGGTTTGAAATGCCGAGCACTCTTCAAATGGTTCTTCTTGCATTAAGCTTCCAAGTCCGTCTAAGCAATCATCATCGGAGTACTCTTCCATCTCTTTGTCCTGCCATATAAATTGATCATCAGAATCATCGGAATCAGAAAATGGAAGATCTACCTCATATTGAACAAGGGATTGATCTAATGAATCTGTCTTTGTTGTAGAGGGCTCATTGAATGCGTGCTTGTCTTTTAGAGTTATCCTTTCATTTTGTAAAGCATGTTCGAGGTAATTCAAAAACTCCGAATTATCCATCTCCTCGATATCTTCGCGAGTTATTTCCTGCCAATACAAAAATTCCTTGTTAGAACCATTATTTTCAGAACATGGACAACTTACCTTAGGTTCCTTAGGGGGCAAATTGTTAGACTAGAAAAGTCTTTCAAATTCCTCCATTTGTCTTTTAAGAGATTCGTTCGTCTTTTGCGCTTCCTTTCCCAACTCACGAATAGTTTCCACAGTTTCTTCCGTCTTCATCAAAAGATCCTCCAAATTTGGCTCTGGCTCATATCTGTCATCTTTCTTGGAATCGCGTAATATCCGTATCTCCACATATCTGCAACACAATCAAACAACATACCCGGAGTAGCCTAAAAATATAAAAGAGAATAAAAACTAAAAATTAACCTAGAAAGCAAATAACTTGACTGAAAATAAATTTCCAATCAAGGATCAATTAACTAACTAAACTTTGGTATTCAACTAAGCAACCGTTCCCCAGCAACGGCGTAAAAAAACTTGATGTGTGAAAATGTATATATATATATATATTCTTTCACAAGTTTTACCCTTTAATGTTACCCTCAACTATTAATCACACATTTACAGGAAAGCATATCTGATCGGGTATAATACAGTTTAGGTAAGTTTCAGGTATCGTTCTTACCACTGGGAACAATTAAGCTGGATGTTTAGTAAAGCGTTAATTAATTAATCTACAGAAAAAGAATTGCTTTTTGATTTATAACGGATGCAAATAATAAATAACTAAACCTAACCAAGAAGTAGGAAAACTGATAAACAAACAGACATCGGAGACAAGTATATCCATCACGATAATTTAAGATTCCTTTTCAGATGATTACCAAAAGACATAGATTTAATGGTTATTGTAAAAATTTAAGCATAGAGCACCCTAACATGAACATCCGTGATTATCAACTAGGTTGGTCTCCCGGCCCAAGTACAAGGATTAGAAACCTAGTACAAGTCACCCTAATTATTGTCAAGTCGTGGGACCCTACTATCCAATCTATTCTCGGTCCGAATAAATTGCTTACCACGTCACCGAAGTGAAAGGTAAAAGAGGTTTACCCAACCAATGAGTTCAAGTAGCCACAGTTAAGACAATAATTAGGAATCACAAGACAGTCATTCAATAAACCATAGATCTAATAATGAAATTCAAAAGATAAACCAAATCATCTTTCAAAGTCATCACACCATAATGTAAATACAAAGAGGGATTAATACATAGACATACTAAGCATAAATCTACGACAAACCATGCTATAGACCGGCAGATTTGGCGTCGGATCTCCTCAAATCGTATCCTCCGTGTGTTGATCATCGAGCCTCCATCTTCTTGGGTTGGAAACCCTAGATGGCTCCCATACTAACGACCTAATCTAAGCTATGAGAGAAAAACACTGAAAACTAAGATTACTGGAACTAAATGGCAAGGGCCTGAATTCATAAGAATTTCGGCAGGCTTCTTTAGTGATTGCGAAGTACACTTGGCGATGCGAGATTGGCTGATGGAATATTCTGGAACATTCTAGATGGATAAATTTGCCTTATTTGATAGATCTTTGCTTGAGGAAGAAGTCTTCTATCTTGGAATGTTCTGGAATGATCCAGATCTGATGGATCTTTTCTTTGGGAGGAAGCAACTAACTTGGAAGGGAAGAAAAGCCATAAATGGATTTTTAATTAGTAATTTCCATGTGTTCACAAAGTATCCACTTTTGACGCTTTTTACCCTCTTTTTCTACTTTTTCGCACAACTGCCTCCAAAACCTGCAAAACTGCAAAATACATCCCTTAAGTAGAAATTATGTCCAAACTAGGCCCAAAACATAAATAAAAGTGGGGAATAAATGCGAGTGAAACATGTATAATTTTGGAGTTATCATTCACCACCTTTATCCAGTCCCTCACTACTAAGATTAGAATACATGATTAGGCTGTCATTGCCTCACTAAAAATGGTCTATTCTGCCATCAAAAACTGCAAAATAAACTATGCCTAGATCATTTTTAGTGACCTTCTGACCAAGCTGAAGAAAAGCTCAAGGGACACGAATGTCCTCTTTCCTAGGTTCATGTCGGC
This sequence comes from Centaurea solstitialis, assembly GCA_030169165.1. NCBI lineage: Eukaryota > Viridiplantae > Streptophyta > Magnoliopsida > Asterales > Asteraceae > Centaurea > Centaurea solstitialis. Next base: position 34,854,638 of record CM058040.1, read on the forward strand.
CATCATGGACCTAATATTGAAATAGAGGTACCCTAAAGAAACGGACATGGTCTACTCATAGATAGGTGTAAAGGACATGGACTCCAGCCCTAAAAAGGAGATTTCTCTCTAAAGAGTGTACTTGGTCCTGACCTCCTCCCTCTCCTCACCAACGTTTCAAGTATGGTCTCTAATCCCTTAACTATTCTTCCTACTTCTTTTTTAGCAGCTACATGAGTGACTAACCCTTATCTGACTTCCCCATTTACTACAACATCCTCTTTGGAAACACCCTCTACTACTAGTCCTTCAGTACCCTCCCCAAAACGACAAAATTCTGTTCCCAGAAGAAGGCTAAGGGAGTTATTCCCCAAACAAGGATACGTCGGGTATCCTCCCTCCCTTACTATCTCTTCTTCTCATCCACCATTTTCTTCTTTCTTTTCTAAACCCTTAAGTTTGTCTAATGCAACACAGGGGACTACAATTATTGCTGATGTTGATGTTGTTGATGTACCTTTTAAGAACAAACAACATGAGTAATTAGGCCTGTGCATCGGGCGGCTTCGGGGCCAAAAAGACTAAACCCGATCGGATTTCGGATGTCTATACAAAGCCTTGATCTCCGTCCGTAAAAATCAGATACCCGAAAAAATCGGGTTGATCGGATATCGGGTTGTTCGGTTTGGATGCCCGAACCCCGAAATCTTTGGTGAAGATTAAAAACTTGAAAGTTGAGGCACCTACTTTATTAGGCAAACCAAAACTAACCCTCCATGCAAGCATGTATAGCTGCTTAAGAAGGGGTGGAATCCAACGGGATTCACAAATACAAATGGAGACCCTTTACATATATATAATAGAGAAGGAGCCCAATAGAATCCTTCTTTGGTCGATGTGGGATCAATCCCATTCCTTCTCCACCTCTTGGGTGTGGAAAGTGGGTTTTTATTTGTCCCACATCGATTTGAAAGGAAAAAAAAGGTGTAGGAGCAAATATATAAGAAAGAGAGGGGGCAGGCTTTTTGAAAGCACATAATTTTGGGTCATCGGATCGGATCGGGTGTCGTATTTGATACCCAAACCGACCCAAATTAACCCTTAATAATTTTGGATTCGGATGGTCGGATTTCGGATTATTCGGGTTTCAGATTTTTGACTTATTTTCGGGGCGGGTTTCGGTTCGGGCCTCGGGTTGGTCGGGTTTTGCACACCCCTATGAGTAATAACCTAAGGTCACTTTTCCCCGGGCCTTAGAGAAGAAGAGTGACAATCATCCTAATTTCACTATATCCTCATGTATTAAACCTACTTCCCTTTCTTCAATGAAAACCAATGAGTCTTCTAGTGTTCACTTGGATACTTTTGGTACCGGTTCTTTTGCAAAGACATCTTTTAAATTTCCAAGTAAGCCAAGGCACCCTTGGGCCTTCCTCACCAACCGCCTAAGAAAGTATTCTTCAAAGTAGTTGTTGTTGCCTCTTCATCTTCGTCTTCTATTATTCTTCAGTTACCTATGCTTGACCAAATTAGTGAGCATGTCAGCAAAATTGAAGACACGGTCACTGCCTACGATGTGGAGTTGAGTGATCTCATTTCCAAAAAGGTTCCTGCCCTTACTTGCTCTATCAATAAGGCAAAAAAGTAGATTACCACCGTCAAAACTTGTGTCCTTGGGCGCTTAGATGCTGAAGAAACGTTTCTTAGAGATTTGAATTTGCAGCCTGATACCATATTACAATTCTACACCAACGTGCACCTTCCTTCACTCCAGCGGACGTGATACTCTTTCAATGCACTCAGTGGCTGTTGTGAGCCATGGTGCCGTTTTGACAGATCTAGCCTCCTTTCTACAAAAACTTGTATCTTTGGCGGTCAAGTTCTACACTCAACAACCCTCCTCATGATTCAAGGGGGCGGTTAGGTGATCCAGGTACTTCACGGGTCGCTTCTACTTCAAGCTAGGCAGCTTCTGCTTTTAGTGCTTTAGCAGACAAGACAACTTAAGCTGACCACTCTAAGGGGAGCCTCAAGCTGAGGGGGAGCTTTAACCTGCTGGTAACCTTTATCCCTTATCCTTCTGCTCTTTTGACCATCATCCTATCTCCTCTCTTCTGAATAAGAAAAAAAACAACATCCTTAAACCCTAACCCTGATAATATAAACCTCTTTGACTCCTCATGCCATAAACAACCTACAACCAATCAAACGGAACCATCACCTAATCCAAAAAACATTGAACCTCGAACCACACTTCCTAAACCTCAACCTAGCCTGACCATCACATTCCCTAACTTCATCCATCCTATGGAAAGTCCAGAGTTAGTACATTAGAGCCCAAATATTGGCCTTTGTAGACTTTGTCTTTCCTGAACCGTTAAACTCTTTCAACCCCTCTACCTCTCAACCTGATAAAACCCCTGCTTCCCCTACTGAATCTGTCTGCTCTACCCAAACCAACTATTCTATCCAAAACACATGTTAGTCGTATAAAGTCTCTATCTCACCTTGATCACAAGGAAATGACTCTATAGAAGATAACCTTTCTCTTACTCACGAAAACATTTCTCTGATTGTGGTAAGCAGACTAGGAGAGCGAGAGCAATAGAAAAATTCGAAAGTACTAGATTAAAAATCCTTCTTTGTACCTCTAGCAAAAACAGATTTGACTATATGCCTGATAAGCTTATTGAAGAAGACCGAGAAGATCTTTGATAACTCAAGATCCAAAAATATCATAACCTAAAGAGTGCCCTTGCTGCTTAAAGACTTGTTGCTCAAGACCTAATGGATGTCGGTTTGCAAGCTGACCCTATCAAAGCCCAAGTTGTTGTTCTTAACATAATGGCCAATGCTAATATTAGAAAGGTAGCTAAACAAATTGATGAAACCAAATGGTGTAGATACAAACTCAGCTTTATAAGGCATAGCTCCCTGATCACTAAGGTCTCCTAAGGAAGAATAGAGCTAAGAAATTGAAACCTATTGTGATCTTCAACTACATCATCATGAGAACACTTTGAGAGATGAACACACTCTTCTAAAGCGTGATGAATACGACTACTATGAGTGGGAGGAAATTCGAGAAACTCTTTAGCAATTTAAATCCTCCTCTAAGGCCGAAGTCGAGTGTGAGTTGTATCACCTACTCAGTAGGATGTCACAAATAGTTAACATTCCACAGTTAATTAAAAGAACACCTAGAAGGACCTCTGCTCAGTTAGGTGTCGGATCCTCAAAGAGAAGATTCATACCCATCAGAAGCTCAAATGATGGTATGTTTCAAATTCCGAGAGTTGACACTTCAACATTAAATCTCAACCTTCCTAGTACTAAGCCTCTCAATCATGGATCAGTGCTTAAAGACCCTAAATTCGGACTCTTCTACCAGGCTAAGAAATCCATTCTTTGATTTCAGCAGTTCGATGAATTATACAAGGCTCCTAAAATTATCTAATCATTAGACTTTACTGCACCCCCTAATCAATAAAACAAAGATTCTTATGATTTTGGAACTTAATCAGAGAGGAGCTGAGAAAGAGACAAGCTCAAGGAGAGCACATCGACTTAATTCACGTCAATACTAAAGAATCTCCTTAAGCTTTGTATTTTGTATTTCTTTCAATACATACTCTCTTGTAATTTTCATTTCCTTTTCGTAATCATCAGCTTTAAAAGTAAATGAAAACCATTTGAGTACTTTACTTCATAATACTAAAAAAGATATCAAGAAAATAGTAAATGGAACATGTACCTTTATGAGTTCCAATCCTTACTGTTTTAAAAACTTAGGCAACTTTCTGTATTGTCTAATCGTCATCATTTAGGGGGAGATTGTTGATCTATCTCTCCTAAGACCTAATGAAATAAAAATGCCCCTTACCTACTTATTGTTAAATACTTAGCTAAGTTTATAGCTTGAGGAATTATCACTGAGTCTGTTCAATGATCTTTCTAAAATGTTCCTCTATCGTCATATAACTTCTGTTTAGCATCAGTGACCATACTAAGTTTGTTTAGTGACCACTAATTGATAATCAATAAGCTACGTATCTCCCTAAAGACAAATAAGTCATGCATACAGAACCATCAACAATGTCGAAGAAATAGCTAATGATAAAGTCACAACTGTTCATGATCTGGAGATATATTCAGTGATAATGGTGTGACTATCCCTACATGACAACCTAAAGAACCATGACTCATCGATCGTTGATATGCCAAGTTCAGCAACCTCTACTCGCTAATCAGAGTCCTTCTCCTGTAAGTTTCTATATTCGTCTTATCTCTTTTTATACAAAAGGACCGCCATGTTTTTTTTGACAAAGGTACAAAAAGCACATTCTTTTCATTGTTCCCTCTATACCTATCAGCCCATAAAGCAAATGTTTTATATACCAACTATAATGTGCGTTATGCGCATGGGTGTAAAATATAGTAAATAGTACAAATGGACCACCCAATATACAACACGTGTGAAAGGTAATCTAACCTTCATCTAATGCATTAGGTATAAATAGTTGTTGAAGTGTAATCTCCAAATACAGTTCTTCTCTATCTCTTTACTCAAGGCCTTTCTCTTCATATATTTTCTAAGTTCATTCTTTCCTTTCTATTTCTCACTAAGTGTATTAGTAAAAGATATGTGTAAACTTTGATTGCTTAGAATAGATTTATTTTAAGTAAAATACAATTTTATTTTAAAAGTGAGAATTGTGTGTTGAATGTAATCACCCTTTTCTACAATTTTTGTTACCTTAAAGGATACCCTTTCGGGACCAAGAAGGTTGCTCAATATATGGCCCAACCTTGTTTTGAACACATGTTTGTTGTTATGCATCTAATCAAATATCATAAAACGAGCCACATCAAGGCATCTTCTTATATGCTTCTTCATCCTTAATATTACGTGCTTTTTTAAACTTTCGATGGAAAGATTGTGTTGATAGCCGACCCTCTGATCATGTCTTCCATGAGAGAACAAAACATATCGATCAATATAGACTACCCTAAACCCAATAGTTCAAGGGATCATTCGATTAATGTGTATTAATTCTCACCATCAATTAGCAAATACCTTCCCAAAGCTATTACTCGTCTTAAACGCAAAATGAAGATATCAAAGATGGCCTTATAAGACATCTTCAAAGGCCCATCTTTAGCAGGGGATATTATCTATCCGGGCTAGTTCCAGAAAGTTTAAGTTTGTTTTGTAACCTTTTCCTGTTGATCCAATCGTTGTGGAAGAATTACTTTACAAAGGATGATCACTTTACTATTCCCTTCGTACATGTTAAGCCTCAAAAAAACATGTTTATCACTACCAAAGGTATTGGATACTAAAAGCATGATGTCACACGTTAGTAAATAGTACACATCAAACCAATCTTCAACTTACACATGTTGGTTCTAACATTCATTTAATGCACCTAGTATAAGTAACATAAAAGAACTCATCTTGTCAACACTCCACATTTGTACCATTGTCCTCGTCTCCTTCTTAGTCATGTCTTTCTTCTCTCTAAATCTTACTTGTGCAAAAGTGAAAGCTTAGTGTTTCTCATAAGATTGTTTATATTAGGTTACCCATTTTTATTCCGCAACAATCTTGTAAATTTTGCTTTTGGTTTCATAATCAATAAACACATAGAATTTGATAATATATCTTTGAAAAGTATGATTGTGTTCAACCCATTCTACAGTAATATTGCTTGAAGGAACCCTACCGTACCAACATTTTAGAAGTTGTCAGACTACTCAACTATTTTCTCCTATATAAATACTTTTTACTTTTCATTTAATAATATAATGGAAAGTCTTCTCCCATTCTTAGATACAAAATATACACAAATGCCTATAAATGATACAATAGTTGGAAAGTATTAAAATATCTTTGTACTTTTTTAACTCATATGTATCTAAAAGGTTTCCTCTCTTTTTCAGAGCTTACAATCAAGAAAGAAAAACTTATGGAACTATTCGGGTGTTGGTGCAACGACGTAACGACATTGATAGGCAGAACAAAAGAAGAAAATATTATACAGAGAGATATCTACGATAGGGACATGATATACTCGTGGGGGATAGGACGTGTTACTCTTTTAGGAGACGCTGCTCATCCAATTCAGCCCAATATTGGCCTTGGTGGTTGCTTGGCAATAGAGGTAAATTTTTCTAGAAACGTAGTGGTGAACAAAATGCATTCACTGTCTTCTAATATCATAAACCCACAACTATTAGATTTTAAAGCTCAATTTTAGATGTCATTTTGTTGGCAACTGAAGCTTAGGGTAGTCAACTTAATTATATACTTATCAACCGGGGAATTTCAGTAAGAGTAGTGACTAAAAGTTTGGCTTTAAGTTTATATTTCATTGGATTTGTAGGATTGTCACCAATTGATTCTTGAAATGGAAAGCATCATGAAATGTGAACCAGATATAATCACGTTGAATGAAATTGTCTCGGCACTTAAGAGGTAACTAGAACCATTTCTTGCAATAGATTTTGACCCAGACTATGAGTATTGATTGTTTCTGGTAGCTAATTAAATATTCCAACACGAATCCATATGCAAAGATACGAGCAAAAGAGGATGCTTAGAACAAGAATTGTGCATGGAATGAGCCGTATAGCATCAAAATCGCTTGGTAGTTATCACACTTTCACCAACTTCAAGATAATTTGGGTGCGTAATACCTTTCCATATTTGGTACTTGTTTTTATGTTTTCTTGTACAAAAAATTTGGTTTAATAATTGCTAATGATTTTTTTCTCATTTGACAGCACATTTGCTTCCAAGTTATGGGATTTCCTTTGAGTTTAGCATTGTCACATTTCTTACCTTGGTTGGTAATTGGCCACTGGTTAGTAAATCGTCATCATCTATCGCTCTCTATGTATATTAGGCTAAGAAATGGTCAATTTTATCTACTTGAATCCTATACAAATAAGAAATATGAAGTTTTTATGTTTTCTTTTGATTTTCAGATGGAAATTGTGAAGGGTTTGTATGTCGGACAGTAAATAAACCCCAACATTCAGCAAACCATTCGTGAACTATTTTGTGGGATGTTCTTTTATGAATGTATATTTATTTGATGACTGAACATGAACATACTGTTAGCAATTTATTAGCTAAATTGTTAGAAGTTTTGTAAATGTAAGCACTATTGGACTTAATGTTTATTATATTATATATGGGCTTGGGAAATGTTTAAATGTAATGGGTTTGGGCTTAAAGTAGTGAAAATCCTAGTATAAATACGAATGTCATGTATTGTTTAGGGTAAGAATTATCAGTCGTACACATTCTAATTTTGTAAGCATTTTTTAAGTTGTATGAGAGTCGTTTTTTGAAATTTTGTGTGTTCTTCATTTTTCTGCAATTCTGTTTGAATAATCTCTCTATATCTTCATTTGTTTTCAATCTTATCCTCAAGAAAATCGGTTCTCTATTGTTATCATTGGTATCAGAGCAGGAACGGATCTTCAGTATCTGTTTTCGATCCTTAGAAATCAGTTTTCTTGAGTTAATCTTTTCGAAATTTCATTGTATCGTCCCTTATACGTTTCAGATCTGAGTCTGTTTTCAAACTATTGTTTGAAATATGTTAGTTTTAAATCTAAAGTTTTTGAATCTGAAAGTCTCGCTATTGAAATTTGTTCGAAACGTTATTTCATCTACTTGATTTCGAGTTCTTGAATTTCTGGAAATTGTGAAAAATTTCGTGAGTGAGTTTTTCACTTTTGGAAGATTTGGTGATATAAGAGCTTTTGTGAAGCTCTCGCAGTTTTGGTCAGGGTGGTCTATCCCTCAAAGGTTCTATCTGATACAGTCTTCAAAAGTTATAGAGGTGTATCACTACAGAGGTGTGCCACCATCGAGCCAGAAGTTCACTGAAGACTAAAACCACAGAAGGAGTACGACCACAGATGGATCAAGGCTATAGAACCTCTGTCAAGTTCCACAGAGAGCCTCTGTTGTTGAAAGCTCAGCAGAACTTCAAGTTCTTTGCTTCTACGGTCTTGATCAGAAAGTTGTAATAGCTTCTCTCAGAACCTCTGCTGGATGTCACAGAACTTCTGCGGTCTATTCATAACACAAGTCATTTGTGACAGAACCTCTGGAGGATCCCACAGAGCCTCTGTCAAATACCACAGAGCTTCTGAAAGATCATATCGGAGCCTTTGTCGATTCTCAAACGTTAAGAAGATTCTCCTGTTGTTCCGATCAACTCTCTGCATGTATAGCTCTCGACTTCTTCTGCTCACTGCGTGTGTCTATTGAAAGGCTCTATAGAGAATGAACTTGGTCATCCTTAACAGAGACTCTGAAACTTTCACGACCACATCTGCCAAGCTCCATAGAACTTCTGTCATCATCTCATCACAGAGCTTAATCACATCCATCAGAAGTTTCACAGAACTTCTGCGGCTTGATCATTTCAGAACCTATCCAAACTTACAGAAGATTCAGATCTCTTACACTTTGAAATTTTCTGCGCTTAATCAATCTGGATTCTTGCTCTCTGAACCCATCTCTATAGAATATAATCCTGTGTGGCTTATGTCTAGTTGATTTCCTGAAGGATATCAAAAGCTCCCTAATTAAGCCAGTATGAACAACACTCCTATTTCTCTGCCCTCTTTCAGTGCCGGTCAATTTTACTGACGGGATATGGTGAGAGAATCTGAAGAGTTCACTGGACGGACTACAACATTTATGGGACTGGACAGAAGACCTTTCTCTTCAACTATGCGGTCAACAGAATGTCTCAAATGATCCAAGACTTGCTTCTTTGTTGAAGTTTAACTCTTCAAGCAACAGAGCTTCAATCAAGGGGAGTTTGTTTCATTTTTGAAGGATCAACAGAAGCTGAATATCACAGAGCCTTTGTAACACTTCTCAGAGGATCTGTGATGCAAACCTCTGCAGATCAACTCACAGAGCCTTGCTAGTGTCTTCTGGAGAAAGTAAAGAAGAGAAGAACAAGACTTGCTTCATTTATAAAACTTAGGGGAGATTTTTAGCAATTTTATTAGCTAAATTGTTAGAAGTTTTGTAAATGTAAGCACTATTGGACTTAATGTTTATTATATTATATATGGGCTTGGGCTTAAAGTAGTGAAATTCCTAGTATAAATAGGAATGTCATGTATTGCTTAGGGTAAGAATTATCGCCGTACACGTTCTAATTTTGTAAGCATTTTTGAAGTTGTATGAGAGTCGTTTTTTGAAATTTTGTGTGTTCTTCATTTTTCTGCATTTCTGTTTGAATAATCTCTCTATATCTTCATTTTTTTTCAATCTTATCCTCAAGAATATCGCTTCTCTATTCTTATCAACCTGCTACTCGAATCTTCCCTGAAAAGGTTTAAAAGTTTTGGAAACAAGGGTTAGACCATAAGGTCTAGTGAATTACCTCAAAACAGTTTAAAACACCAAAATGGTTCTCTGGCCCAAAAGATTCATTTAAATCATAAAACAGTGGAGGTGCATTGTGGACAACGAAACCCCTCACCCCGTGACAATTTAGTGGCAGGCCTCCCATATCGATGCCCTTTTAAGGGAGGACGAAACATATTCGTGCTCCACACCACTCACCTACTCCCAAGGGATGTACTGTCTCTTGGTACCCACTGTCCACCATGCAACCCTCCCCAAACACATACCAATACAATATAAGCATGCTTATAGTTTATAAAGAATCATTAGTTATTAAGCAGAATTACCATCACCTTTTTAGTAAACACATCGTAACTTATTTCAAATAACATTTCATCAAACACTTTGGTTTCACAGAAAGAAGTGACAAGGGAACTCACCTGCACCTAGACCGTTCCCCAATTACGTCCAGCCTATCGAATCTGTAAATACTCTAAGGCATTAGTGACTTTATCTAATCGAGGGATTATCTAACTATGACACCCCTAGGCAGACTAAGCACGGGGGTTCCACTATAAATAGTTCACTATTGGATTCTATATAAATAGTTCACTATCGGATTCTATATAAATAGTTCATTATCGGATTCTTCTCAAGAAACTAGCCCTAGGCCGATACCATCATCAGCCAAAGGACGATTAGGTAAACAGGCCAAAGGCCGATACAGGGTTTAAGGCAAAAGGCCAATTCGGAATTTAAGGCTAAAAGTCGAATAGGAACTCAAAGGCCGAATGGGAGAAACATCATGCCAAAAGGCCGAATCGAGAAAGAGGGAAGGTCGGCATAGGCCGAATCGGAGAACACAAAAGCCGATATGGCTTATGTAGCAAGGCCAAAGGCCGATTTGGACAATTAGCCAAAGGCCGATTTGGACAATGATGAGTCCAGGGTTCAGTTCGAGGATATCGATACTGAGACCCAAAATTCATCCAAAAAATCAGTCTAAGTCCTCCAAAATCGAGTATAATTTATTCTAAATCAAAGATAACTAATCCTATATCAATTCTTACCAACATTAAATCAACAAAATCAAATATTACTTTCAGATATTTCAGAGATGGTGAAATGATGAAGACGATGATGATGATGGTAGCCGCTCTCCAATTACACACACTATCACACACACTAATCTTTCCCAAAAATGGTATAAACCCTAATATTCACTCTTTAAATCCTTGGGCCCAAAGGCCAAGCTCATACCTAAATTGGAAGGAGCCCATTAACTAAATTTCTTTCAAAATTGACACTATTAATCCCTCTTCCTACTAATTTTTATAAAATGGTACAATTACAATGAAAGTTAACTTATCCAGTTAATTCAAAATTCCCGGTTATTACAAAAACATTATAGAACAACATAGGTCTCTAGATCAACGAGTATTATGCCTTTAAGCTATAGAAAATGAGTCTATTTAAATGACATACTCAAGGTTCAACTTCTTTGTCTTTTCATGCATGATCCACGTGAGCCTCATCTTCACACCCTTAAATGGGTACTACTATACGTCAAAGGTACATTAGATTTTAGTTTACAGCTTCATGACTCTACGACCATGGGACTCATTGGAAATTCTAACGTTGACTAGGGCGGATTCCCCGTATCTCGACGCTCGATGCATAGTTACTGTGTTTTTCTTGGCAATAACCTTATTTCATAGTCATCTAAGCGTCAACCCACTGTTTCACACACAAGAGATGAGGCTAAATATCGTGGGGTGGCAAATGTTGTTTTTGAAACCTGTTGGCTTCGTAATCTCCTGCGTAAACTTCACCAACCATTGACCAAAGCCACAATAGTGTATTGTGATAATGAGAATGTTGTGTATGTGTCCTCTTGCCCGGTTTAACATTAACGCACGAAGCACCTGGAAATTGACATTCACTTTGTTCTTGAAAAGGTTGCCATGGGTTAGATTTCGGTACATCATGTGCCTTCGAGCCTCCAATATGTTGATATTTTCACGAAAGCCTTACCTTTCTCTCTATTTTCTAACTTTCGCACTAATTTGGTGATCCCTCTATCATCATCACTCCAACTGTGGGGCGTGTTAACGTATATCTTATTAGATTCTAGGATACATTTTTATATCTCTTGTATGCAACCTAAGGTCCACATTTTGCTCTAGGGTATATTTTTATATCTCTTGTATTCAATCCAAGATCCACATTGTACTCTAGGGTATATTTTTATATCTCTTGTATTCAGCCTTAAGGTCCACATTGTATTCTAGGGTATATTTTTATATCTCTTGCATTCAATCTGATACACGCCAGAATGAAGACGAACACGACGGGTCCACACAGACGCAAGCTCGTGCCATGAAGGTTTCCGCTCGCACCACGATTCGACTTGCGGCGACGAAACACAGAGTAAGAAGACCGCTTGCACCTCGAGTCCCTTACTCGTGCCGCGAGATGCTGCAACATCTCTAGATCCGCTTTTGCCTATTTTCTCAGTTATCTAGTTTCGTGATTTATTATATCTAGTCTCCTTTTTATCTAGGATTATTATCTAGGATAGTTATTATAGTATATTTAGCATTATTCTATTTCCAGAGATATCATTTTGTTTAGTTTATAAATAAGGTTGTTAGGCTAAAATTAATTATCAAGTTTTGATCAATACAATTCTTCTCCATTTAGAGTTATTAAGAGTTTTCTATTAATTCTCCGAGTTCTGCGTTGTTAGACTCGTTATGCTTTCGGATTTACGCTTGTCGATCCGTTCCGCGTTTTCCCACAGCGTCACAGTCCAAGGTCCAGATTGCACTCTTTATACTTGTTAGTTTAAAGAAGGCGGCTGAAAGAGGAAAACAATGATTCAGAAACACATTTTCTGGACAGATTTGGTTTACACCAATTTGACAAATTTCAGTTTTACACATGTTAGGACAAATTTGGTTTACACCACTTCGACGGATTTGAGTTTTTGCACAGGTTAGAACAGATGTGGTGTTATGACATACATAAGTTTTTCACTGGTTTCCATTCATCCATTTCATTTCTCTATGCATAGAGGAATAACCGCAATTAATCAAACCGTGGATTGGGGGTTGGAGGAGGCCGGAGAAACCGTAGAGTGATGGAAGTGCAGATGGAGAGACGGTTGTTTCGCCGGAAAAACAAACAGGGGTGGAGGAATGGCGATTTCATTGGTGTTTTCTGGGAAGGGTTTTCTAAATGAAGCCTAGGTAATGTGGGTTTTATTTGATTCAAAAGTATTAAAAAAAGGTTCTTATAAAATGACATGAAAAAAAAAAAAAAAAAAAAAAAAAGCAAAAATGGTGCTCTTGACTTAACGGAGAAAACGGTTAGTGTAGTTAGGAAAAGGACCTAATCCAAACCACAATGAGTATTGTTGTGATTATTTTGTTTGGGTTGTTAACATCTCCAGTATTGCTTATCTTTTTGATAATTTTTTGTTTTCTATATTCTTTTAACCACTTACTTCTATAGTTTATTAATACAAATTTAGATTCATAATTCAATTACTTCGATTAGTCGATATTTAATTTCTATATTTTAACGTTTACTTTATAACTTTCTTTGATTATTTAATGTAATTTTAAATTCTTTTATTTTTTGTTGATTCCTTTATACGTTGTATTAAACATTTTTAATTTGTTATGCTAGTGTTTTTTAGTGATTGATGGCAGCTTTATAAAACATTTTGCTTGCTATGTTTTCTATATTGTCAATTGTCTACGATTATTTTATTGATTTAAATATTGAATAAAATGTCATCAAAACTATGGATTTTGAATCTGGTCATTTTAAGCGTAAAAAGACAAGAAAAAGATAAACAAATTTTTAGGGTCTATAAGGAACCATCAATCGATTTATTATCAAGCAGACGTTGGAATATATAAAAAAACAATATAATTAATAGTATAATTAAAAGAAATAAATGTCACATTTTGTTCATCACAAAAGGCATTTGAAATGTCAGGGTTAGCCTTTCCCAAAGACTTTCGATTATTGTCTTTTTTTTATACCAAGTAAGATTTTTGGTTCTTGTTATGTAACACGATAAGTTAAATAAACTAATGAACATTTATCAAATCAAGTGTTTAGTAAACGACCTCGTACTAAATAAACATTTTAGATCAATTTGATACTTAAAAAATATACTACTTTAGTGTTATTATTAATTTGCCTGGATGAACATAATAAATAAATAGTTGGATTCACCATCTCCTGCTATGTTAAACAAACTGCATGTGGACGATCTTTTATCGCCCAAAACAATTTTTTTTTAATATATTACTAAAAGACGCATTTTTCTATATATTGCTAAAAAACTTTTTCCTTTTCTGAATGTTAGTTACTAATAGCATTCATGATTGGTACAACTCAAAGTTCAAAGCCCGACCAATTACATTACTAAAAAGACGTTTGCTTGTATATACTACTCAAACTCAGGCTGAGTTGTCAATTCTCCCACCCCACACACATATATATAGAAAGAGGAGAGTTAAAACGTGAACTCATCCTTCATTGTAAACGTAAGCACCAATAAAATCGTACAATGTGGCAATCCGAATAAAGCTTAGACGCAATCACTTTGAATCGTGCGCCAAAGCTTTATTCAGACAATGTAAAGCTGTTATTCAATCAGAATAAAGTATGAATATTTAGGCTGAATAAAGCCACATAACGCGATACTAGTGGTCCTCACGTTAGAGGAATTCACATTTGAAGGCAACTTCATATGTGAACTCATCTTTCATCATTAAGGCAACTAAAATCGCGCCACGTGACAATATATTCATCGGCGCCTAAGCTTTATTCAGTTTGAATATCATGTACTCTAAAGCGGACATAAGCTTCATTCAGAGTGAATAAAGCTTAGGCGCAATCACTCTAAATCACGCACTTAAGCTTTTATTCAAACTGAATGAAGCTTTATTTACATTGAATAAAGCTTTTATTCAGTCTGAATAATACAAGAATATTCAGACTACATATTGCCATGTGGTGTGGGTTTTTTTTTTTGTTGAACAATATGTTGGTGCAACGTAGTATTATCGTGCCACAATGGCACCAAGTCACGATGACCCGAGTTTGAAACCTCTTCAAGGAGAATAACCACCCCCAGCCTAGTCATTCAGTTTCCGTTTAAAGGGCTTCACGGCATCAGCTGAGATTCGAACCCGGCACGCGTTCAGGGAAAATCCTCCACAATAGACTCCATCAGGAGTCAAACTCCTGACTTTCACCATATGGGAACTATAACACATGCATTAACATGCCGTTCAAACGAAAAACCCTTGCTATTTGCGAGAACGCGAGACCCTTTACCCATATACAAAGTCATATATGATTCATGTATAAAAACACGTTTTTTTTTTCTATACATCAATAAAAGACACAATTTTCTATATATTACTAAATAACTTTTTTCTTTTTTGAATGTTAGTTACTAATAGCATTCACGATTGATACAACTACTCAAAATCCGAAGCCCGATAAATTGCCTTACTAAAAAGATGTTTGTATATATTACTCAAACTAACGCTGATTTGTCAATTCTCCTTCCCCCTGTATATAAGAGAAAATTCATTTAAAAATCAAAACATTAGTAAAAATCATAAAAATTCATGGTTTTTAATAAAGGCGGCTTTAACCGGGTTTCCTCCTTTAATAATCTCTATCCTCCCATGAATAGCGTCAATCCGCCGTGATTGCGTCCACCGTAACTGGTCAAAACCATCTTTATTGACCGGATGAGTGGTGGAGATCACTTTTCTACTTCGTATTTTTTTTCGCACTTCTCTTTTGAACCTTTCTCTCTCTCTCTCTCCTCTCTCTCTCTCTCTATATATATATATATAGAGAGAGAGAGAGAGGAGGAAGTTCAAATGTGAACCACTTTTTCATTGTGAACATGAGAACGAATCTCAGCTACTCATCCGGTCAATAAATGCGGCTATAACCGGGTCCCCTCCTTTAATAATCTTCACCCTCCCATGAATCGCGTCAATTCTTCGTGATCGCGTCCATCGTAACCGAAGATGTGTGGTTGAGATTCGTCCTCACGTTCACAACCAAAATTGAGTTCACATTTGAACTTTCCTCTCTCTCTCTCTCTCTCTCTCTATATATATATATATATATATATATATATATATAGGGAGGTTCATACAAGAACAACCCATTTTAAAGGAACAAATGAACCAAATGTGAGCCACACATTATGTGGGACCCACCCATTAATTAAACCATATGTGATTTAGTGGTGGGACCCACCAGAATCATATATGATTTAATAATGGGTGGGTCCCACATGGGCCCACATCAGTGTGATCTAAAATGATTCATTTGTTCTTACAAAATGATTTTGTTCTTATTTGAACATTTCTCTTTCTCTCTCTCTCTCTCTATTATATATATAATATATATATATATAGAAGTAGGTTCTAATAAAAACTGACCCAATTTGTAAGAACAAATAAACTAACCACAATCACATATGATGTGGACCCATGTGAGTTTTACATATTAAAAAATCATATATGATTCAAGTGGATCCCACAACTATATCTATATCTATATATTACTAAAAACTTTTTTTCTTTTTTGAATGTTAGTTACTAGTAGCATTTAGGATTGGTACAAGTCAAAATCCAAAGCTCGACCAATTGCATTAATAAAAAGACGTTTGTTTGTATATACTATTACATGGTGCGATTTTAGTGGTTCTTATGTTTACAATAAAAATTGAGTTTTCATTTGAACTTTTATAATATATATATATATATATATATATATATTGAGGCAAATTCATACAAGAAACACCCCAATTTATAAGAATAAAGGAAATCAATTTGAACCACATGTAATGTATCTATATTTGAATGGTATATTTTCGTATGGATTCGAACCTGTTTTAACAGCACACAAACAAAGACATTCAATTTACAAGAGATACAGACAAGAATAAATTATTGAGTGTACTTGAGGGAGGCATTTATTAAATCATTAAGGGGCCGTTTGGTTCGCGGAATTGGATGAATTCAAAAGAATTGGAATGACGAATTCCATTGACCAAATTCCATGTTGCTGTTTGGTTAGCGGAATGAAAGCTAAGGCATCCTTCGAATTCCTTCAAATTCCTTGAATCAAGGAATTTGCCATTCCATGCCATATCCCTTGGAATTCATTGGAATCATCCCTCCTTCCCTCTCGTTTTCTCCATGTATGGCTTTCTCATCTCCATCCATCGTTCTCTCATTCCAAATCTTTTCCCGGTTCGGTCTCGGTTTTTTTATTTTTAAATAATTAAATTATATATAAAATTAAATAATCAAATTATATATATATATATATATAGAAAAATGATCATGCGAGAATGAAATCTTTTTAAGAGAATACGAGAATGATTCTTAGCCATCCATTTTCGTATTTCAAATACATCACCCACACAACCTCTATGGTCACCCACTTCCCCCACCTCCGCCACTACCGTCACCACTGCCACCGCCTCTGCCACCACCGCCGCCACCACCGTCGCCGCTGCCAGCACCATCGACACTGCCACCGGCACCTCCAACACCCCCGTCGGCACCTCCGGCACCATCGACACCACCGCCAGCACCTCCGAAACCACCGCCGGTACCTCCGGCACCATCGAAACCACTGTCGGCACCTCTGGTACCATCAAAACCACCGCCGGTACCTCCGGCACCATCGAAACCACCCCTATATATAAAATCATTCTCGTATTATCTTAAATTGATGTCGTTCTCGTTTGAACCCACCCTATATATATATATAAAGCGGTTCGGTATTTGGGGAAACCAAGTATGTTCGGTTCGATTGTTTTCGGTCGAGATGGAAATCAAAACCGAAATCGAACCGTTTTCGGTTAGTTTGATTCGGATCGGTTTTTTACCGGTTGAGATGGAAACCAAAACCGAAATAGAACCGATTTTGGTTTTCGTCCGGTTCGGTTTTTTCTGGTCGAGATGGAAGCCATAACCGATATCGAACCGATTTCGGTTTTTGACTCAGTTCGATTTTTTCAATCGAGATGGAAAGCAAAACCGAAACCGGACCGTTTTCGATGTTGGATTCGTTTTTTTGTTTCGGTTTCAGTTTTTGTTTCTTTTTTTTTCGTTTCGGTTCAATTTTGGTTTTTGCTCACCTTACTTTTTACATTTTTATTCCAATTCCACTTCCATCCAACCAAACACAACCAAAATTGTTGGTCAAATTCCATCAAATTCCAATTCCAATTCCTTCAAAGTCAAATTCCTTGACGAATTCCAATTCCACCGAATTTCATTCCACGAACCAAACGCTACCTAAGTTTCAGGCCCACGATCGTTCATGCAGTCTCATAGATAGGAAGGGTTCAAACGAGACCCCTAACTATTTACCAGGACAGAAAAACTTTTTCATGTATAAAATCATATATGATTCAGTATATAAAAATTCACGTAGAAAATCATATATGATTCACGTACAAAGTCAGCATATGATTTACATACAAAATTATATATGATTAGGCGAATTCCCCGCGACTTAAAGTGGTGTGCGTCCATTTTTTTTCGTCGGTATAAAATGATATATGATTTTGTACAAGAAAAAAGTTATCCGTGTTCTTCTAAGAAGTTAGCGTTCTCGTTTAAACCTCTTTATATATATATATAGGGGTGGGTTCAAATGTGAACCACTTTTTGGTTGTGAACGTGAGGACAACCGGGAGCGCGACACGTGGCGGATGACTAGGCACCACGTCAGATCCACGACGGATGACTAGGCGCCACGGAGGATGACTAGACGCGATTCATGGGAGGGCATTGAATTAAAGAGGGGGACCATACTCAAAGCCGCCACGTGTCGCGCTCTCGGTTGTCCTCACGTTCACAACCAAAAAGTGGTTCACATTTGAACTTTCCTCTATATATATTATATAGATACATAGAGTCGGGTTCAAATGAGAACGAGTGTATTTAAAAGAACACGCGAACCGACAAAATCCTATATGAGTTTTGTGAAAAAGCCATGCCGGAGACTTAGTTGCGACTTAAGTAGCGAGCACAGTCGGATGAATAATTTATGATTTTTTAATTAAATCATATATAATTTTTTAAGTTCGTGTGTTCTTTTAAATAATTTTTGTTCTCAATTGATCTTTCCTCTAAATATGTATGTATGTATGTATGTATGTATGCATGCATGCATAGAATTGTACATTTATATGTGTTCCCGTTTTCCTTTCTTTTTTTTTTCTCTCTCTAAGATTGATTCAATGTCCCCCTCTCTGTGCCTCGCAGGTACTTGTTACTATCATCTTCATCCGCACAAAAATCTTTCTACAAAAAAACTCTTCAATTCCAAGAAAAACTCCATAATCTATGCCAGTAGTAGTAGTAGCAGACTAAGAAAATGTGCTTTAAAAGCGAAAAGCAGCATTACTAGTACAGAATTCAAGAAAGAAGATAAAGAGAAGAAACAAAAAAGGTTTCGGATCCTGATCGCGGGCGGTGGCATTGGTGGGCTGGTGCTGGCTCTCGCGGCCAAAAAACGAGGGTTCGAGGTGACAGTGTTTGAGAAAGATTTAAGCGCCGTGAGAGGCGAAGGAAGGTATCGCGGGCCGATTCAGCTGGTGAGCAGTGCGTTGTGTGTGTTGGAGAGTATTGATAAGGGTGTGGTTGACCAACTGATGGAAACTGGTTGTTTCATTGGTGATAGGATGAATGGCCTTGCCGACGGCCTTTCTGGCAACTGGTAAACCATCTCATATTTAAACTATTTGCGTTCCATCAAAAATGAATTTATTTTATAGTGTCAAACTCTCAATTGAGTTTATTTTATTGTCATTTTTCGAAACTAGCGACTCTGTACATATCGTCATTTTTATATTTTAGTTTTTTTTTCTTTCACATCTTTAACCCATTTTTATAGTGTTAAAAAGGTTTTTTGAGATTGCTTCTCGTGTTTTTTTAAAAAGTTATATTTTTCGTTTGAACCTCCCTATATATATATATGGGTGGGTTCAAATGTGAACCACTTTTTGGTTATGAACGTGAGGACAGTCCAGAACGCGACATGTGCCAATCTGACATCCGCGGGTCAAGACTTATTCAGTCTGAATAAATCCGCGAATTAGTGTTATTTATACTGAATAAAGCGTTATTCAAACTGAATAAGCCTTGACCCGCGGCTAACCCACGGGTAACCCGCCCGGGTCAGAGTGCGACTAAGCCTTATTCATACTGAATAACGCTTTATTCAAGCCTGAATAACACTAAGTCGAAAATTTTTCAGATTGCCACGTGGCGCGGTCTGGGCTGTCCTCACGTTCACAACCAAAAGTGGTTCACATTTGAACTTTTTTCTCTCTCTCTCTCTCTATATATATATATTTATATATTGAGGAAAGTTCAAATGAAAACTCATTTTTCATTGTGAACGTGAGAACCATTAAAATTATGCCACGTGACAACATTGACTCTGAATATCATGCATTATTTAGAGTGAATAAAGGCTTATTCACTCTGAATAATGCATGATATTCACGTTCACAACCAAAATTGAGTTCAAAAATAAATTAACTTAATAATTATAAGGGTATCGAGTGTAATTTTAAAATACACTAAAATACATTAAAAATACATATATAATTGTAATCGTGAGACTATAGAGAGAAAAAACTACAAAAAATTTGGAATTCAGAAGTTTACCAACCATCAAAGTGATCCATCTTGAGATGGGTGTCAATGTAAAAAAACAAAATAAGAACAATTTGCATTATAAAAAACAATTATGGTCTTACTCAAACAGGTAACATTATACAAGCTTTCGATACAAGCATATACATCATAACGCGCAGTAACGCAAGGGCATTCTCACCTCGTTATACATAAAAACGAATATTAACTAAAATATAGTAAAAAATATACGAATATCTTTTTTGTCAATATACTTATGAAATAAGCTCAATCTTAAATATTTTTAAATTTATTTATATTATATAAAATCATAACATTGAATTAACTTATTCTTTTTAAATTAATATTGTTATATTCAAAGTATTATTAGGAAATGTTGTATCTTGAATTTAACCTTCCGAACAAGGATGGCCTTTTGAACAAGGATCATGAGATTATGTGCATTAGGAGTCTACTTAGATGATAGGATCACAAATCTATCACATCATTATTTTTCTTTATTTGTTTTTGAGCTTTCCTTATTTATCTTTCCTTGTTTGGTTGCTTTAAGAAAGATACCTTTGTGTTGATGCTTTGGATTATAACTTTTTGCAATCTTTCTTCGAAATCCAAATCTTGATTTCTTTTAACTTTTCTGTTAATTTCGACAATCATTCTTCTTTTGACTCTCTAGATTGGTAGAGTCTAAACATCATAAAATCTCTTTCCTTGGCTGATTTTGGTTCGAGGTTGTCTCATGGTAAAAACCCTGAAGCACTCCCTTACATCTTGAAATTCACACTACGTTGATGAGTATACCTCCGAGAATTGCTTATCCCCAACAATGGTAGATTGGTAGAGTCTAAACATCATTTCTATGTTGGAGATATATGGAGGATTGTTATAGTGTTGTTAAGCGGAGGCAAAGAATTCATGGATTAAGATGGGATTACCTTTTGGTGGTGGTGTTGCAAAACGAGCGGAGGCAGTGGTGTTGTTAATTCTGACACATTCTATGGTTAATGGTCAAACTGTAACCTAGATACTTAAAGGTTTTGAGATGTCACATTTAGTGCCAAAATGAAGATTTTGGTTACCAATACAGAAATCAGAATAAGTTACGTTACATGTCCATGCAATTTTATTATAGATAAAAGTCTCGTTAAATACCTTATTATGTTAATTAAGTGTCATGATAAGTAACCTATTGCGTAGTTTGTGCCTCAAGTTATGGTTTTTGCCTATATTACTATTAAGTCATCGTTCTTATTTTGTTGATCTAAGAGTTTCTTGTAAACTATCAGAGTTTTAGAGTTAGTTTCTGTTTCATCTTTTATGTTAGTTTTGGTTGTTAAGGCTCCTATTATAAAACATGTAATCATAGATATTTTTTTGCCAGGATTGCCAAGTTTGATCTATTAACCCCAGCCATTAATAGTGGACTTCCTACGACTCTACTAATAAGCAGAATGGCACTACAGAAATCTTATTGAATGCAATTGGAGATCACATTGTTCTTAACAAATCTAAAGTTGTGGATTTCTCTCAAGACAATCATAAGGTCGATTTAACACTTCACTTATTTATTTCAATATCATGTTTTAGATTATGGGTTTGTTTAACAAAATACAATAAAATTTGGTGTATTCCTTACCAACAATGTTTGAGTACGTATCCTAACTATAGATCACTTTATATCTTAACTTAATTTATAGGACCATACAATACAAGTATCTTATCTAAGAGTGTTGTAATAACTTTATAGGACAATTTTAAATAAAGTAGACTGTTATTATGCATTTTTTATGGACACTTTTGATCAGAAGCGTGCTATAAACACTTCTTTTTATACGACACTTGTTTTTATAAGATAAATTTTCAAATGTGTTTATAAAATAACAAATACAATGTTTTGTTTTTAAAATGTACTAAAAACATTGTTAAGACGTCCAAAAGCGTTCTATAAACATATTGCAACAATATTCAATATGATTTTCATCTATTGGTCTTATAAACTGAAGTCCTATAAAGCGAACTATTGACTTCAGGGTCGCTTCTGAAACTCTTACTTGGTAAGCGCTTTCAGTAAGGATATTAACTTCACTTCCCTTATTGTATAACATTCTCGGCCATCAAAATTGATTGTTGGTAAACAACATATCAAACCTAATAAACCCTTATCAGGTAGAAGTCTTGTCCCTCCCCTGCCGATTAAGATGCTTGATCCTTGTTATTCCTGTTGTCGGGTATTCTAGGTAGTTTTCATGCTCAATAGGTAAGAAGTGTAAGACAAATGATATCGATAAGCACTTACCCGCTAACGTTTTAGTAAACGGTCCCTTATAAGACATCTTAGACATCATAAACCCAATTTTTTGTAAGGACATGTCTACTAACTATAAGACCAAAGTTTAATTTATTCAATGCATGCAAAAAAATGCTTCTATGGACGCATACTTGGGGGGTGTTTGGGATGCTTTTTTTTCTCCCTTATCTGCTGATCACGGGTTGAAAACACATATAACCAGTTTTAAGTGTTTGGATAAATGTGTTTATCATGGTTTGAAAACTCAGATAAACAATTTTATAGAAGTAGAAGGGGATATACTTATTTAAAGCACGTTAAGCGCTTTATGAAAATAAGCAGATAAGCATTCCCAAACACCCCCTTGGTTTAAAAAACTCGCATTACAATGAACATAATAAAATGTGTATCAAACTCCACGTAATGAATTCTTGTAGGTCGTGGTAACGCTTGATGATGGGCAAAATTTGAAGGCGATATCTTAGTCGGAGCAGATGGAATTTGGTCACAGGTGAAGCTTGATTCTCGCATGATGTTCCTTAGAATTCCTTGTGTTTGTTATATAAATAATATGGGAATTTTAGGACCAACACATTACAAAAACATTGAGGGAAACATGCAGCGAAACATTTGCGTTACATGATCTCTTATAATAAAGTTAAAAACTACATTTACAAATAAATTGATGTGAAACAAATATGGGTCGAACAATCAAGATAAACAACAAAACACGGAAAACAAATCAAAGGAAATACAAGTAAATAATTTAATAATTTAACTTAATTAAACGTTGTACTACCAAATTAACCCTCTCTAATATTTCTCTTTCCATTTTAGGGATGTAGCCACAATACCCCATGTACTTATTGTGCAAAAGAGAGGTTAAAAGCTTATTCTTTCCATTGAGGATGATAGTAAATTTGTAATAGAGAAACAAAGATAATTAAGGAAACTAATAAAAGAAAGAATCCTGTTCTAGGAGGAATTTGTCAGGAGACATTCAAATATCTATACAACGACTAAAATATTCTCCAATATGCCCTACAAGATGGATCTCCATGAGGAGAGACCAATCTTGGTTAGAAAGCATGAATGTGCGCTCAGGAAAGTGGTTTAGTGGGTACATCTAATTGATCTCTAGAACGGACACTCGTGTACGATGGATTCTTGAACTTGTTTATGAAATTATCAAAATCAAGTGCAATATGTTTCATGCAAGAATGAAAAACCAGAGTGGAGCAAAGATTTGTTGCTCCCACATTATCACATTATATTATCGGTTGTTGTGAGGAGGTGTATTCAACTTCATTGGAACATAAGTAATTAACGAACTTTAGTTGTTGTCGAAGCAACAGATCGAGATTGATATTCTGCTTCATGTAAAGGATTGTCTTTATCAATGAACCCTTGAGGTTAAGCCATGAAAACTTCTTCTTTAAGTGTGCCTTGGAGGAACCCATTATTTACATCGACTTGGCGAAGATCCCATGAATAAGTGCTACCGATATGACGAGATGAATTGTCGTTGGTTTAACGATAAAGTTGAACGCCTCGTGTAGTTGACACCTAGTTGTTGGTGAAACCCCTTAGCAACTAATTGAGCGTTGTACCTGTCAATAGAATTGTCAGGTAAGTGTTTGGTTTAAAAAATCCATTTGCATCTAACTAAGTTTGGGACGTTAGTGGGAGGAACAAGCTCCCAAGTGCCATTTCAAACTAAGGCATCATACTCGTTTGACATTACTTGCCACCATCTGTGGCCCGAGTTACACTTGTGGTTCAACATCTGTGGCAAGTTCAGCCGAGAGACTTATTTTGGTAAGTGTTTTGTGGATATTGTTGTGGAGCTGGTTATTACCGGTGATTATTGGTGATGTGCAAGAGGTAGCAAAAAAACGAGGTGTTAGATTTGTTGAAGTGGCTTGGGTTTGGGTATTTGAAGGAAATATTTGGGGTGCTAGTTGTAAAGGGAGAGGTGATCTGTTGGGGATTGGACTGGTGTTGGTGGTGAATGAGGTGATTAGTTGTTTGAAGATGAGGGTAAGTGATCAGGTTGAGTGAAGTTCTGTGTTATCATAAAGAAGTCCTTGTTTGATAGTCTACAGATGGTATATAAGATGCTGGAAGAAGAACATGTCGGCGGAACCAAGTGATTGTGGTATCATTGAGGCTGGAAAAAATTTTACTCAATCTTAGAGAAGGGAAACTCTAACTTAATAAACCTGACATGGTGCGAGACAAAGATATTATGGGTATAGGGATCATAGCAAAGGTATGGAGTTTAGAATAGTTGGGCGGTGATGTGAAAAGTTATATATATATATATATGGTGAATTCATTTGGTGTGTGGGTATGGAAACATTGTTTATTAGATATGTGGTCTTAAGAAATGCATAAGAAGAACACGTGAGGGGTAGAGAGGCTTTACACATAAGAGAGAGACAAGTTTCTATTATGTGATGGTGTCGTCGTTCAAAGAAACCTTTTACATGTCAGGGTGTGTTGTGGTGAGGTGATATGTGAGATTTCTGTTGTGGATAGGTATATGGCAAGACCAATGTACCCCCTCTAATTATCTGAGTAAAGGATAACTAATTTCTTGAGAAATACATTTCAACATGTGCGTTGAATCAAGGAAACACGGTTGCTAGATCATATTTGTGTTTGAGTGGTATAACCATATATAGGGTGCAAAGTGGTCCACACGAAATAACATAGTATTTAAGTCCATCAACAAAGTGAATCGGGGATGTCCACACAACAAAATAAATTATTTGAAATGTTGTATGGGAATCGATTGTTGAATTTGAGAAAGGTAGTTTACGAGTTTAATTTCAAAAATAGTCATTAAATAAGATTCTCTAGTATGACTTGATTCTGAAGCTAACTTGAATTATAGCTAAAATATAGCGTTGAGTGGACTTAGATGGGTAACCAAGACGATGATGCCAAGACGGTGAGATGTGGGATGCGAAATTGACCATTTATACATATTATCTTTAGTTTGTCCATCCAACAACTATGCCCTTGTGCATAGATCCTTCACACGAAAAGATTCAAGTAAGAGTTCAATTAACATGTCATTAGATTTGCAAATTGAGAAATGGAAAATGAGGTTTCTTTTTGTTTTAGGGATAAATAAAACATCATCCAACTTAAAAGTGTGAGATGGTGTAATTAGAGATGTAGAACAAGTTTTTTTAAATCCGTAAACCAATACCATCTCCGGTCACGATGTCGTTAGGCCCGGCGTATGGGGAGGGAGTGAAAGATTTTCATATCAGCAGTCACTTGATGGCAGCACCACTATCCATAAGACAAACTTGCGGTGCCACTTTGGATCATTGTGGCAAAATGAGCTTTTGGTTTCTATGAGGATTTGTTAATAGTTGCAAGTGGATGAGACGTGCCTTGTGAATGATTTGGCACTAGTTGATAAAGGGAGAATTAGGCCACATGGTAGACCTGTTGGCGGCATCCTTAACACTTGTTGAGTTATGGTTTGGTTTGACGTGGAGAGGGATGTTACTCGTATTAGTGAGTAGGTGTGGGCAATAGTCCTAGTTGAGTTATCGGGAAGGAGCGATGTGAGCCATTGTTCTTGGTTAATGAGACATTTGCGGTGGTAGGATGTAGGGTTGGATGCGATTGAGTTTGCTTCAAGTTTAGTTCATGGTGGATGAGTTTTTCATGAAGTTCATCAAACGAGATTGGGTTTCCTTTCCTTCAACTAAATGAGCAACATGAGAGTAGTGATCGTCAAGACCTTCTAATAGTACCTGAATAAGGTGTTCATGGTTTAAGGGTTTTGTGAGAGTTGCTACTTCATAAGATTTGGACTTAATGAACTGCATGTATTTTGAAATTGATTGAGAGCCTTTTGTGGCTCGTTTAATTTGGTCTTTGATCTGTTTGATGTGGCCATGGGTCATGCAAGCATAAATGTTGGCAAGAATACGTCAAGCTTCATGGGATGCGGCTATGTTATTGGATAAGCAGTATGATAGGAGCATAAATGGAACCAACAAGGGCACCAAACAATAGTTTATCTTGATGAATCCACGGCAGGTAGGATGGGTTTGGGGACTCAATTGCGTTTGCGATGATAGTGTTGGGTGGACAAGGGTGAGATTCGTCAATGTATTTGAATAGATCATATCCAACAATAATAGCTTTGAAGTTTCCATGCAAGATAGTTCGTGGGAGTAAGTTTGAGTATGTTTTGAGAAGAAATGTTTACAAGTTAGAGAGGTGCTCATGGGTTTGTTGTGTTCATGTTATCTGAGTTGGCGATGGTGATGATTTAAGGCTCTCAATTGGTCATCCTTCCTCACTTGTATATGCTGGACAGGTAGCGCTTTAATAGCTTAAGGCAGAAGATGAGTTAGTAAGACACTAGTTAAAAGCTTGTCCTTTCCATTGAGGATGATAGCAAATTTATAATACAAAAACATAGATAATTAAGTAAGCTAATAATAGAAAGAATCAATTATTCTATGAGAGAATTAACAAGAGGTATACAGAGATCTATAGAACCAACTACAATATTCTCTAATGCTTATATAAAAAAACCAAAGAGTTTCTAACCCAAATGGAATCCCAAAATCAAGGTTTCTCGAGTATCATGTTGCTGATAAAAAAATGACCATATAGCAATAAAACTCAAAATGTCTCAATGTATGGTAATCTATTTTCTTAAAGTGTTAGAGCCTAATACCCCAAGTGTTTTGTATAACAAAACCTAAAGACTCAATACTAGCAATACATGCTGACCTTAAGGGTATGCCAGTACGGTGGTACCACCACAACGGGCCTCTAACTGCCATAGAATAAAGTTGTTGATCAATACAATTGGTTTGGTGGAAGAGTTTACAAGTGCTCTACTTGTTACATTGGATACATGAAATAAAATCTCGTACACTGCAGGTTTTTTAACTTTTCTTTAATTTAAACAACCGTCTAATTTAAAATATTTTGTTTTGGTTAACTAGTATTACTTATTTTACTTTTATAAATTTCTCTGTTCCATAATTATCTATTTATTCATAGACTCCTTATTTTTTCCCACTTTTTTCGTCATTCTTATAAAAGTTATTTCGCCTCTGCAATTCATGCATCGATTAATTCTCAATTCTCATTTCTTCCACTTAACTTCAATCTCATAGTTTACAAAACCATGTTTTTCCTTATATCTTTATTTTTGTATTAGTTTTCTTGTATAACTTTGTTTTTTAATTAGTTAGTGAAGTTTAGATCTTCTAAATCATTGTTAATTATTTCTACATATTTTCTCGAACTTTGTTAATTTATAATGTGTTATTTCCATTAATAGTAATAAATCAACAAAACTTTCCTTGTGGATATGAATGTGCTTCTATAATCACCAATAATGATTTTCTGATTTTATGTAAAATATGATACCTTCTACTAGAAATTTTAGATAGAATGCTAAATGTCAATAAAAAAATGAACAATTTGTAATTATCAATTTGAAGCAGAAATGACCATTTATCTTCAGTACTAAGATATTAGATTATTTGTCTTATATATGGTATATTGTACTTATTATGTTTTTTTTATTAATTAAACTATTATTCTTGTTTTATTTTGATTTTTTATATAATTATTTTATGTTTTCGTACATTAAAAGTTTGTTTTGAATTTAGTAACAAACTATATATAACTAAAAAACAATTGTAGGGCTATGTTGGCCCTATCAACACGAATCAAATCCTAAAATAAGTTTTTTTTCAAGTTTGTCTATAATATTCGTGCGTGGTATCCAAAAACATGACTAGCTAATTTTCCGAAATGCATTTATTGTATTCATGCATTTGTCTCTAACTATTGTGGAACACCAACAATGACTACATTCAATTATACAAACCCATTTGTTTTTGTACCATGTGTAGGTGCGTAAGAAATTATTTGGAGTCCAAGAAGCAAGTTATTCAGGCTATACATGCTACAGTGGACTAGTAGAATACACTCCCTCATACAAGAGTTATATCGGGTACACAACTGTATGCCTAAGATGGATATATTAACTAACTTTTAACCATACCTCTACCATGTTTTTTTTCCAGCTATCGGGTTTTTTTGGGACCCGGCCAATACTTTGCTACCTGTGATGTAGGCAATGATAAAATGCAATGGTATGCCTTCCATAACGAGCCCTCGAGAAGTTATGATACTATAGCAGGTGATTTATATGGATCTGTGTTTTCTTACAAACTTTTAGCCACATGTCAGTTGGTGGATGTTTAAGTTAGTTAACCTTTTGTTAGTTGTTACTTTTGTAAGTGTTTCTAGGAAACGTTAAACCAATTGGCTTAGTTTCTACTGTATAAATACTTTGTACTCTTCTTATTTAATCAATTAGATGATAAAAAAGCCTTCTCCCATGCCTCTTATATGGTATTAGAGCTCTTTGCTTTTCTTTGATTCTTCTTTCCATATCTCATCTTATTGTTCCCAATTTTTATTTGAATCAATGAACTAAACTAAAATCCCCAAAAGTGAGATAAATGTGGAAGCGATAAACAGAAAGGGATTTAGAGTAGATATGGTTGTAAACACATAGAAAATAAGAAACATAATCATAGAATAGATATGATTGAACTCTCTCAACATATTACAATTGCTCTTAGAGTGTGTGTACTTGGATACCAATTATAGTGAGAAAATCTCAACTATATACTCCTAAACTACGTGATTATAGCCAACGAGCTTTTGACACCTGGAGGCAATTCAAATCACCGAGATATGCAAGTACAATTCTCAAATTTGTTGTACCCTCCTCGTGTGATTTACACATGATCGCCTCACATGATTTGCACATGATCTCCACTTAAAAGGTCTTTGAGAGATGTTAAGTCTTCATTTCAGATGTTGACTTCCACAGAACCTTTGAGGTGCCTCGTAGAGGTTTTGTGGTCTGGATCTTTGTGTTGACTCCTCTGAAGAAGACCTCCTGAGCTTACAACAATGACGAGTTCTTTAGTCTTCGACTCTCTTCTATAGACTTCTAAATTTAGTCTATTTTTCAATACTTCTATACAAAATTTGGACCTAACAATCTCAACCTGAGTATTGAATAATAAACAATTGAATAAAGGCTAATCTAAGAAGCTAAGAGGTGAAATGAACTCAACCTCTAAAGACATACTTCATTACAAGTGAAAATGCCATAAGGCAAGTAAATTAAATTACACTAACAAAGAAATGATTTATAGAAGTACAAAAGTCTACCTTGGGAAGTCATTGATTGGATAGATAAAACAATTTTCAAAGTCTAATTCATCAACAGGATAAGATCTATGTACTTCATTTGTGATTGGATTTGACTTATCACTTATCTGCAGGCCTCTCTAGCACAATGATTGTTCCTCTCTTTCTTCTTAGAGCATTGAGGATCATCGTCAAAGTGCTGTTAGAAAACTTGTTAGCTTCTTTAGGTCTCAACACCACCTTCTAATTATCATCATCTCTATATATGAATCCAAGGAAAGGGCTAGTGATTACACACTTTGAAGGAAATCCTCTATGCTTGGAAATGTTTTTTTAGGATTTGTTATAGAAAGCTTGTCGACTCTAGTTGTAGAGAGATCACGAAGTCGGTCTTACGTAAGCTTTCACGTGTGCACATGACCTCTTTGATATTCATGTTTGCAATCCCATACTCCTTTCTCTTATCCCGATGAGCGATATTGTGAGTGTGAAGTTGAAGCAGATCATAGGCATAAAAGTTGTTCAAGTCAGCATCTGAAAAGTTGTATTGCACCCTATCTGCTCTCTCAACCACATACTTGCATACTATAACAGCTTTGTTCGAAGATGGATGCAGGGTGCTTTTAGAATATTTGTTATGTTGTGTAGAGAGAATACCTTATTACTACTGTAGCCTTTTTTCTAAAATCTGATATTGATATACTTTAGAGTGGTTGGGTGTAGGTCAAGGGCTATAAATACTTCTTCCGGAAAGGCACTTAGAGATATTTATGGGCATTCTCAATGAACTTAGGCTCTATCGGTGGTGGCCTAGGAACCTTTCTTCTCATAGCTTCCACATTTCAATTATGCTCTGCAGCAAAAGTCCTTACAACACTTGTATTAACCACTAAAAGGACCTATAGCACCTGTAGACAACCTAGCTACTATGCGTAAGCTAGGAACGTCTTCTGTTGTATTCACAAGGTTATCCACAATAGTTGCACGATAGATAACACAATAGAGGGCATTGATTTAGATTAGAAGGCTTTACAAACTTCTGTAGAGAAGTTGGGTTGGAGATATCTCGATCTCCTTCCCTTTTTCATTTGAGGTGCCTTCTTTTTTAATAGGGTCTTCATCTTGCTTTCTTTTCTTTACACTTCTCTCTTCTGTCACACCTTGTGTCTCCTTAGTGTTAACACAATCGATATGCATAATCACTTATTAAAACTTGGCAAGTTTGGCGAATGGCATGTCCTCTACATCACTAACGAAGTTCTAGAGTTATTCAGAGACTAATTTAGGATCTGCATCTGTAGAGAATTTGGGATTATGTGGTGGTGATGATCATGGAGTTGGAGTACGTACTAGTGCTTTAACCTTAGAGGCACACGTCGTTTTTCCTCTTAGACATGCCTTCAGAAGGTTGTGATGGAGCGGTTGGAGACTCTATAGTGTGTGATGTTTGAGTAGTAGGTGTCATTTAAGTTGGAAGCTCTAATTGAGTTGATGACTCTGTGGGGGTCGCCTTAGATGATTCTTGAGCATGTGCCTAAAATCTAAAGAAGTTCAAGAGATCATTCGATTAATGTGTGTCAAGTCTCATCATCAATTAGCAAATATCTTCCCAAAGCTATTAGCTGTCTTAAACACCAGATGATGATATCAAAGATGGCCTTATAAGACATCTTCAATGCCCATCTTTAGGGGGATATTATCTGGGCTAGTTCAACAAAGTTTAAGTTTGTTTTGTAATTGTTTTCTTGTTGGTCCAAACTCTCCAAGTAATGATGAAGGATGATGATCCTTGTTCTACTTAGTGAAAAATGTTTAGTTATAAATTTTAGCTTTAATCGAGCATTACTGAGTATGTCTAGTGATACATGATAACTTGTATTGTAACGCTTTTGTGTTCAACATCAACGATTATCACTTAGTCTGTTTAGTGATACCAGATATCTCACTATTGAGAATAAAAATGTAACTAAGCTTATTTCAAATATAAACAACGTACATCAAAGAAACCAATCAGAGATGTAGAAGAAGTAGCTAATGTGAGAGTCAAGAATGATCATGATCTATACCAAGATTTAGTAGTATCATCTAACTAAACAACATGAAGATCTAAAGTTTAAGACTCAGTTATCACAAAGCACTCTACTCAGTTACCTTTATAGTTAACCAAATCCTTGAATAAGAAGATTAAAGTTTTGTCTTATCCTCTACTGTGCACAAAGGATAACCCAATGCTTTTACTCGCAGATCGTACAAAGGATGATCACTTTACTATTCCCTTTGTACATGTTAAGCCTCAAAAAACATGTTCATCACTACCAAAGGTATGGGCTACCAAAAGCATGCTCATATACGTTGCTAAATAGTACACATCAAACCAATCTTCAGCTTACATGTGAAAAGTGGTTTTGACATGCATTTAATGTACTTGGTATAAGTAGCATAGAAGAACTCATCTTGTCAACACTCCACATTTGTACCATTGCCCTCGTCTCCTTCTTAGTCATTTCTTTCTTCTTTTTAAATCTCACTTATGCAAAAGTGAAAGCTTAATGTTTCTCATAAGATTGTTTATATTAGGTTACATATTTCTATTCCCCAACAATCTTGTAAAATTTGTTTTTGGTTTCATAATCAATAAAATAGAATTTGATATATAATCTTTGAAAACTATGATTATGTTCAACCCTCATTCTACAATATATTGCTTGAAGGAACCCTACAGTACCAACATTTTAGAAGGTGTTAGCCTACTCAACTATTTTCTCCTATATAAATACTTTTTTTCTTTTCATTTAATAATATAATGGAAAGTCTTCTCCCATTTTTAGATAAAAAAAAATACACAAATACCTATAAATAATAAATCTTTGGATAGTATTAAAATTTCTATGTACTTTTTTAAACTCATATTTATCTTAAAGGTTTCCTCTCTTTTTCAGAGCTTACAATCAAGAAAGAAAAACTTATGGAACTATTCGGGTGTTGGTGCAACGACGTAACGACATTGATATGCAGAACAAAAGAAGAAAATATTATACAGAGAGATATCTACGATAGGGACATGATATACTCGTGGGGGATAGGACGTGTTACTCTTTTAGGAGACGCCGCTCATCCAATTCAGCCAAATATTGGCCTTGGTGGTTGCTTGGCAATAGAGGTAAATTTTTCTAGAAACATAATGGTGAACAAAATGCGTTCACTGTCTTCTAATATCATAAGCCCACAACTATTAGATTTCAAAGCTCGATTTTAGATGTCATTTTGTTGGCAACTAAAGCATAGGGTAGTCAACTTAATTATATACTTACCAACTAGGGAATTTCAGTAAGAGTAGTGAATAAAAGTTTGGCTTTAAGTTTATATTTTATTGGATTTGTAGGATTGTCACCAATTGATTACTGAAATGGAAAGCATCATGAAATGTGAACCTGATAAAATCACGTTGAATGAAATTGTCTCGGCACTTAAGAGGTAACTAGAACCATTTCTTGCAATAGATTTAGACGTAGGACTATGAGTGGTGACTGTTTCTGGTAGCTAATTAAATATTGCAACACAAATCCTTATGCAAAGATACGAGCAAAAGAGAATGCTAAGAACAACAATTGTGCATGGAATTAGCCGTATGGCATCAAAATCGCTTGGTAGTTATCAAAATTTCACCAACTTGAAGATGATTTGGGTGCGTAATACTTTTTCGTATTTGGCACTTGTTTTTATGTTTTCTTGTACTAAAAATTTGGTTTGATTATCGCTAATGATTTTTTTCTCATTTGATAGCAAATTTGCTTCCAAGTTATGGGATTTCCTTTGAGTTTAGCACTGTCACATTTCTTACCTTGGTTGGTAACTGGCCACTGGTTAGTAATCGTCATCATCTACCTCTCTCTATGCATATTAGGCTAAGAAATGGTCAATTTTATCTACTTTAATTCTATACAAATAAGAAATATGAAGTTTTTTTGTTTTCTTTGATTTTCAGATGGAAATTGTCAAGGGTTTATATGTAGGGCCGTAAATAAACCGAATGTTCAGCAAACCGTTCGTGAACTATTTTGTGGGACGTTCGTTTGTGAATGTATATTTATTTGATGACTGAACATGAACATACAAGAATAAATGTGTCTTTCATTCATCATGTTCATGAATTAGTAATTAAGAATTATATATTTAGGAAGTTAACATTTGAATTATAATTATAATTAAATGATAAAAATAAAAGGTTAACATTTTTCAAAAAGAATAATAATAATAACAAAAACAACAAAAGCGGATGCTTTTACCCCTTCCCACCGGCTCCCTTATATAGTATCGTGTTCACCTCTCCTTTCTCTAATATTTTGATGTGGGATGAGCTCCATTCTTTCCTCATTAGTCTTTCTTTGGTGAGATCATCAAGTGAGAATGAGATTCTATCTCATTCCACATTGATGAGCTTTAACATTCTTATGTTTCATCTCTAATGTGTGTGTATATGTATATATACAACGATAGAGAGACGCAAGTTCAAATTAGAACGATGCATATTTAAGAAAATAAAAAAAGTGTAAATCATATGTGATTATACACTAATATCACATACAAAATCAAATATCATTCGCATGTCTTTTCCACCATGACCTGAAGACGCGACTAAAGTCGTAAGCACACCTTTTTTTGGAAAAAAGTTCATCTAGCCTTGTGCATTCGAGGACTATAACTAAGGCATTTCACAAATGGCGAATACTAGGTAAATACCCACAAGGTGGTACCCAAAACAATATCCTTCTAGTGTCTACTCGACTTGGTTCATCCAAAATTTAATAGGCCCAATAAGTAATATTAGACCATACCAAAGGTATACAACGCCGTCATGGGCAACATACAAATGCAATAACACCTACAATAGTGGTAGGATTCTGCATAATATTTTCCACACACTTAAAGTAGGTTAAGGACATATCATTACCTTAAAAGATGGATTTTAGTCATAAGAGTGTGTTTCACACTTTCATGTAATTGAGAACCATTTTGAAGACATCCAAACCAAATATGACTGGTATGTAAATTATGGAGATCAATTCCCAAGTGAGGTCAAATCCCTAAAAGTGGGTAACACACTGTATGTCTGTATATATGTAAGTGTGTCTTACAAACCTGTTAATAGTTTTTCTAAGATATCATGTATGGCACTTTCTAGCGAAGACCTAAACTCTTCCAAATCATATAGTTAAACATTTATCAATGAACATATAAAGACGTGTATCTAGTTTATACAAAGGTTTCAGGAACTCACAATCTAGGTTTTTGTACCTTGAATCATTGGCCTTGATGATGGTTGAAACTCTTAAATGGCTTGGAGAAGTAGAGTAAATGCTCCTAGGGTCATAATAAATGAAGGGAAGGAAGAGGAAATCAAGTAAGAGAATGGTGTGAAGAATAAGAGAATCCCCAAAATCGAGCCTAAAAAGTGCATTCTAACCGCCAACGTGAGTTTCATCGTGACTTTAAGTCGCCTGAAATTCATGCGGATTCCTCCAACCACCATCATGAGTTTCATCGCGACTTCAAGTCACCTAAAAGTCACACGAGTTTCTCTAACTGCCCTCGCAAGTTTCATCACGACTTTAAATCGCCTGAAAATCAAAAGGAGCACTGTTTAGTTGGCTTTACAACCAACAATTGTCATTAGTTTCAAGGCGAGCTGATTCATGGTAAACCCTCGGTAAATTATCGGTAGAACTCAATTATACCCTAAACTTGCATTTTCTTGGATTTTCTCACGAGGCTTTACCAAACACTAAACTAACCAAAACATCTTGGTTACCGATCAGTAGAATGATTTGACAAAGGGATTCTAAAACAAAATACCAATTCTTATTTTGAGTTTATAGTTGATAAAGGCCATTAAGTTTCAATACAGTTTATTACCACCCACTACAGTCCATGAAGGCCCAATTGGGTGCATTAAGAGTCACAACGTCCTATCGACCCATGGGCCTAACACATTAATTAAGAGTCACTAAAGCCCAGGAAGGACATATAAAGTTCATTAAGAGTTATTAAGTTCCATAAAGGCCCAAGATAGTTTATTAAGAGTCACTATAACAGATGAAGGACTAATACAATTCATTAAGAGATAATGAAGCCCGTGAAGATCCAACATAATTCATTAAGAGCCATTAAAGCTCACAAATGTCTAATAGAGTTCATTATATACATTGAGGCCATCAATCCTAGTATAGTTCAATACCATTCACTATACACACATTTATAGCAAGGCTAGTTGCAAAAGGTTACACGCAAACTTATGGCATGATGAAACTTTTTCGCCAGTAGCAATGTTAAAGTCTATTAGAATTCTGATGGCCATTTCAGCATATTTTAATTATGAGATTTGGCAAATGGACGTCAAGACCGCCTTCCTTAACGAGAAGTTAGTAGAAGACGTCTATATGTTGCAACTAGATGGGTTTGCAGATCCTAAGAATCCTAATAAGGTGTGCAAGTTACTAAAGTCCATTATTGGATTAAAGCAAGCATCTAGGAGCTGGAACTTACACTTTAATGAGCGCATCAAAGAATTTGGTTTTACCAAAAGCGAGTTCAATCATGTGTTTACACGAAGTTTAGTGGGAGCATAGTAACTTTCTTGGTCTTGTATGACGATATTCTACTAATAGGAAACGATATACCAGCCTTGCAAGGAGTAAAGACCTGGCTAGGTAAATGTTTCCAGATGAAAGACCTTGGAGAAGCTGCATATATACTTGGTATAAAGATCTATAGAAATAGATCTAGGCGGCTTATCGGACTTAGTCAAAGTAATACATTGACAGAATCCTAAAGAAATTCAGGATGGATAAATCCAAGAAAGGATTTATCTCATTGCAGCATGGCATAGCTTTGAGTAAAGCTCAGTGTCCTTTATCTAGTCAAGATCAGGACAGGATGAAATTGATACCGTATGCATCTGCAATCGGATCGATCATGTATGCCATGTTATGTACCAGACCCGATGTTGCTTACTTTGTAAGTGTTACGAGCAGATATCGGCAGAATCCAAGTGAGGCCCATTAGGAGGCTGTCAATAACATTCTCAAGTATCTGAGAAGAATGAAAGATATGTTCTTCGTCTTTGGAGGTTCTAAGGATGAGATTAGTGTCACCGGTTACACCGATGCTAGTTTCCAGACCGACGGAGATGATTTTAGATCACAGTCAGGGTACGTCTTTACCCTAAATGGAGGCGCGATCTCGTGGAAGAGCTCTAAGCAGGATACTATAGTAGATTCAACTACAGAGGCAAAGTACATTGCAGCATCAGACGCGGCAAAGGAAGTTGTCTGGTTGAGGAATTTTATCTCGGATCTTAGAGTTGTTGCCAGTATCTGTAGACCCGTTGATATATTTTGTGATAACTCTTGAGTTGGCGCAAGCTAAAGAACTCAGAGAACATCACAAGTCGAGACATGTACTCACGAAGTATCACCTCATCAGAGAGATCATTGGAAGAGGAGATGTCAGAATATGCAAGATTCCAACGAGCGATAATGTCGCAGATCCGCTGACAAAGCCGCTAGCTAGATTAAAGCTTGAGGTCCATGCAAATTCCATAGGGATGCAGTACCTGGATACCAGTAGCTAGTTTATGTTATTGATAATTACTGTGGTTTAATTTTGGATCTATATATCATGTAACTATGTAAGTCGTATTTCATAGTGTGCTTGAAATAGGAGGTTTTATAATCATGATTGTTTCGAATTAACCAATTTTAACATATTTAACCGATCCATGACTTTTGCAAAGTCTTGCGAGAAATCAAAATTTCCGTAGCTAGTTGTTGTGGTGGAAACTACAACAGGGTTGTAACGCTATTATGAGTATTTGATGATTTATTCAAAGTAGAAAACAAAAGCACAAGCGATGTGACCAAATATTCATAGATACTCATCAAAGTGAATGGATATTGGAAGTGACTAGTTTCAAGTCTGCTTCATAGAGCCTAGTCATAAGCACTGACTTGATGAAGGTTGTCCTTAGACCTGAGATATTTGGTTTGGGAACATAGGGGCTTCTGCAATTTTTGGCGCGTCTAATGCTACGCCGTAACAAGATAGATGATGTGGCCATAATATAATGAATACAATTTGAA
This sequence comes from Centaurea solstitialis, assembly GCA_030169165.1. Classification (NCBI taxonomy): domain Eukaryota; kingdom Viridiplantae; phylum Streptophyta; class Magnoliopsida; order Asterales; family Asteraceae; genus Centaurea; species Centaurea solstitialis. The sequence continues at coordinate 34,892,396 of CM058040.1, forward strand.
AATTACATGGTGGTGGAGATTATTTTATTGGAATTGACCATTACACAGCCTAACTATATTTGAATTTTGTTTAACATCAATTTGTTTTGTAAGATTATGTTTTAGTGGAGTATATGGATTCTAACAAGTGTTGAAACAAGAAGAAAAATGTTTTTTTTTTTGCATCATAACACCATTTATTTTTCTTTCAATTATCACAATCGACGTAAAATGGACCCGACTATGTGTTAAATTTTATAAAAATGCATTAAATCTTTTACATTTTTTGCTTACATAGATTTGATGTTACATCCGTTGCATTGTACGGACATGCAACTAGTATATATATATAGAGAGAGAAAACTTCAAATGTGAATTCAATTTTGGTTGTGAACATGAGGACAAATCTCAGCCACTCATCCGGTCAATAAAGGCGGCTTTGACCGGGGTCCCTATAATAATCTCCACCCTCCCATGAATCGCGTCAATCCTCCGTGATCGCGTCCACCATAACCGAAGATTTGTGGCTGAGATTCATCCTCACGTTCACAACCAAAATTGAGTTCACATTTGAACCTAACCCTATATATGTGTGTGTGTATATATAAATGTTCTTATGAGAACGATAGTTTTTTAAGAAAACGCAAGGACGATTCTCAACTACTCATCCGGTCAATAAAGATGGCTTTGACCGGATCACCCTCCTTTAATCATCTCCACCCTCCATGTATCGCGTCAATCCTTCGTGATCGCGTCCACCGTAACAAAAAATGTGTAGCTGAGAATCGTTCTCACGTTTTCTTAAATTGACATCGTTCTTGTATGCACGTCTATAAATATATGTGCTTAGAATGGTTAATAGTGAGTAAATAAACACAAAAGAGAAAAATAAAAGAATAAAAGACAAAACTTGTTAAAGGAAATGTTGCTATGGCATTAACAGTTTTCGTATTGATCAACGAGCTCCGTATGCAAAATCTCCGGGTTAGAACTAGGTGGAACAAAATAAAATGTACTGGTGGAACAAATCAGGACATTCTGTTCCATGTTTGGCAACCTCTAAAAGTAGAAGTGTAGAACAAACTAACACAAAAGATGACAAGCTTGTCCTTAAATAAACATAAAACTTAAGTAAAACAAGCGAATATGTACCAAAATACCCCTCCTTTCTTTCTCAATGCGATTTCCCTGCCTCCCCTGCCTCCAGCCTCCCCCCATCTGGAAGGAATCAACATACACCCAACACCGGCGACATACACTCAACACCGGCGACCTCTCTTTCGACGCCCGGCGACCTCCTCTCTACACCCTTAACACCGGTGACTTTCTTTCTCGACGCCGGCAACCCTCTCTGTCAACGCCGGCGACCTTCTCTCTATACCCTCAACACAGGCGACCTTCTCTGTCAACGCCGGCGACCCTCTATGTCAACGCCGGCGACCCACAGGTAACCGTCTCTCTCTCTCTCTCTCTCTCTCTCTCTCTCTCGCAGCCACAGGCGACCCTCTATGGACTGGTGGTGGTGGTTGTGGACTGGTGTGGTGGTTGTGGACCGCTGGTGGTGGTTGTAGTGGAACTGTGGTGGTGGTGGTTGTGGATATGGAATATAGGGATAAATTGGTCATTTAACCGGTCTTGTTCTGTCCGGTCTAGTTTATTTATGTCCTACCAAATGCTGAACAACTGATCGTGTCCTGTTATGTCCAGTACTATCCAGTCCTGTCCCCGATACCAAACGCACTCTTAGGGTGTTGCCATTGTGATTGATTACTTCATCTTTTTTAAAAGCAATATCTTTGTAATTGTTCCTCTATTCACTATCAATATATAAAAGCCCAATCTCTTCTTTGTGGATGCATACTATCTTGGAATACTGTAACCATGTTAAATGATTGTCTTCTTAATGTATGTTCCATTGCATTTACGTCGTTGGTTATCATTATTGTGCACTGTTCTCTGTTTGGTACATTTGAACACTATAGGGACTTGTACATGTTGATAGTGCTATTGTTTGGAACTTGTTTGCATCTGTGTTTGGAAATTATCCCCAACAAATGCATAGGAATCTCTTATGTTACGTATTTATTTTCTCTATTTCTTCAAACAGGGTTAGGTCTCGGTAAAATAATGATGATGCTAAGCGGAAAAAGGGTGATCAATATTAATATGCAGAATCCAAAAATTTCAGCTTGTATGATATGTTTTCCTCTGTGGCGTCTTCGTCTTCTCCGAAGGTTCTCTCTATGGTCTATGAAAAAAGATCCAGATCTTGAAGCTTCCTTAACTAGAAATCGTCGATGGATTGTAAATAACCAGATTAAAAACATAATCTTGCAGTGTCCTGATCAGGTGGCATCGGTTACTTTCCTGCAAAAGAAATTCAAAACTCTTGATCTTCAAGGGAAAGCCCTCAATTGGCTTAAGAAATACCCGTGTTGCTTTGAAATACACCTTGAAAACGATGAATACCTTTGTCGACTGACGAAAAAGATGCTCTGTCTGGTAGAAGAAGAAGAATCCGTAAAGGATATGCAGGAAACAGTATTTGTTGAGAGATTAGCCAAGATATTGATGATGGTTTCTAACCATAGACTCAATGTCTCAAAACTTAATGAATTGAAGAGATATTTAGGATTACCGGATGATTATTTAATTAAAATCATACCTAAGCATCTTGATATGTTTCGAGTGGTCAATTATGGTGGGAGGAAGAGTTCAATGGAAATTGAGCTCACATCCTGGAAGCCAGACCTTGCAGTCTCTGTCATTGAAAGAATAGCTCAAAAGCAAGGTTGCAAGCCATCATTTCCATGTTCATTACCCCCAACTTGGGTAAAATCATGGGAGAGATTTCGTGAATTCGATTCATATCCTTACATTTCCCCTTATGTGGATCCTAGAGGTTTAGAGGAGGGATCAAGGGAATTAGAGAAGAGAACAATTGGTTTGGTGCATGAATTGCTCTCGCTTACGCTATGGAAGAAGGCATCAATTATCAAGCTAGGTCATTTCAAGAGGGAGTTCCGCTTACCAGAAAAGTTAAACGTTTTGTTGCTCAAGCATCCTGGAATATTTTACGTTTCAAATAAATATCAAATTTATACTGTTCTTCTTAGAGAAGGATATAGAGGGTCAGAACTGCTTGACAAAGATCCACTTGTGGTTGTAAAGGAGAAATTTGGGGAACTGATGCAGGAGGGGCTTCATGAATATAATAGGAGGCACCATATGTTAAATTTAGAAAAGCAGAGAAAGAGAGGCATGATAGCAATGAAACAAGGGAAAAAGGACCCTGTCAATGAACTGTCTGATGAAGATGGAACAGGAGATGGTGATCTTGGTGGTATATTCGATCCTGAGGAAAGAAAACGTTTTACAAAGTTCTCTTTGAAGATAAGGCCGCGTGATTTTATATAGAGGTATGTTTTTCTGATAATACTTATGTGGTGCTCTTACATACCATTTTAATATATTAATTCTTGAATTGATTATTATTCACAGGCATGGTACTTATTCTCATAGAACTTATAATGGTTTCATATTTCTATATTTTACCATTGACATAGAAGTCCATCATCTACTTAGGTTGGAGTTAATGGTGAGTACTTCTATAAAGAAAGTGTACTTAATCGTTCTGTTGCTTGATTTGCTGCAGGAATGGCAACCAAAGTGCAAGCTCAAGACATTTTCGAGGTTCCATGATGGATTTAAACAGTGGTTTGTGCACTGGTATGTGGGACCATATCACAACGACAGATGGTTCTGACTCCTTTTGGACAAGGAAAACCATGGACATTCCGGATAAGCAAAAGAGCAAAAGGCGCAAACTATTTTGACGCAAGAGTTATTATGTAGACATCTATGTATTTTAGTTTGCATGTTGTCTGTTTCGTATTAGAATATTGTCTTCAAACTCCAATTTCATGTGCATCTCTTTTATAGGAATCACATACTTTCTTACTATCTAACCTGCCCAAAGAGTAGTCTTTAAAGGCCTAAAGTTTGCTTTAATGATATTTACTTCACAATATGCTTCAAATGACTTGAAACTTCTATTGGATCTTCAAGTTTTAATGCTAACATGTTTCAGGCACAGCTAAAAACATTCACCTGCTACTCACTAGGACCGACTTCTGAGTTATTAGCACAAGTATTGGAGTACAAAAATTCCTGGAAATAGGTTGTAAATGTGTAGCGTCTGGTCTATAGAGGAATCAGTTGTGGAGCACAACTTCTAGCTTTTGACAAAAGGAAGAACTAGAGTATGTTTGCTTCCTTTCCTCTAATCATAGTCAAAATCAAGAAATATGTGTTTTCTACGGTAGTCCTTGACCAGTAATGATGTTACTAAAACAGGTAAACAACAAAAAGTATGTCAATATGTTCACCCAGTGTTGCACTTGCATCCTTATATCAAGGACATGTATTCTTTCATATGCATCTTTCTCCTAAAATTAGAGAATCTTGTGTTGATACTAATAAAGAAGTTTTCGTTGATAAAGTTTGCATCTTTTTTGTGTATTTGAATACGTGTTTTTTTTTTTTTGGGGAAGAGGTATCCCAGACCACATTGGGCCCAGACTAATCCTCGGCAATTTTTGGGCCGAAGCCCGACTGCTAAAGCATGCAGCCTGGGTCGAAGCCCCCGTACCTCCAGAATGCGTCCCAGGTCGAACTGTTCACACTAATGTTATGCCAAGCCTTACACAGGCACACTCCTTTGTGTTTTGAATACGTGTTCTTCTGATTTGCTGTATTGAACTTTTGAGGAAAGTCATATTTTGTTTTGAATTTGTTTGTCTGACGAGAAACTAAAGCTAATGCAACTAAAACAGAAGTGGATTGTCAAAGTATTTAGGGTGATGGTCTATTGAGTTCAAGCAAAACAGCCGGTAACTGTAATTCAAGAGATTTAGTTTCATATGTGCTTTCTTTTGAATTCTTTGAGATTTTGAAGTTGCCAATAATTCTGGATGGTAGAAGATAGCAAACACATGATGATCTATATTTCTTATTGGGTCAGGGATGGGAGGCAGTGTTAGAAGAACTTTCTGAAAGTTTATAAAGATGAAAACTGCTCTAAGTTGTTAAATCATCTTAGGGCATTGATATTTCCAGTTGTATGATAATTAACCTTCTCAAGTTCTAATTATCTGCATTTGGAGTTGCTTCCTGCTTTGATATGAGTTCATTAATGTTTCTTCTTACAAAGTTGTGCTTATTCTTTTTACCTATTGTACCTGATATTTGGATTGAGTGGGTCCTACACAACCTTTTGATAAAAAGATGGGAGAATTCTTGAAGTTGAACTGCAAAAGTGGGAAGATGTCATTTCATTCTTCGAGTTGAAATGACCACTGAAAGCTCAGTCGGGGAATCATGGAAACAAATGGAAAATGATCAACGCACAATGAAATGGCAACATTGGGAGACAGAAACCATCTACAAACATGTGCATTCTGGACCTTGTGTTACTCTTGGAGGTCGACAACTTTCAAGAAAAACATACAACTTTGGTCCTAGTCGAAGTGGCAGGCTCAGAGAACTTATGACTCTGATCATCCAGGTAACAATCTATATAAATTCAAGGTTGTTGAATAATGATATCCATTGACACGAGTAACGCACTTGTATGCCTTCTTTGTCTTGTAATGTAGGATGCCATCAACTTGTTTAACTACACTGTTCAACCGTCTTACAATGCAGGATGACTTCAATGTGATCAGCTTCAATGTCCAACAGCCGGTAAATAATCTTATGCTGATGAGCGTTTCACAGCTGTTGCCATCATTTTATCCTTATATCACTGAGCTGGTAATCAGTTGGCATATAGTTTTTTGGTGGATAAACAAAAAATTGATCTTACGCTTTATTGGTCTTATGTTATAGTTATGTTTCTTTAGTAGGTGAGGTGATGGGAATATAGTGGGGATGGGGGAACTTACAACGTCATGATATTTAATCATCTGGTATGCAAGCCATTTGAACCTTGTCATTGGACCGTATGGGTCTGGTAAAAGCTCTCTGGTGTATGCAATCATTATTAGTATATGAGTCTTTTCCATGATGCAAGTTGTATTTTGACATTTGGTTGTTTTCTTAAGAGTTTCTGAGATTGTTATTTTGTCTTTATGCAGTTTCCTAGGAGGGCTATGACTATTGAGAGATGAAAACTTTAAATGAGAAGATTACCATGATGCGTAAAATAGTTGCGTGTAACAAGTCCGAGTGGCTATTTAATGGTAATATATTCTTTTCTTATGAACATGGAAATCACTAACATTGGTCCAAGCTATTCCTATTTTTATTATTTTTTGCATCAACAGCAAACTCTTTCCTAGTTATATTAGACTGAAAAAAGTTTTTGCTTATATCCTAAAATTGTATATCATTCCAGAAAGTGTCTATGAAGTTCTATTGTTTTAAATGATTTTTCTCATTAGCTAATTAGTGTTGGATCCCGACCAACTTTCTTCTACTTTAGAAGGAAAAAACCATGGCCAATTGCCATCTTTTACTTGGATGTTTTAAGAATCATAAGAAGTAGACTTGGACTTTTTGCTGGAAGGAAAGAGCCAGCCATGATAAAAGAAACTTTAGCTGATTTATAATTGTGTTATTTTGTAGTACTTGAACACATTTGAATCAAAGCCTTCTATCTTTAAAACTGAAGAGCCATATTACATGTATTTGATTTATTGTTTGGTCCTATCAATGTTCTTGTTGGTTTTAAATTCCTTAGCTTTGATAATGCATTTGGGAAATGGGATCTACCAATAACCTGAATACTATTTGGTCACAGGCATGTGGTTTAGAATAAAATTTTATTTTCCTGTAGCATTGCGCAGATATACAACTAGTATAGTATGAAGATACTAAACAAAGTAAATATTTACAAGGAATCCAGATCCGGATAAGATTTACAAGAAAAAACTTCCTTGATTAAGCATAAATAGGTGGTTAAATTGTTAATTAGGAAACTACTTGCAGTTGCAGGCAATCCTATTCCTTTGTTGATCCTGTCTCCACGTGTTATTATATCGTGTACCCACCATGCTGGTTTTCCGAATTTAGATATCCTTTTTCAGCTTCACATCAATTGTTAGACCCTTATCTTCTCATTTGCAACAAAACATTTTAGGTGGCTGCCCAGTGTTGCCCAAAATGGTTCTTAGCTTTTTGAAACCCAAAGGTATGATCAATAATTGTCAGCTATATACGCCTTCATTTAGAAAGTTTCTTTTAGATTAATGGCAATAATTGTTTTCAAGATTGCTTGAATTTTATTTGATGGAGCGGTTTGGATTTTTCCTTCCTTGAGTAGTTGATTATGTAATCTTTTAAGAAATGCGGCCGAGATGGAGCTTCCTACTCTATAAGTCAGGTGGAATAATATGTTTTTGTGATTAAATCAGTTCCTATGAAGATGGTTATTATGTGATCTAAGAAAGATGTTTTTGCTTAAATAGTTGGTACATAAATAGAATGCAAATTAGCGAACATGTAACGTATTGCGCTGCTAAATATGGGCATATAATATATAATTGTATGGTATGTGCTTTTGAGGCCGACCATTGTGCACTTAATTAATTTACTCTAGAAAAAAGTTGGTTCATCTTTTTGGGGTCTAAATGTGCTGTTAGATGTACTTTTCTTAGGATGTGGCTTCTCTTTAAGAATTACATGTCAAAATTAAGGTACTTAGATATGGAACCCATTGTCAATTGTGCATTGCAAATATTTGCTTATTTAATCCATCGAACTTCATAAAACTAAGGAGCAATGGATATTTGTTAAGTTATTAACTCCTCTCTGAAAGATAAGAAAAGAGATTAGCATCAATTGTTGCCTATATAATTGACAATTAGTAAAGATAGATGTTGCAGCTTGATTGTCTAATGTTAGCCCTTTTTTAAACCATTCTTTGCACTTGATATTTACCATTTTACCTTAGCCCTTTTAGATACCGTAATATGGAAACAAATTTAACTCATTACGAGTAGGCAATGGTAAATTTTTAGGGAAGTGGCTGAACAATGTGGTGCTAGTGTGCTCCGCTAAGGCTATGCACGCGGTACGCTCTAAATGCTGACAGTTGTTGTGTTTAAAATTATGGATAATAGAGGGGCATTTTAGTCATTTTTCCAAAAGATACTGAAGAGCGTAGAGGAGACGCTACCGGTGGCGGAATTACCTAGGTTAAAGTGAATGCCAATTGCTCTATTTATTCTGGCAAAGAGGGCTGATTTTTCTTCTATCAGCGAATCGGCCGATTCTTTCCATTTTGCAGAGGTACGCCAATTCTTGATTTATTTTGGTTTCTTAATACAAGCCTCAGATTACGCTATTTAATTTTGTTCTTGCATAGCACTTGTGTCATTGACTCTTTCATATGGTGCAATGGATCTTTAGATTTCTAGTCTTATGATGATTAATAGAGATTAGAGACGTTTATGGTATATATATATACACTGTTAGATTTGAATTCGGATGTTTTTGATATTCTATTTGATACTTTACTTTGGGAGTAATTTTTGTTTTATACATGCTTATAATTATTGTTGATTGTTTATTTATTGCACTACTGTTGGATAGAATTCAATGCAGCATCGTCTTTTGAAGCAAATCTAAAGACGATCCCTTGTTCTATTTTTACCAATTGAAGATGAAAAGGGGGATTTTTTTTGGAAGGATTCTAGTTTCAATGAACTTAAAACCCTTGATTGAAATTTCAATTTTAATGATGGAATTAGGAATATCTGGTCAATTGAATGGGTTAATCAAATGTTAGGTGTTTGAATGTGTGTTAGAGCGTTTGGCCAAGACTGATTATGATTATGATTTTTTTGATTATTTATATCAAGTTGATCAGATCATTAAAAGCAGGTAAGGAATCGCTAAGAAAAACCTGATTGTTGAGAAGTATCTAAATTTAACTAACTATTGTAAACTTTAAGCACTTGATTATCGGATTTGATTATGATTTTTCAAGTCAAAATACTTACTTTGAAAATGCACATCCAAGCACCCCTTTAAACCTGCAACTTTTGGTTTTGTATGATCTATAAAGATGGCTGATCCTTTTTATTGGTTTAGCTTGATTTTAGACGATAAATGTAAGTGAACCCCCATCCTTAGTTATTTAATAATATTATTTCATTGTTTTTTTTTTTTTTTTTTTTGAAGTTCCTTTTTCATGGATAAGACATTAGAGTCTGCTAAGGGCAATCCAAGTGTCCGAGTAATGAGACAGCTATTAGTTGATTTGGACGAACTGCCGCAGGAGTTGCGCATAGTTGCTCTAAATGGGCAACCAAAGGATGATGTGGCCCCACCACGACATATCTTTGTTGATCTGTGTTTCCATCAAAAAGATATGGAAGCGTTCAAAGAACAGTGCAAGGTAATGCTCGAAAATAAATTTGGAAAAATGTGATGTCTTGAGTGTATAATTATAATTTGGGTAAATTACATAGTTGGTCCTTGTGGTTTACACTTTATTGCTCTGTTGGTCCCTATTTTAAAATAATTATGGAAAATGTCCCTGTGGTTTACACTATTTTGCACTGTTGGTCCCTATGGTTTACACTATATTGCACTGTTGGTCTCTATTTTGCCAATAGGGTTAGGGACCAACAATGCAACATAGTGTAAACCACAAGGACCAACACTGCAACATAGTGTAAACCACAGGGACCAACAGTGAAATATAATGCAAACCAAAGGGACCTTTTCCATAATTATTTCAAAATAAGGACCAACAGTGCAATAAAATGTAAACCACAGGGACCAAATATGTAATTTACCCTTATAGTTTCTATGTAGGCTGTGATGATATTGGTTGAATTTTGCTATCAGTTTGCATGCTGTTGTCATATTTGTTCATTAGATGGTCTTGGCTCACAATGAGGTTTTGCCATGAATTTGTTTATGCTTCTTTTCTTTGAGTGATCAATCCCTATGTGACAACGAATCCTTTAGGGATCCTTTGGTGGTGGCATAATTTCCTCAAGAAGTTTAATCTTACATCCTTCTTTGTTTTCTATTTGTTCATTATCTGTTTTCTCCCTCTCCATTTGGAGATGCATCTCAATTTGTTGGACAATACAGATACCGATGACTTATTCATATTTGTTTTCTCATGGATGAAATATTTGTGTTTTAAGATCTTAAGGTAGTTAAACACTAGTTTTCTTTTCATATATGCTTCTTCATACATGTATCAATAAGATGCTACAATTAGAATGATGTTTTGGCACAATTGCATATCTATGATGCAAATAGGTTAGGTAATATGTGAACAATAACATCATTTTGATTCTTATACACTCCGTGTCATGATTATTCATGTAGTATTACTGTAATATCAGATACTCTTTCGCTCATGTGTAGGTTCTGGGCTCAGCATCTGTTGCTGCCAGTGCTGGGGATCGCTTGAAAAATTTAGGGTGATGTTTCATTACCTGCATACAGTTCTTACTTATTTTTCTTTAAAGTCTGGCCCTTGTTTTATCATCTGGTGATATTAATTTTTTTTTCTTCATGATGTTATAGGTTTGATAACAGCTCTACTACTCTCATGTGTATTGGAGGTAAAAAGGTATGGATACTTTCTTTATGTTTGGCTTGATGGTTTCATAATCATAAAATTACTCGTTCATTGATTGGATAAACATCTAAATTGTGTGCATACATATGATTTGATAAATTCGGGCAGCTACATAGGCCATATTTTGTTAAAGAGGTTGGATTATAAATGTCATGTCTTCCAGTCTCCTGCTTTGTTTAGTTTAATTAGTCCATTATTTGTGGTGTAGTCTAAGACTTATGATGTGTGTGGAAAAGAGATTTGAGTGAGTGGGTGTGCAAAGAGTAGTTGGTTTTAATAGCAGCATCATGTCTTTCATGCCTTTAAAAAATTCTTGGGGATTCAGCTTGTTTTTTTGAAAAACCCTTTATTTACCACCTATTTGTTACCGGATAAGAGGTTAGATTAATAAGGCTGTTTGGATAAGAGGTTAAAACCTTTTTACCCTCATATGATGCGACAAGAGGTAAACCATCATTTTGATAGCTCTTACCGGTCATCTTAACCTAGATCTTTCTCTTATAACCTAATACATGAATATCACCTCCAACCTAGTTCCATGTTCAAGCCACTCGCCTTCAGTGAATCAAACCACTCTCCTCTCGTCACATTGGTGTCCAGCGTTCTGTTTTTTGTAAAGTTAAGAAGAAGAACAAACTCTCAAAGCTTCATCGATCTGTTCTTGATAAGATTCTTTTCAATTTCTGTTAGAACTCTGCGTATAAGTTATGATTTTTTGGTTGAATTTCTTCGTCAATTGACATGGCTTTTGCATATAGTTAACTTGTAGACTTTGAATTTATGGGTTTTTCTTTCACGGTGTGTCTTACTGTCTTCTCATTTTGGTTACTAGCTTTTATGGACGGTTTCATAGAATTGATGCACAAAAATAGTAATTATGGAGAAATAGATATCTGATCCACCAAACAGTAGGGTAAAACAAGAAACTTTTAATTAAATCTGTGCATGCTGGTTAAAATAAATGAAACAGATGTAAACAACAAAAAAGAAATCAAATGTTTTGACATAGAAAGTTGCAAACTTTAATTATTGCTACTACCTCCATTGAATCATGGGAAGTGTTTCATGACACCCATGTCATAATTCTGTTAGTGGTACTACCTGTGTTTTTTTATGTAAAATGATGTTGTAGCAATATTCATTCTTCTTGTTAGGTTCACATTGCCAGAGCAGTAGTTACCAAATACTCTAGTTGTTGGTATCTAGTTACCTGTGGTTCATATTTTTAACAGGATTTGAGTGTGTTTAAAGTTGACGATGGCATATTATGTACATATGTATATAAATTTAACATTATAATATTTTGAGGGGTAAAATAGACAATTACAGACGTTCAGGCATCTATCAGTTTATGATATCAAACAGTCTTGTTGATTCAACTTTTAAACTTCAGCACCACCTCTTATCTATCAGAAGTGAAACTAGACCTCAAATTTTAGCACCTTTTAAAAAAGAAACAACATGTAAAAGTGGTAGTGCTTTATTGTCTACAAATACAAAACCGTATAAAGTATGAATATAGGATTCAGACACCAAAAACCAAATTTTTTAAACTACTTTATTTCATTTGGGTTTCTTGTTCAGTTTTTTCTTGGCTGATGAGCATATACGATGCATTTAATATATAGTATTCAATATTTGCCTACATCAAGATTCCATGGTTTGAAAGCTGTGGCTAATGCAATATTCTCTATATGATAAATCTTATTGCCACTAATAGGTGATCCTATCATAATTTCTATCGGGATTGCTTTCTTTTCAAAATTTCACCCTACTTTGGAAGAGTTCAATTGGAAAGATGTGACTTATCTTTTTCACCTCTTAGTACTGGGAGATAGAAACGTAATGATTATTATGGAATAACAGTTGCATCTCTACAATGTACAAACATAGTTGAATTCTTATTTGATACGGTCCTCTATTGTTTGCAGGTGTACTTATGATGAGCTCTTGTTTTTTTGTGTTGCTATCTAGACATAACCATCCTGCTTTTTGTTTTTCTTGCTATTGAAATAAAGCATTTGCACCACATACACTGTAATTCTAAAATGTTGTTTTTCTACTTAGCTTCTGTAAGTGAAAAATAGCCAAACAGGAAATTTTAGCGTCTTTTCTTTTTCTAATTAATGCAATCTACAATGAACATCTTCTCCTCCATCGAATTGATGACTCTTACTTTTTTCTTTCTGATATTTCCTCCTATGTGTTTTTGTAGGTTGAATTTCCTGGGAAATCCCTCTATGCTCTGGGGCGTTCGTGGTTCAAGGAAGGGTTCACCACGAAAGATAAGGTTCTTGTCATGGCTAGCCTCTATATTCATCTCATAAAATCTCTTCGTATTTTCCTCCATGAAGTGCATAACCATTGTTCCCATGCCCATCATTCTTTAAGCATATAAGCCATCATAATATTAACTAAAATTGGGATTTAATTTGTTGTTACTATTTGCACTAAGAAGTCAGAACTAATTATAATTCACATGGTGATTATGGGGTTGCTCTATCTTTTTCCCCTTTCCATTAAGCCCTATATGGATTGATTAATCCATATGTGTAGATTGAGTTGTCTGATTGTATTAATAAAAACGACAATATTTAACCTTTTGTCTGGATAACTGTTGAATGAAATGTAATTATTTCATAAGAGTTTTGGATTATAATTCTGGAATACAAACAACAAAATTATGAAATCCTTAAATTTATCGTAAAGCTTATTTTTCTTAAAGTCTTCATATGAATTTACTTGGTTTCACTTGAACAATAGAAATATAAAACCAACAGCAAAAATTGTTTCCCATTAATCAGCTTTTATGAATTATGAGGGAGATATAATTTCACACCCTAATTCATTTGTACTCTCTGTTTTCTCCACTAATCGATCCTTTCTCTCTCTTGTTCTTGAAATTCTTTTTCTTTTCTTGTTTCTTTTTTTTTTCTTTCACCTCCTCTCCAAGTTTTCTTTGTTCACACAGTTCCATCTTGGAATCCCTAAGATTGGTTCTTTGCCATTCCAATAATTCTTCAAACACCTGCTAAGAGAAGGCATGATTCTACTAAAATTTGTCTTCTTGATCCAATGAAACATGGATTAATCAGTATGGAGGCAGAAACTTTATCGGATTTTCCTGATCTGCGCTTGGAATGCATTCTTTAGAAGCATTTCCTACTGTATTAATCGGTATGCTAGGAGTATGTAGGTCTTTTAGGCCTATGTGCACACAAGACTATCTCTGGGAAAGACACTTAAACCAGTAATAAGGTAAGTACTTCTTAATAGGTGATTCTTATACAGATAATGGCAGATCTACATTGACACCGAGCGGAAGGAAAACCTGTTGGATTGCTCAAATGGAATGGTGCTTTGAGATTTCCAACGCTGATTATTGGTGGAGGAAATGGGTTATTGAGTAGCACTAGTCTTGATGAGAGAGACAAAAAGCAGTGGATAAACTAGTCTTGATTTGAAGGTTTGATGAGAGAGATGATAAGTAATTTTCAGTGAATGGATTGGGTAAGGGTGTTTTATGAGAAAAAAAAGGCTGAATGGTGGTGAAGACAGGATGAGGTGGTAGACCTAGTCAAGCGACCGCTTAATTTTTAAACCATAATCAAACAACATTTTATAGCTTAAAAAACCATTCGAGTGCATTCATTAACAGAACAAACACCCCCTAAGCCAACTAAACCATGGTACTTAAGTAAACCCTGATAAAACATGATACCTAAAATGATTTTTTATATGTAAATAACTTATGAGAATTAGTTTTTCCTTTGATAGTAGTTGTTGGTACTTAGGTTGTGTTTCCTTGTTTGTTTTCACGTGTTCCCCTCACAGTGAATCTTTTATGTAATTGAAATTTAACTCGATGCTTCACTTGACAGGCACCGGACGGAGAACCCATTATATCATTTCCCAAGGGGGACAAGGATAAAGAGAAGGTATCTACTACATATGTGTTTTCTCTTCTCAATTTTGTTTATGGCACTTTAACTTATTCTGATGCTCATGTCATATAAAGATGATGAACACAATAATGTCGCATTTAGAACTGTTTGATGCAATATAGTATGTATAAATTATGTTCTCAGTAATTGTTTCAACATGGTATCTGAGCTAAGTTAGGACTGAGAGAACTGCTAGGGATTTTGAGTAAGGTGTCGTTTGTTTTTTAGGAGGTCTGAAGTCTGAAATCTAAATTCACGTCTACAAAATAAGAAGTGGACGGTGCACCTCTTAAAATTTCAGAGGACGGAATGAGGTTTTTTGGCTTTCTCTTAAAAATAAAAACAAACGGTCTTAAGTCTGCAAACCTCTTAATTTTCAGATTTAAGAGGTTTTAAGAGGTAACTTATAAAAAACAAACGGCCCCTAAGTGTTTTCCATAATCTTCTTCTTTCTGAAAAGATAGTGTATCGAAATAACGAGCCACCATTGGTATCAAAGTTGCTTTGCTGATGCACTTGACTGTTGATGCACAATTGCACATCGTAGAATGTTATCATTCTAGTAATTTTTTGTTGCCGAGGGGCAACGCTCTATATTTGCATACTTTCCGCTATTGTTGGTCCTTGCTCTCCTCAGCCACTCATCTTCGGTTACAGTGGACGTGATCCCGGAGGATTGACATTGTTCTCGTATGAACCCACCTCTATATATATGTGTGTGTGGGAAAGATTTCGAGAGAACTGCAGAAAAAAGAATCAAAAGACCCATACAGACCAATTTCATGTTTATTTGGTGTCATTGGACAGATAAATGATGACGACAAAGATGCTTTAGTTGCCAAGGAGCTTTTACGAGACTTTGTCATGCAGGCCAAGGCTCGAGCTAGGTATATATTTTAATTATTTAACGCATAGCATGACAACAAAACATCAACGTATGGTTCTCAGGTTTCCCTTTTTGCTTGCAGCATGGCCAAAAAGAAGGGGAAAATGGTCCAAAAAGAGGTTCACCTTGCTCCTACCCCTACTCGTGCTAATGGGGTTCAGAAGGAGGTTCGTCTTGGTCCTAACCCTGTTAACAGGGTTCAAAAGAAGGTTCGTTTTGCTCCTACTCCTCCTCCTCACCATGCAAAAGGAATACGAACTAAAAGGTTCGTCCAAAAGTTCCGAAGCTTGAAGGAGATAATGGCAACCACCAAAAGGATGCCGGATATTTCTGAATAGCCTGTTTGAAGTTTGTGGGATGATAAGTTCAAACTGTGGTGGGCTTGTTTTCAAATTGTTGGATGATAACTTGAAAAAGGGTCATGTGTTGTTTTGAGTTGCTAGATCTGAACTAGTTTACATGTTTATGTTTATGGAGTTGAAGAAGCCCTTTGAAACTTGTATGTTGAGCCATATAGGGTCCTTTCAATAGTACCTTGTTGACTTTGATAGTTAGTATCCTAACATCACAGTGCATGAGATAATAGACTTGTTTGATGGGTGCCTTGGCTATCCAGGTGGGACTAGATACTGACTCGTGGGATTGCACACTATAGAACGTGATTGGGTGAAAAAGCAATTAGGAAACTGAAATACTTTTGGAAAGTTTTAGGGTTTTATTTTGACATAGGTAAGTTGGTAAGTTATTAATCTTGTGCACCTTGAATTTTCCTATTATGTGGTAGATGGAATGCATGTTTGTTTACTTAGGTCATGGTGTCTAAATCAAAGGTCATGCCAAACATGCAACAAGGTTTTTGCAATGTTCAGTCTTGTCTTGTGTACTAAACACCATTTAGGCATGGTTTATCGAGATTGTCCATTTACTCCGTATGGATTAAAGCCTACCAAAAACGATGGTGTTGAAGATCAAACAATAACGATTGCTAAAAGTTAAATGTTTGAAATTGAAATAATTTTCTCCAACACCTTCTTTGAAACCCGATTTTGCAAAATGACTTATTTTAGATGTGAATTACTAATATGCCCAAACAATTGTAATCATCCAAAATCACTGTATCCATTGTCCTCCATTAGATTTAGAATTTGGAACAACCCCAGCTATCGTCTCCTCTAGATTTGATTTTGAATCAACTACTGCTATTGTGCTCCTCTAGATTTCCTCTAGATTTTAAATTTGAAACAACTCCCGCTAACCTATTCCTGTTGCCCATCTCCTTCTCCTTCCCCTTTTCTACATATTTTCGTTTGAAAAATACTCAGAACGTTAAGAAGTATAGAAGCATTGAAGGATTTGAATTTGGAAGGATATACGCTTTGGTGGCCCTCCCCAAGTCCTGCCCATAGCTGGACTTATTTGCTAGATGATATCGAATAGGGGTGGTTTGTAGGATTTGGAATGTAATTTCATGATCTTTTCTCGAATTATGACCTTCAAGATCAACGTGAGCATAGCATTATACTCTTGATTGATCAAAGTAGAAGTAGGACCATTAAATAACATAACTAGAAAGGGGATTTTGACATTTTGTGTAAAAGAAATTGAGAGGGTTACTTATTTCCATACTTGAGATCTCCTTTAAGATAATTTTCTATACGGAACGTTTGAAGTAGTCTATTCTAAAAGGTTGCTAATGGGCCGGCTAGGGGAGTGGCAAGGTTTCGGTACCGACTGGCAAGGCCGTCAATACCATCGTAGTTGATTGGCAAGGAGTGAAATCGGCATGGCCATGCCGACTCCTTAGACCACCCCACCCCACCCTCTCCTTTCTCTCTATCTCTCTCTCTCTCTTCTTTCTCTCTCTTTTCTTTTTTTTATTATTTATTTAGATTGGTATGGGAGTCAAAACTATTGTGGTTGAATTGGTAAGGATTTGTAAGATAGTGGAAATATGATGTTTCGCTGATGTGACAACTAGTACCATTGGCAAGAGTCAAGACTACTATGGATGGTCTAATGTGAAGTCTATAATGTCAAAGGCTAGGGCGTTTGTTAAAAAGAAATAAAATTTACTGCAAGAAATGTGTTAGCGATTCATATAGAACGGTTTCATTTTTATATTTGATTATTTTCTCCATAATTGATTAATATATTTTTAAAATATTATTATCTACTAAATTCTTTTTAGGATCTAATTACTAGAAGTATGCACACATACACTTTTTTTTATAATAAATTCAAACAAAATTGTTGAGGCACCCTCCTCTCAAGAATTGCCTTGCTTAGTCAAACGATTTTTATACTATCACATCTATTATCTCACACACTATCTTATACTAACAATATAATAAACGTGTTTCTTTTTTGGGAAAGTACATAAAATTTCAATGGATTTTACAATTTAGAGTGATTTAGTTCTACGATAATTTTTTAGACCAAATATATCACTAGACATTTTAAAACGTATCAAATAAATCCTTGAACTTTTTAAATATATCAAACAAATCCTAATTTTTAACCTACAACCTATTCAATAAGTAACAATAAATTAAAAAAATCCTAATAAAAACTAATTTTGTTTACTATATGGTATAGCCTTTTCGGCCCAGCAGGCTTGATTTTATTCTCCGTTTACATCCTTCTTCTCTTTTGTTTTGAACAAATAATAACAAGTTAAACAAAATGGTTGTTTACAGTTTATTTCTTAAAGACTTCAATATACTTACTACTAAAAATGCAGAATCTAATACTTATTGGAAGCAAATATATATGTTTTTTTGTTCACAATACACAAAGTGATCAAAAATTACTACAAAGGAATGCCTTATATAACCTTTTCCAATCACATCCAGGTTTGTAGACTGAATGTGTTCCATTTTGTTTCTCAATTCATAATAAACTCTGCAACTATAATGGTTTCTTAAAATGGTTACAACTGTTGTCCACTAGATAATTAAGGTTTACATGAGTTTAGGCCATTTCACTTTTTTCATTTTAGGCCTCACATGTTTCAAGAATGACTTATTATTAGTTAATTGTTATGCATCTTAGTTTTGGTATTATTATGAATATGTTATGACTCACAAGACAAGGTGACAAAATCGTGCGTGTTAATCTTTTATGGGATGATGCAAGTGAGGTACTTTTTCTAAAGCTGTTGAAATTAAGTTGTTAGTATGGCTATGTTTAAGTCTTTAATGGGTGATCAAAGCATTAGTAGCATAGTGGTCAGTAACATCCTTGGGAGGGACAGTGGATGGCATCCCTGTATACCCAGGTTCGATTCACGGGGTGAGCATGTGGCAATACCTTGAACCCCTGGGTCGGCCCATGGTCACCAAGCATAAGTTATCTGTCGTTCAAAAAAAAAGTCTTTAATGGATGATGCTTATGTGTTGGAATCCATTTTGGTGGATTTTCCCTGAACGGGTACCGGGTTCAAATCCCAGCTAATGCCTTTAAATGGAAACTGGATGGCTAGGCTGGGGTGGTTATTCTTCTTGGAGAGGTTTCAAACTCGGGTCATCGTGACTTGGTGCCATGGTGGCACGATGATTTATACTCCGTTGCACCCACATGCATGCTGTTAAAAAAAAGGTTCTTCCTAAATGAGACTTTACTCCCATCAATGCATTTTTTTAATGGTGATGTATTTTGTCCAATCGGTTGGATTATAGTTGAAATTTGTTGTATATTGGTATTTGCATCAATCAAGTAACTTTACTCATGTAGATGATTTGCTCTTTTTCTTTCTCCTGTGTGTGAACATGGTGTGTTTGATGTTGAATGGGTAATATTGTTGTCTCTTCTTTTGAACTACAATTTCATATTCCAATTTGCTCTTACAATCAATATAAAAAGATTTTCCATTCCAAATGACTAATGACTAAGGAAACTGCCAAACGTTTACATGGAAGAAGCTAATTGTAGTCCATATATTAAAGCGGTATTATATATAATGATTTATTTGGCAAACGCTTATCGACTAAGAGCTGTCACTCTAAACCACAAGGCTATGGCGTACTGGTTAAGACCTGTGGGAGAAGTGGCTAGTTGACCCTTCTACCCCAGGTTCAAATCCAGGCGCTTCCAAATTGTGGCCACTGGGAATTAACTCAGGACAGCATGCTTTAGCTGTCGGTTAACCTTGCCAGGATTAGTCAGGGCAATGTCTCGGATACCCTTAAAAAAAAGAGCTGTCACTCTAATTGGATAAGGCTTTACATCCTTATTATTGCTCTTACCAAGTACGATTATTAACACTTATCATGTTAATCTGCTAGGATAAACGATCCGATAAGCACTTATTGGATAAACATTTAGTAAATTTTCCCTAAATATATATAGATAAGGTCTCTGAATGATGTAAAACAAATTCATTTTATAGAGCAAAATCATTGTTACTACTTTTATCAATTTAGAAAACAAATTAAAATATTCTGAATTTAATTGATGAGCGAAAAATAAAATCATTGTTACTACCTTTTTTTTTAATTAAAAAACAATTAAAATATTGTGATTTTAATTGAGATTTTCGAAAAATAAAAGCATCACTTTTTTATGGATGGGAGATAGATGGAGTATAAATTGTTTTCTTTAAGGTATGTGCCGTAAAATTAAACTTCATAATTGACATATCTATTATATTTTTAAATAAGTGACAAATAAATATTTAGTAATTAAATGTTGTAATTTTTTAAAACTACGTAAATGGGTGATCATTTAGGAGGTAATGTATAACTCGACCAATATGATTTTCATGTAGGTTCACATGCAATGTATAACTTGACTACGTAAGACGTCAAGATCAATCGAGAACCTATACTAAGACCGATCAGCGATCCATTGGACCAATTGAGACAACTTGACAACTCATCTATTGACTTGGTGTGTTTCTGTAAAACCATAACCAACCACCTTCATCTGACGTCGAGACCGATCGAGAACTATCATTTGATTTATTATATTTTTGTGTGTGTAAAACCATAACCTACCATTTCCATCTTTTATCAAGACAGATTGGAAAACCATCGCCACAAATCAAAACGCCACAGAGACCAATCGACAGTATTTGAGAAGCGATCGAGATCGATTAAGACCAAGAGTAATGGAGAGCCCATTAATTGACTTGATATTGTGTTTGCATGAGTAAAACCATAACCTACCGCATCTCCATCAAGACCAATCCAAAAATCTAGAAAAAAGAAAGACAATAGTTTTTACGTTGAAACTGTGATATAATTAAAGATGAATAATATATATATACATGACAAATGTTATTGTAAAGATTAATATTGATGATGAAGATCACACTCGATCCTATATATGAATAATATCACGTGAACATAAAGTAAATATTATGACTAATGCTATAGTGAAAATGTATATTTATGATTGAATTATACATTTGTATGAAAATTACCATAACCATGTGAATATATATAAATATTCATGATTATTGTTATAATGAAAATGGGTAGTCAAGATAAATATAATAGTTATGTATGAAAATGTTATAAACAAGTTGGGTTAACGGGTCAATACTATTAAACAATTTAAATTAAGTTATATATTAAAAACACAAAGTAACACATTAAAATGAAAGGGGAAAAAAAAATCAACTATTGCTATATAAAATGCGCGGATCGATTAGGCATGGCATACACAATCATAACGTGGCGTCGATCAGGGACGGATCTAGAACAATTTTTAAACGGTGGAACTATATAATTAAGTTTTTGGTTGATTTTGAGAAGTTTTTTTCGATTGTTTCGGTTGATTTCCATAGGCTTTTTTGATTATTTTTGTTGTATTAAAATGAAAGCTTTTTTGGGTTGTTTAATTGACTGTGAGAGAATTTTTCCGTTTGTTAGTTGATTTTGAGAGAAATTTTAGATTTTTTGGTTGATTTCAAGAGAAAATTTTGGTTTTATGGTTGATTCCGATAGAAGTTTTTGGTTTTTAGGTGCACACCTTGAAGTTTCAAAAATGATACGGTGACACCCTCCAAAATAATACGGTTGCACCTTCATAAAATTCTAAACTTTACCCTACAATGCACAAATTATACGGTGGCACGTGCCACCGTGGCCTCCAAAGGAGGTCCGTCCCTGGCTTCGATTCAACCGATAGCCATGGTGCACCATGACGGTTGTTGTGGCGAAACTTTTAAAACACTGGTTACACAAAACATGATCAAAACAAAATACAATCATATAAAACTTTGCCCTTATACATTTTAATTATTTTAGTTTTTAAAGAGTTATGTCCTTCGAAGGTAAAGGAGCAGGTTATGCGAATGCATGCATGTGAACGTAGAAGGGTGATTAAAAAAAATAGGTGTCAATTGTCATTAGATATCGACATGCAAAGGCAAGCAAAACAAATTCAATGCAGTTTAATATAATAATGGTATAGTTCATTTGGACATATTTGGACTAATATATATAAGATCATGTAAGTCTTTTCAACATGAATCAATAATTGGTATATATATGGTCGGTTTTGTATTACCTTTCATCGTCCCTACTACTGATGGTGTGTTTTGGTTGGGTTGGCCAGCCATTTATCCATCATCAAACCGACCAAGAATTTTTTATTTTGTCGTCATCCCAAATGAAAAGAAGTAATAATTTTTAACTGGTTTTCTATGTTCCTCCAACTAAGGATTTGTAGAAGTTCCAATAGAACATGACTTTTATTTGCGTTAGGACAAAATGGGAGGTATACGACAAGTGTTAGAATATGTGGAACCCTAAAAATTAGAAATGTGGACCCAAATAATCTTCAAAGAGCCCTTGAGTAGAGAAAGGGGTTCCAACATATATATAGTGAAGATTTGGTCAAGTCTAGCCGTGTGGGACTCTAACACAGCCCCTCCAACCGAGGCTAGATGAAGGGCCTAGAATGGCCAGGAGAGGGCCTAGAACGGCCAAGAGAAGGTTGGCGTGTCAGTCCCTAGAGTAGTAGACTTTGGCTCTGATACCATGTTAGAATATGTGGAACCCTAAATTAATCTCCAAAAAAGCCCTTGAGGAGAGAAAGGGGGTTCCAACATATATAGTGAAGATTTGAGCCAAGTCTAGCCAATGTGGACTCTAACAACAAGAATCCGGTATTTGTTAGCGAAATTTACGATAGCGTAGCGTCGCTTGGCGAGAAGCTTTGTAAAGGGTGGACGGTGTACATACTCCTCCATGAAGATGAGATCGGTATAGGATTGAATCGTTGTTGAGGTTGTAACACCCCAAACTCAAGTGTTAAGATATGTCAAATTCGGTTGTTAATAACAATTTAGAGCTTGTAAGTATCCATAATATCAAATGGATCTTCAATTTATATGTAAAAAAAGTTAAAAATTATTATCGTCGCTAATGTTGTATTGTGATGACACTATTGAGTTTGTCACTAACGGCTCATAGTTGTAGCTCGTCAAAAGAGGGATACGAGTCACCTCAGGATTGTGTTCTATGTGTAACTCTAAAAACGAGTCCACTCGACATTTCTTTGTCGAATGTTCTTCCACTCAAGAGGTCGACACAATATTACACACGTGGTGGGACAAATGTCAGGCTCGGGTAGATACAGTTAGGGAACTAGTGGACGCAATAAATGCCACATGGATGCAGAAGAAGCACAGACCGTTTCTGGAGGTGGTGATACAATATAGTTATTTAGCATAAAGGCGATGAAAGGGACAAAGGTAGTTAATTTAGTGCAGTTCTATGCGTATAGTTGGATCAAACATAAATCCATGTTTGGGAGGGCGATTAGATTGGATTCGTAGAAGTCCATCGGAGGAATTGTAACAATATGGTCTTTAGCATAAAGGCGATGAAAGGGACAAAGGTAGTTAATTTAGTGCAGTTCTATGCGTATAGTTGGATCAAACATAAATCCATGTTTGGGAGGGCGATTAGATGGGATTCGTAGAAGTCCATTGGATTTTTCTTCCTTGTCTTTGTATTTGTAGCCTCTAACCATCGTTTTGGTGTTTTAATAAAATTGGTTTCTTGTTATAAAAAAAAACTTGTAAATATGAATATATTGTTAGGTTTGGTTATTCATGTTGTGAAAAACCTTAATCACAAGGTCAGATTGCATCTTGAATATCGAAGAAGTGATCAAAATGTAATTAATGTATCTAGGAACACATCCAAATTTTGGGTATTACCACCGATACCAAACTATAGTTTTCACTAGAATAAATATAGGTATGTTTCCTTTTGATTAATTTTGTCTTGTACACAATTTTATTAGAACCCATGAAGTGTTAGAATTTTTGTAACTTATGTAAGTGTTTAATGACAATTATAAACATTAATTGTCTATTTTTTGGAATTTACAAAAAACCTATAGTTTGGCAACTCATAAGTATAGGTTTCATTTGTTGAAATGAATTTAGGCAGATCTAATCCAATCATTCATTGGATGTTACATACTTTAACTAATCAGTCATAATAGATGGTTATCAGATCGGTTCCACCGATTAGTTGCTACTAATAGACTGTTGGAAGGGTGATCGCGTCAGCATTCTTTTGGATTCTTTGAAACCAAAGGAATGGCAAGGTGTTTAAAGGAAGCATGGTTAAAGAGAAGGTGACGGTGGAAGAGATTAAGTTCACTGCTTATGATTGGATCAAATGTAGAACTAAGTTTGGTAAACTTCTCTCATGGGAGGATTGGTGTTGTAACCCTGTTAAAGCTGTTGAGTCTTGTATCGCACTAGCTCCTTGCTAGTTTCTAATAAAATTTCTTTCTTGCGGTACAAAAAAAAATTAACTGTTGGATCAGATCAAATATATCAATTATTTTGATCCAAATTTCCATCAATCAACCACAAATTCAACTAAGTGAATATATATATATATTATATATATATATATATATATATATTGTAATTACTTTAGAATACACTATATACCAATGTTTTAAAACCCAGATCGATCCGGGGAAGAGAGAGGTTCAAGTATGATCGGATTTTTTGCAATTTCTAACCTAGATTGACCCAATTAGGTTTAATAAAAAAAACTTGTTGAACTCGTTAGACTGAACCAGTAACTTGTTAAAATTGGACAATCATGTTTCATTTTACTTAGTCTCCTGTCTCATTCGTATATAGGCATCTTTTCAACAAAACTTTCATCTTCGACTAGTGACTGAATCTCCAACTGACGACGGAATCATTATGTGTATTTTTAATGTTTAAATTTTTGGACATCAAATTCTTGATTAATATGTATGTGTGTGTGAAAATGAGAAATGGTAAAAAAAGACTGTGAAATAGAGAAGTGATCTTAGTCGTTCATACGACTAAGATCAAGGTTGAAAAAGTCAAAGATTGCGGTTTTGACTGGTCAAAGTCGAAACATTTAACTGGTCAAAATTCGCAACTACGCACAACATCGAGGGTTAATTTCGTAACTATTACAAATAGGACGAAAAAGCGTTTATACATGAACCAGTGTGAATCATATATGAATTATACATACATTCATATATGAATTATACATTCATATAGAAAGAAAGAATTAGAAAGTGGAAAGAAAGGACTTGGTTAAAGATAGAAGAAGAAGTAAGTGTGTTTGAAGAACACCTTCAACGTCTATTTATACCTCATGCATTTAATGCATGACAGATCCACTTTTACATATGTTGTGTATTTAGTTAGTCCATTGTACGAGTTACTATAAAGAAACATCCATACACATATAACAATATGGTGTCTATAGTAAACAATTGTTTTCGGGTTGATTAGTACGAAGGGAACAATGTAAAGAACGTACGTTTTGAACTTCTGTCAGAAAAGCAAGTTGTCCTTTTATGCAGAAAAAAATAAGACTAATAAGTAAGTCTTTGAGTGTAAGACTCTGATCAGCGAGTAGAAGTCGTTGAACCTTGAGTGAGGTCAGCGGTTGCTGACTGTTACTATCTTCAGAATTTCATGCACGTGTAGTCAGACAACTATCACTAAATCCGATTTCAGATCACGAGTAGCGTTGACTCTATCATCAGCTACTTCTTCGACATCGTTGATGGTTCTATATGGATGACTTCTTTTGGCTTTAGGGAGCGATACTTAGTTTCTTGTAGTCCTCTATCAGGGATGTTGAACAATCTCAACAAGTCCCTGACTTCGAACATAAATTATAAAGTGATGTTTGAATAATAAAAGTTATCATTGAACAGACTAAATGATAATTACTCAAGCTAAAAATAAAACTAAGCATCTACACAAAGTAGGGTTAGGGTCATCATAATTTCATCAAGTCTTAGGAGAGTTGGATCAACGAAAACTGTGTAATTCATATATACGTTCATATATGAACATGTGTAATTCATATACACGTACATATATGAACATGTGTAATTCATATATACGTACATATATGAACATGTGTAATTTACTAACTATTTTTAACTGATTCATATATGAACTGTACGTTCATACATGAAGTTGTGCAATTCATTATATACGTTCACATATGAATTTGTGTAATTTACATATAATAACTCTTTTAACTGATTCATATATGAACTATACGTTCAGACATGAATGTATGTAATTCACATATTAACTAGTTTATATATATTAACTATACGTTCATACATGAACCTTTACGTTCATACATGAACCTGTGTAATTCATATATGAACCTAATTGGCAACTATTTGTAAAAATTACGATAATACCCTTATGTGCACTACAACCTATGCAAGGAATTATCTTGTGTTTCACGGTCAAAACCACAATTTTTTACTAGATGAGCCGCTGAAATTACTTCCCCATTTCATATTTTTTAGCACTTCTCATTTGAACTTTTTCCTATATATAAGTATTAGGTTCAAATGAGAAGTGCTAAAAAAATACGAGGTATGTATAATATAAAAATACGGTCTTTGACCGTGGGCGTTACTGATATGATGGCCTAATAAACTAGTGTAAGGAAAAGCTCATTTAAAAAAATATACGTGTATGTATAATATAAAATATTTATCCCTCTTCTAATATTTTCATAAATAAACCTCATAATATTCATGGTACTTTTGTTTTGCTTTTCATCTACACGCGTCACAAGTCAAGTTTCTTGTCAAAATCTGGGGAGATTTAGCAGAACCAACATTAATTGCACAATTCATATTAACCTTTTTCTTTAGAATGAAATGCCGTTAAAAAACAAAAATATTAACCTATTGTTAGAATAACTTTGAACGCCAAGTTAATTTTTAGAATTTCAACCCTCTTCCTAAAAGTTCATTAGGCCATCAGTAAATATAAAAGTTCTCACTACGCCCCTGCATATCGTGTCAACTAAAAAGTCGGATTTTAAAACATTACCATATATCAATACGAAGTAGAAACAATATGGTAAGATGTAATTATATATATAGGGATAGGTTCAAATGTGAACTCAATTTTGGTTGTGAACGCGAGTACCACTAAAATCGCGTCACATGGTAATATTCACTTAATATCATGCATTATTCAGAGTGAATAAAGCTTAGGCGCATTTATTCACTCTGAATAATGCATTATATTCAGAATAAATATTGGTACGTGTCGCGATTTTAGTGGTCCTCACGTTCACAATGAAAAGTGAGTTTTCATTTGAGCTTCTCCTTCTCTATCAATCTATACATATATATATATATATATTATTTTTTATTATTTTTTAATGTTATGTGTTGTTACATATTTAACTTTAACTTTTACACTTTTATAAATTTATCTAATTTAATCGCACATAATTTCAGGAATTCATAAACGTTATGATCTCACGATCAAAATGAAGTTGTAAAATCACATATGTAAGTTTTCTTTTACATATTCAATAAAAAATTGTTTTAATATGAATGTACATTTTTTATATCTTTATTTGGTTAAAATAATTTATATAAAACGTATATGTATATGTATAATTCTACATATACACATTTGTTGTTGTATATCACGATTTGAAAACCGCCGCATCCTTGTCATATCTTGTAAGTTTAAGACTTGACATCGACGCCACGGCGCCACGCGTAATGCTCTTTTTGAACCTTGATATTAACTAAATGGGTAAATGGATCTAGTGGATTATATTCAAATAATGCATAATATGATTCATTACTAGAATTACGACAACTTGATCATCGAGTAAATCTCTATAAAAGACTCCTTCTGCTGTTTTCAATCCAAAATCCCTCTCTACCTCTTTCTCTTAATTGGCTAGTGTTGAAATATTTTAGATGATAATTAATTAAATGGAGCTGAGTTTGAGCTTAGGTGGCACAACATCGAAAACGTGCAAAGAAAACCAAAGAACCAAAGCAATAATTGATGGTACAGAAAACGCCTTGCAATTAAGCCCTCCTGTTCAGCTTGATCTTCTCCCTCTTACTCCTCTTCATCATGGTCCACTGCTATGGTCTTCTGATAACGGTAGTTAATTTCTCAGATACATACATATATATATATATATATATATATATATATATATATATATAATATTTCACACACACACAGAAATGATAACCTTTTTATGAAAATTGATTTATGAGCTTTATGGATTATCTTTTAAACTGCAAAATTGTTTCGAAAGATTTTTAAAACTTTTTTTTGTTGCTTTCAAGGGGTTTTTAGTTTTTTTTAAAGGTTTTGTGAGACTTTTTAGGTTTTTTTTTGTTGATTTGGATAGTTTTTTCTCAATTTTTTGTTTGATTTTACTTGTTTGATTTCGAGGTAAAGGTCTTTTTTTTAGTTGAAAGGGGCGAAGACCAGCGGGAAAATTAAGATGAATTGTTTAAAGAATATTTGTTTTTAAACTAAAAAAAATTGTGTTTTTCTCATATATTAGTGGGGCCTGGCCTATATATCCCCATTTTTAAAGGGCTAGATCCCCCCATGCATCTCTATAAGTTTATATTTGTGTGTTTGGATTTCACGGTCGTTGGAGTTTAGGGGGTATTTGGAGTGGTTATGAGAAAAAGTGTTTATATCAACTTTCTCAAAAAGTAAAAAAATTGTCTTCTTGAAAATCTCTTTTTTGTGTTTCTAAAAAATCATAATCACTTTACCCAAAACACTTTAAAATAACTTGTTACATTTTTCTCAAAAGCTAATAAGTTATAAGCTCTTCCAAATAAACACTCTCAAACACCCCCTTAATGGGATTAATTACATTAAGCTAAATAAATGCAATTAATGAGACAGGGAGTTCCGATGGGTGTTCATCAGGAAAAGGAGCGGACGTGAAGAGTATGGGGTGGTGCCGGCGGGGATGGAGGAGGCAACGTCATCTCTCCGGCAAGATTTTGGCGGTTACGTCAGAAATGGAAACGTTATCGACAAGACGGAGTTTGATGCGAGAAATGATGATACGGGTGAGATGGAGAGAGCCTCAAGAGGTAGCGATGAAGATGAGAATGGGATCTACAGGAAAAAACTCAGACTATCCAAACAACAGTCTGAATATTTAGAAGAAAGGTTCAAAGACCATTCTACCATAAATGCGGTAAGCATGTAATCCAGTGTCTTAATTAACTTCAATACCATATAGTTCTTCCTAATCTCACCGTATATATAAAGAGAGGGGTTCAAAGGAAAACCTAAAAAAATCAGTACAAGAAAAATGACTTTATAGATACCACATGTTGTCTCTGTATTTTTCTTATTATTGGCACTAGTTGTCAACCTGGGGGGAAATTTTTCCGCTAAGTCTTTAGAGACGACCAGTGGTCTCAAAATGTTAAAAAATATTTGGTTTTCTTGAAATAAACACAGACACAACAAGTCGTCTCAAAAGTCTACTTTTAGAGACCATAAGGTGTGGTCTCTAAAAATCTGGTCTCTAAAGGTAACTTTTCTTGTAGTCAATGGAAAAATGAGGAACACCCCCGTAGCCCTCTATCTAGACTATATACACTTATGCATACCGGTAATTTGAGTTAACTTAAGGTTTTTATGCACCTATGCATATGGACGTTTGCATATTACAAAATTACCCATATGCATAACATCATAAGTGCATACAAGTCCGGGTAGAGGGCTATATATAAAGATATTCTTTGGTTTTTTGTTTATTTGAGGTTTCCTCTTGAACCTTACTTATATATATATATATATATATATAGATTGATTTGGGTTTACATGTATATGTATATATATAGATTGATTTGGGTTTACGTGAAACCAACATATTTTTTTAAGACCTGCATGTCCAAACTAACTAAGAGCATTCACAACAAAACATTATAAAAGTTTAAAAAATGTCGAACCAACAAAAACACTGTGAAGAATTTGAGTTGTTTTTGTAGTCTCGCAGTTTTCGTATGGAGTCACGTTAGCCTAGCCCCATATATATATATATATATATATATATATATATAGGGTCAGGTTCAAATGTGAACTCAATTTTGGTTGTGAACGTGAGGACGAATCTCAGCCACATATCTTCAGTTACCGTGGACGCTATCACAGAGGATTGACGGGATTCATAGGAGGGTGAAGATTATTAAAGGGGGGGACCGGTCAAAGACGCTTTTATTGACCGGATGAGTGGTTGAGAATCGTTCTCGCGTTTTTTTTAAAAAGTTATCGTTCTCATTTGAACCATTCTCTCTCTCTCTCTATATATATATATATATATAACATTGGATTGCTTGATGCAGATTCAGAAGCTGGAACTTGCAACAAATCTCAATATGAGTCCACGACAAGTTGAAGTCTGGTTTCAGAACAGAAGAGCTAGGTATATATATTCACCTCTTTGCCAAAGCTCTGGCCTCTGCGCTCCCTTTCCTTGCCGTTCAAAAAAAAAATATTTCATCTCTTAATTTGTATTATCCTTTACTACTTGTGTGGACTCTGCTTGCATTTGTTTGAATTCGTCAAACCCTTTTTGAATATCCTCTTTAAAGAGTCTGAGGACGTTTCATGTAACATCCCGCCTACTTCAACAACAATATTGTCTGCTTTGCCCCACCAGCTCACGGCTTTGTTTCTAGCAACCTGGTGAGGACTTCCTAGGATTAGGCCCCAAAACGCGTTGTTGTTAGGAAGACCAATATATTACTTATAACACCCAGCATCCCTCCTGTCCACGGCCGATATGGGATATGCCTAAGGTGTTACAAATGTGTAGTAACTCGTCCCACATCGGTTGGTGAGTGGAACAAAGCACTCCTTATAAGGGTGTGGATAACCTCACTTGGCATGAGGCCTTTTGGGTGCGTGGACTCAGCCCAAGAACAAAACCGTGCGGGTGAGCTGGACTGGGCCCAAAGCGCACAATATCGTGTCACGGGTATCTGGGGGCGTTACAAATGGTATCAGAGCCAGACCCGGACCGATGTGTACAACGAGGGCGTTGTGTTCTTGAGGGGGGGAGAGTGTAATAACTCGTCCCACATCGGTTGGTGAGGGAAACAAAGCACTCCTTATAAGGGTGTGGATAATCTCACTTGGCATGAGGCCTTTTGGGTGCGTGGACTCGGCCCAAGAACAAAACCGAGTGGGTGACCTGTACTGGGACCAAAGCGGACAATATCGTGTCACGGGTATCTGGGGGCATTACATTTCTAAACATGCATATATATATATATATATAGGGGTAGGTTCAAATGTGAACCACTTTTTCATTGTGAACCATGAGGACGAATCTCAGCCACACATCTTCGATTACGGTGGATGTGATCACGGAGGATTGATGCGATTCATGGGAGGGTAGAGATTATTAAAGGAGGAGACCGATTAAAGCCACTTTTATTGACCAAGATGAGTGACTGAGATTCGTCCTCATGTTCGCAATAAAAAGTGGTTCACATTTGAACTTTCATCTATATATATATATATACACACATATTTTATGTTCCAAGTTTAAATTTAACTGACTAGGGATTCTAAAACGCCCCTCAAGTAGATGCTATGCCCCCAACCCTGAAAGAATGCCTAAATGGTGTTGGACCACTACTCATCTCTTGCTCTGATACTACTTGAATATGTGGAACTTGTTTGAGCATCTCTAATCACTCTAATATTTTCTTTATTAAGAGGTGACATTTTTTATTACCCATTTCTTCTAAGACTCTTGAAAGATTTATTAACATATTATTTATTAAATTGTTGTATGGTTTCATACTTGCTGTTTATAATGTTGTGTATTTTGATGATTTAAAATAGGACAAAGCTGAAGCAAACAGAAGTGGATTGTGAATACTTAAAAAAGCGTTGTGAGACATTAAGGGCAGAAAACAGAAAGCTACACAAAGAGCTTCAAGAACTAAGGGTTCTTAACACCACTTCAAATCCATTTTGCTTGCAACTACCAGCCACCACCCTCACCATGTGCCCTTCTTGTGTGCGAGTTTCTACCACCACCACTTCTGCTTCCCGGTCACCTCCTCCGCCACCTTAAATACTGATCTTTGGGAGAGTACTCAATGTCGAACCAGTACGTCTTTTCCACTATCTCTAAAACCTAGATCATTTATTGGAGAATCTAGGTAAATCATAATAACACCAAATATATTGTATTTGATGACACTAAAATCATCATCGTGTAATAGTTAAGTATCTATCATCTATATTGCATGAATCATTTACATTATTTCTTTTATACAAAGGGAAAGGATGTAAATTATAATGTGAATTTGGTTGAATTGTTTTTTATTTTTATTTTTTTTTTGGAAGAGGTATCCCAGACCACATTGGGCACAGACTAATCCTCGGCAATTTTGGGCCGAAGCCCGACTGCTAAAGCATACAGCCCGGGGTCGAAGCCCCCGTACCTCCAGAATGCATCCCCCATGGCTCAAACTCGGGTTCACCACTATGCAGGGGCGAAACTACTCTTCATGGTGTGGGGTCTCATGACCCCAGTAAACATCTATGAGAGTAATTAATTTAGCTTAAATATTTATTTTCCAACCCAAATAGGTAAAGACTTTTTACTATAAGACCCCACTAAAAAATTGACTGACCCCACTGTTTCTTTAACCAGACTCTTAATCTTGCTCCCTATCTATGAGCTTTTGTCTTCCATATGCCCATGATGCTACTAACCAAGTAATATATTATTTGTTCTTTGTTCTTTGTTTTATTTTAAGTTTGTTTATCATTTGTATTTATGAATTTTTTGTTTCTAATAAAAAAAATATTTACAGTTTTTATATGAAACTTAGTTAATGTGTTAACTAGTTTTATTATCTCAATAAAATTAAAGATTAAGGAAAGGAAGAATACCAACACTGGAACTCAATAATGTGTTAACTAGTTTTATTATCTCGACATTGTTAGCGACTTTTATTCTACATTTTTGATGTCTAAGGAGCAATCCAAAAGGAAAAAAAAGAGCATTACATTAATGAAAGTGATCAAATACGATGAAAGTATTTGGATTAAGGTCGTGCGTAGCGAGGGGTGGGTTCGGCAGGTTCAAAACCGGCAGGCTGGGCGGCATCGGGGTCACACGATGTGGCCACACCGCTCACTGTTGTGTCTGTGTTGTGTGTGTGGTGTGTTTTAATTAAAAAATGAGAGGGTTGAGAGGGTTCAGGTACTAATCAGAGACAGGGCCGGTCCCGAGATTTCAGATGCCCATGGCGAAAGGCCAAAAAGATGCCCTTTTATTATGCAAACAAAAATCGAAGGTAGGCAGGTGAGCCAAAATCGTTCAAGCGTTCAGTCGTTGACATTCTATATGATCGATTTGACGATTTCCTTCAATTGTTTGGATTTTCGCAGTAGCGTTAAGCCATTTTGTATGATC
This sequence comes from Centaurea solstitialis, assembly GCA_030169165.1. Taxonomy (NCBI): domain Eukaryota; kingdom Viridiplantae; phylum Streptophyta; class Magnoliopsida; order Asterales; family Asteraceae; genus Centaurea; species Centaurea solstitialis. The sequence continues at coordinate 34,925,564 of CM058040.1, forward strand.
GTTTTCTGTATCGGGAAAGAAAGAAGACCGATAAATATAATTGTATTTGGGTAGATGAACGGACCAGTGAATGATGCATAACTGTAAAAATAAGTGGTCCAAAAAGTCTAAAATTGAACCTACTATACTAACGGGTATTTGGGCTGGACTTGATGATGCCCCTTGACGTGATGATGCCCTGGGCGGTCGCCCTCTTGGCCTAGGTCCAGGGCCACCCTGATCAGAGAGGGCTCCAGAGGGAAAAGTTGATATGACGTTGATGTGACAGTGGGGTTGGGACGGCTTAGAGGGTTTGGATACACATAGCCTAAAGGATTTTTGTCAACCTTAATTGAAGATATGAATGTAAGGTAAAATAACTAACTAAAGTTTGACCCCAGTCATCAAAATTTCTGGATCCGCCACTGCCACTATGTAGTGCCCAAGCCTTACTACTAGGCTAACACTCCTTTGGTAATTTGGTTGATTGTTATGATTTGACGTTTTCATATATAGAGATAGATGGATAATGTGTAGATACATGTACGTTTTTAAATACAAAATATGATATTAAATTTTGTGGGTATTATGGATTTGTCTTTTCTAATAATCTTATGTTGTTAGTTTTATGACATTTAGTAAGCTTAACATTCCATCCATATTTTATCCTCTTAAAAAATGTCACTTTAATTGAGATACATTTTAATAGTAATTATGGAATATTCTCCATCCTTTCCTTAGTCATCAGGTCATGTGATGATTCTTAATAAACACGTAAGTAGATTTTGCAGAGAAAAGATAGTATTCTTTTTATACAACCTACATATAAGGTATGCAGTTTTCTTTCTAAACAAAAGAGTAATATTCTCATCCATCCAAGATAACAGGGTTGATGACTGTATCCGGGTAACAAATTATTCATTTTGTTTACATGTTACTATTAAACTATTTTTTATAATAAATATATTATTGAACTCTTTTTTACACATAATACCATTGCAACCGGGAATAGCTTGTAAACCACCATCTTTCACTCACCCACTACCATCAAACCACCACAGCTGCCACCACAGCTGCCACCACATGGTGGTGGGTGTGGTGGTGGTTTGGTGGTGGTGGTGGCAGTTATGGTGGCTGTGGTGATGGTGGTGGTGGGTGGGTGAAAGATGGTGGTTTACAGGTTATTTCTGATTGCAATGGTATTATGTATACAAAAAAAAGAGTTCAATGGTATATTGAGTACAAAAATAGCTTAATGGTAATATGTGAACAAAATGAATAGTCTGTTACTCGATAAGTCATTAAATAAATGGTGGAATATAATGATGGCTAATGGGAACTCAATTAAAGTAATGTATTTAGGCCATCCACTGTCGACCCACTGCAACCCAATGGTTTCAGCTGCAACATCAGCTTTCCACAAAACTACCCATTTCATCCACTGTCGACCCACTGCAACCCACTCCATCAAAATTCATTTTAATTAATTTTAAAATATTAATAATAAAAATTAAAAAATTACATTAAAATTGAAAATAAAAATAATACTAACATTAAAAATTAAAAAAAACGCTACAATCAAATTAAAATTAAAATTGCGACACTTAAAATTAAAAACTAAAAATTGCGTTAAATCTAAAAAATTAAAAACTAAAAATCAATCGAGAGGCGCCCATCCGTATTTTTTTCGTAGCTCCTCTTTCATTTGCAACGTTGTATATAACGCACCGCCCGAAAGATGCGCATGCGGCGATATGTAAAACCTATAGTCTCGCCGTTGCTTCTTATCCTCCGCCTCCGATTCACGAAACCTCAAATCTTTTTCGCGCAAGTCCAAATCCCTTCGTTTTTGATCGAGTATTTCTTGAGATGTCGTGTTGAGCGTCGTTAACTCGCGGAACAACCCGTAGACGTATTCGCTCGAGGCGCCTCCCGTAGAAGCTGATGCCGAAGCTCTTGCCGCGTTTCTTCCGATGGGTCGTGGACGCTCCTCTTCTTCTTCGTTTTCGTCCTCCTCATCCACATCGACATCGAAAGGACCGTGTGCGTCGGAGAGTGTCGGTGGTGGGCGTCGCGGATTCGGAAGTCTTTGATCGTTTGGGACGAGAGGTGGCACCTATGAGAGGTGTGCGCATGTATTTCACGCTCCCCTTGAGCAAATCCCAAACATGTTCGTGATGAAAAGCCTTCTTGTGCTCTTCTTTGTAACGGAAGCGAGCCTTTGTTAACCAGTCGTTGTCACCCTCGCCGCTTTTACGTTGCGATTTTACGTTGTTGTAGATGTTGGAAAATTGTAGGACAACTTTGCCCAACGATACACATTTGCTCCTTATTTGATGCACGGTGCGGTATTTTGGTGGGCATCCCGTGCGTTGCTCGAAAGATAGTCGAACCATATCCCAAAAATCATCTACATGAAAAAAATTAAAAGTTCGTAAGTTGCGTTATATTGACAAAATGACACAATCCATATATAAAATACCTTGCATACGATTGTTACCTACTACGGAATCCTCCGACGTCGCCACCCATGCCTTCGCCAACTCAACCTCCTCCACGGGTGTCCACGCTTTCGGCGGCGCCCGGTCGGGGACTTTCTTTTCCCGTCTTTCGGGGAATTGGCTTTGCCTTTGCCTTTGCCTTTTTTGTTCGTGCCCGATGGTGGTGGTGGGGATGGCGGTGTCGTTGGTTGCGTTTCGGGTACCTCATCAAATTCGGGCGAGCTTTCTTCCCTATCTCGGGGCTCGTTTATATTTGGCATCGTAGTCGGAGTTGGAGTTGGAGTTGATTGAGACGCCATGGGTTGAGTGAGCATTCCCGTAAAGGATTGAGCCATCAACGGTAAAAGATTACCATGGCTCATTCCGTATTGCGGAACGTTGGTGTTAAAAAAATTCGGATCGTATACGGCGGCGGATGGCGGGATGACCCAATCCGTATTGCGGGCGAGATATGTGGGACTCGGCATTTGTGGTATATATGAACCGGCGGAACTCAAAGTTTGGTTTGGGTTTGTCGGCATCGGTTGGTTTGGGTTTGTCGGCATCGGTTGGGTTTGGGTTTGTCGGCTTGAACTTTTTCTTTGTTTCGGAGTCTTTTGTGAATCCATTTGGATGAAGAATGTGTAGAAGAATATGAGTTGTGTAGGAGATGAGTTGAGTATAGAATAGTATATGAATGTGTAGAGAGTTGTGTGTAGGAAATAAGTTGATATAGTGTAGTATATATAATATTGAAATTTGAAAAAGAAAAAAAGAAAAATAAAAGAGCCGGTTTTTTTTTACCGTTGGGGGGGGGGGGGGGGGGTAAATGTCATCTTTCAACAATCGGCTTGTGGAAACCGTTTTCTTCTACCCGAAGGGCATCCGCAGTGGTGTTCATCAATGTAGCCGACGGGTTCGAGCTACCCGAAGGCTACCCACTCGCCTTAAACCGCTCCACAACGGATGGCCTTATGGCTTTTTGAACATGGCGATAATAACCAGAAAAGGGCAATAAAGCATGTGGTGTGACATACTTACTTGTGGTGTATGTGGAAAGGAAGGAACGCTGCGGTTTTCTCGAATGCGGCTTTCTTTGCTCGGATGGTGGTGGAAGAGATAAAGCGGTTCAGTTTTATGTGGGTTCAGAACAAGAGTAGTTTCGGTAGATTGATAAAGTGGGAAGATTGGAGTAGCAAAATGAATTCGTTATAGTCAGTAACTCTCGTTCTACCTTTTTCGGGTCTTAATTAGCTCCTTGCTTTCCCAGTTTAATGTTACTGCTACTTTCAAAAAAAGATAATACAACGACTTAGAATTTAACACTTGGTTTGTCAAAACATTTGACCTAATTCTATTTGTAATTTAACAAGGCATCAAGTTTACATGAATAATTTCAATGCATCTTAAACAACTATGTTAGTATAAGTTTTTTTTTTTTGAAGAAATGTTTATAAGTTGTTAATATGAAATTAGACAACTTAACAAGTTTTATATTTAGTTATCACGACAAAGCTAAGCAATTAAATAAGAACTGGTAAGTAAATATTGAAATTATCTTTTTTATATACCAGTTGGAAGTGTTTATTAATTTTAGATAGCGTTCATTTTTTTTCAAGATATATATCAAATTAAAAAACTAATAGAACAAATTTTGTTCTAACAATAAAGATATAATTTCTTAAGTGGCTTCACTTCAACATAACAAGTGAGTATAAAATTTCATAGAAAACACATCTCTTAATTAATACTAAAATCTTAAAAATCATATTAAATATTCTACAAATACGGTTAAATTGTACATAACATGTATCCTATTCTTTAAAAAGAACATGTTCATTATATTATAACGCAAGAAATGAACGTGGGTATAATTAGTATGGTCTAAAAAAGGGTAAAACACTAGGAGTGAGCTTGGAGATGGATTTTAACCATGTTTTAAGCAGTGGCGAATCTGGAATCGAAAACCACGTGGTTCCCTAATTAAGTTTAGCCGAAAAAAATAAAAGTGTCAACTATAATTTTGTCGAGTCGGGTCATTAAAATTCAAACATATACCGAATATATTTGGATCAGACTTAAAGTTGTTGGGCCTTAAACATAATTTAAAAAAAAATTATAATGCACCCAAGGAGATTAGAACCTGCAACCTCTAGTAGACAAGATAACCTGATATCCACTACACCAACAAAGTTTTTGCTTCCCTTCAGCTGAGAAATAAATTTTTAAGATGGTTCCTATAATTTTTTTAAGGCAGGTCCCAAAAAAATTTCTATATAACTTGTAACATAAATTAAAAAATTAGGTAGGTCCCGGGACCTACCTAAGCGCGCATAGGGTAAATTCACCCTTGGTTTTAAGGCATGCTTATTTTTTGCTTTAAGAATGGGGATGAAAGGACAGCATTTTAGTGGTTTCAATGGAATGGAAACCCACTTATGAATAGAGACAAGATATGATACATTTACGGGGAGCTTTACCGGTATACCCAAAGCCCCACCTCCACTTTGCAATCATACCCCCAAATGTGCGTTATAAGGGCCGTTATACCAAAACGCCGTTATAACGCACCAAAACGCCGTTATAACGGCGATATAACGCACCAAAACGCCGTTTATAACGCACATTTGGTGCGTTATATCGCCGTTATAACGGCGTTTTGGTGCGTTATAACGGCGTTTTGATGCGTTATATCGCCGTTATAACGGCGTAACAGTGTGGGTATATTGTGCAAAGTGGATGTGCGTTATGGGCATTTGAATCAATTACCCATTTATGGAAATGTTTGGGAAACTCAGGTACCCATGAAGGTCGTCGACCACCAATAATTGAATTGGGCCAGCCTAGTAAAGTACAAGTCTCATTATTAATTATCAACTCTTAACTTTTTATGTAAATGGATATTTTGAACCACAAGATATGTTAAAACCAAAACAACAAAGTTTATCGCGTATTGATTAAGGTTTGTGGGAATGTGAGTAAATAACCTATCTATCATGGGCTTGAATTCAGTCGTTAACGTCTTGTGGCCATTGAGGAATTATCTTAAGGCTGAATGTTTATTAGTTAATACTTGTCAGAGATTAGTTTGGGCTAAACCTTTTAAAAAGAAGAAGATATGTTACAACCAATCGAACAATAATCAAGTTTAACTATTATAGAAAAAAAAGTATTTACGGATCAACATGAATCAAGAAGGATAGTAGAATCTTAAACAATGAATGGATTTCTTGAAGATATTATAGACATATAGGGGTGTGCAGGATCCGTCCAACCCAAATTACCCTACCCAAACCTAAACCGAATTTACACCCTAAACATGAAACCTTAAAACCCGACACCCGATAAACTGAAACCGAAAATGTAATGTCAAGTTTGGGTTCGGTTTGGGTTGTCGTTTTGCAGAACCAAACCGACCCGAAAACCCGAAATTTTTAAAAGTTCGTTTTTTTTTTTTACTTTTTTAATACTGAAATTATATACCTTTCTTAATCTTTAAACACCCTATTCGGCTATTCAGAATATCGATGCCCCAGTCCTCATACAGCCCCTTATCCTCATCAATCTCACCACTGACATCGTCTCCCCACCTAACCACCTCCACCGCCCATCGCTAGTGACGACAAAGGCAGACACGGTCCAACTGTCCAGCCGTCCACCCCGGCCTCATCAGTATCACCAACCACCACCATTATCGACGAGCCACTGTCCAGTGTCCACTATTGACGGCTCCACCTTCACCTGAACCCAAACCCGAACTCAAACCTGAACCAACCCGAAGCCACCCGAACTTCTCGGTTAACCGAACTTGTTGTCGGTTTTCGGGTGTTCCAAATGTAACCCGAAAAGTTCGGGTACCCGAACTTCCCCACCCAAACCCGATCGTACCCAACCGTTGCATAGTCCTATAGACAGGTATGCAATTGTATTTTTTAATACAAAATTTCACCCTCAATCGTACTTTGTTAATGGACATAGCCATGAGGATACAACTATCTAATTGCATTATCGACAATGATTACCAACAGATAAGGGGAGTTAGTAATTACCATCGATTGTCCTCGTCGAGTCTTTTACAAAATGAATACGTTTACGGCGAATATAAAATGTGTCGGCAATCCGTTGGTGAAATTTACGTATCCAACAGATTACTCCATAGACATATATAATAGGGTTAATTTCATATATGCCCTTATTAAGATTGAAAATATCATATTTATCCAAGCTAATCTATAAATATCATAAATACCTTTCTTAACCTATCAAAATATCATATTTACCCAAATAATGATTTTTGTTAATTTTTAATCATTTTAAATCAAATTTAATAGACTATAATTATATCTTTTAATGAATTGACATTTTTACCCTTAAATGAATATGTGTTTTTACCAAACAAAAAAATTCTAAATAAATATAACAATAAAACATCATTAATCATCAACACCCCATTGAATTATTCACTTAAATCCCTAACAACTATCTCCAAAAGAATCACAAACATCACACCACCACCACCAAAGGCCAAATCGTCACTCTCATTTTTGGTATTCACAACTCATTATCTTTTTGAAGAGCAAGACGCATCAATACCAAAACCAAAGAACAGGGTTCAGACTTGAGAATACGAAACGAACTATCAGATAAACAGAGTTACACCAAAACCAATTAAACAGGAAACTTAAAACGAAGCGAATACAGCAGCTTACAAGCTGTGAACTATCTGTCTTCAAGACAGCAAGAGATACAACCCGGACAGCAGCACCGAGTTGCAGCAGAGCGAATTGTGGACTAAACTGGATAGCCAAGTGAGCTGTTTCAAAAAGACGACGCGACACTCTACTAACTACTATTGAGCACCAACAGTTGCCCACAATTGAAATAGAACCTTTTTAGTTGTATATGAAGAAAATAAACTTGTTCCGTAATTGGGCATGATGGAAATTGGGTGTTGATTTAGGTTTTATAAAGATTGATTTTTTTTGGAGGGTAAAGCTAAAACAACTTGGAAAATGAAGGCGGCGAAAGGGCCGCCCATGGTTTGGCCCTAATCTTCAACATCTCTTTTTGTTTGTTTGTTTGTGTCCTATAAACGCACACAGGCTATGTTTGGCAAAATAAGTAGATTACTACATTATAATCTTTAAAGCCCCTAAGGTCGTTATTGATACTTTAGAGAGACTTAAGAGAGACTTTTTTGGGGGATCAGATGATGGCAACCGAAAAATAACATGTGTTAAATGGAGCTCCGTGCTATGGCTATCAGTAGCCCAACCCTTCCAATCCTCCCAACCTAACTGCCACATCAGCTGACACATCAGCTTTTCTCCAACCCTCTCATAAGCCCTCTGCAAGCCCTCGACAACCCTCTAGGTTGCGTGTGTTGTGTGTGTATGTTGTGGGTGTTGTGGTGTCTTGTGTGTGTTGTGTGAGAGGGTTGGGATACGGGTTGTAGAAGGTTCCACAGGGTTACTGGGAGGGTTGGAAAAAAGCTGATGTTGCAGTCAGGTTGGGAGGGTTGGAAGGGTTGGGATACTGATAGCCTTAGGCCATCCTTATCCGTACCACCCATACCACATTTACCAGCTGCCATATCAGTTTTCCACTATCTTACCAACACCTTACCAATACCATATTATATCATCCTTACCCATACCAATTCCATACCTCTCTAATTAATTAATTAATCAATTAAAAGAAAAAGAAAAAAAAAGAAGAGTGAGAAAGAAGAGTGAGATAGAGAAAAAGGTGGAGTGGGGTGTAGGAGAGAGAACGGTGGGGTGGTGTCGGTGTCCCTCATTGCCGGTCTCGTACCGGTCATCCACTTTGGTGTTCACCACCAGTATCGGTGTGGTACTGGTCTCCTACCGCTACCGCTAAGGAATAAGGATGGCTTTATATGTAGTTTTTTAGTTTGCAAAGATATTGAAGTAATATTAAAAGTTTGCAGGACATTCCTCCTTATTTTATAAGACTCTATTTGAAAATTTATGGGCAAATTATCCTATAAACATAAGTGTTCTGTAAAAATATTGGTTTATATGACACTTCTTAAAGGGTCTCATAAAAATAACAAATACAACATTTTGTTTTGAAATTGTCTTAGATAGCTTGTTACACATACTAAAAACATCCTATATACTTATTCTAACACTTTGAGATATGATATTTTTTTTATTTGCTCCTATAAAATACTCTTTAGGAAGCTTATTTATCTTAGCCGTTCTATAACTTTTTTTATTGTAGTGAATGTTTTATTAAATGTATGTTGTTTCATCATTTTAAAATTTTAATATTTATTTCATTTACTTATGTGCTCCCCCTTATACAAGATTCCAGCTCCACTCTTGCCCCCATAGCCATTGGTTTATCGGTCAGAAATATATAGTGTTATAAATTTCCCGTTATTTTCATTGTGTAATAGACCTCATCCTTTGTTAAAGGGTATTAGAAATATTTAGTTGAGAGTTATATTTTTATTATGGGTAAGCCATTATAGTGAACTTAAGATGAAATAAAGGAAGAGATGTTTCAATTGAGTACATGGAAATTATTCACTGAAAGAAAGCAACAAACATTTTTTTATTGAAAAAGGAGCGACAATATGCACATTCGGCATTGACTAATTTACAAGGAAATTAATTAACGTCTTTCTTAAACGCTTAAAAACCCCAAAATTCAATAATTTCATAATATCCTTCTCTTAGTTTACTTTCCGGGGGCAAAGTTTGTGGCATACGACCAGGCGTTGTTGGCAACTGGGTCGGCAAGGTGGTCAGCAAGGTTCTCTAGTGGTCCCTTTCCCGTGACAATGGCTTGAACAAAGTATCCAAACATAGAGAACATGGCTAGTCTTCCGTTCTTGATCTCTTTTACCTTCAACTCAGCAAAAGCCTCTGGATCATCAGCAAGACCCAATGGGTCAAAGCTACCACCAGGGTAAAGTGGGTCAACAATCTCGCCCAACGGTCCACCAGCAACTCTGTAACCTTCCACGGCACCCATCAAGATCACTTGGGTGGCCCAGATGGCCAAGATGCTTTGGGCATGCACCAAACTTGGGTTTCCCAAGTAATCAAGACCACCTTCGCTAAAGATCTGGGCTCCAGCCTTGAACCATACGGCCTCACCAAACTTCACACCGTTACGAGCCAAAAGCTCGGGGAAGACGCACCCAAGAGCTCCAAGCATGGCCCATCGGCAGTGAATGACCTCAAGCTCACGGTTCTTGGCAAATGTTTCAGGATCAGCAGAAAGTCCGGCAGTGTCCCATCCGTAGTCACCTGGGAATTCACCGGTGAGGTAAGATGGAGCCTCGCCGGAGAATGGGCCCAAGTACTTGACACGGTCAGGGCCGTACCATGGGCTTCCTGATGGTGCCACCTTCTTCACGGCAGCCTTCCTCATGGAAACTCTTCCATTTCCGAAAACTTCAGAAGCGGTCGGAGCTGTTTTCACCACTTGTCCCGTGAACGGAGATGAAAGGGCCATGGTTGAAGCAGCCATTGGTTATTTTCTCAAAGTAGAAGGTAAGAATATTGAGAGAATTTATATTCGAGGGGCTGACTGCTTGAATATTACGAGTTCTTGGGAGTTGTTTAAATAGGAGTTGATTTTGTAGGGTTCTTATCTTTAGGATCAGTCTTTGGATTTTCAAAAAACTATAATAATCAGAATCCAACCACAAAATGACATGTGTACAATCTATTCTTTTCAAGATTTTTTTATCCACATTCACTTCACAGCCATGTGCCGCAATCCCAATGTTTGTAATCTGATAGTGACTTTCCATAAATTATTGTTTAATAGTTAATTATAGTTCTTTTGTATTCACATAGTAAGTAGTAATTAAGTTATAGATATGACGTACATGTACACCTTTTAAACTTTTACATCCTTCGTGGTATATGATTAATTGTTTAATAATTAATCGTTCATATAAAACTTTAAAATGGTACCTGCTCGTAAGGTTATGAATAGCACATAAAGTCAAAACCACTATCTTTTACTGTTACATCGATATCAAATCAGTTTTTCACTTTCCTATTTTCAAATCCTTACCAACCTTTCAAATCTCATGAACAAACCCTATATATATAGAGATTTAAAGACAGGAAAGTTCAAATGTGAACCTATTTTTCATTGTGAACGTGAGGACCACTAAAATCGCGCCACGTGGCAATATTTACTCTAAATATCATGCATTATTCAAAGTGAATAAAGCTTATGCGTCTTTATTCACTCTGAATAATGCACGATATTCAGATTGAATATTGCCACGTGACGCGATTTTAGTGGTCCTCACGTTCACAATGAAAGATAGGTTCACATTTGAACTTAACCTTATATATATATATATAGAATTAGGTTCAAACAAGAACAAAACCAAATTGCAAGAAAGAAGGAACCAACAAAATCACACATGATTTTGTGCATGGATGCCTACTCGCCTTGTCGGAGCGTGGCCTACACACGCTTTTTCCATCTCAGCACAAAATCACATGTGATTTCCTTGGTTCCTTTGTTCTTGCAAATTGGGTTGTTCTTGTATGAACCTCCCTCTATATATATATATATATATATATATATATAGAGAGAGAGAGAGAGAGAGGGAGAGAGGGAAGTTCAAATGTAAACTCTATATTTCGTGTAAACTATGTAAACCAATCCACACCATTGATTTTCAAAAACGTTTCCATATTTCACATTTTCTTATTTCCATAATCATTGACTTACCATATATTTCACATTTCCATATTTTCTATGAATCCATATCCTCCTTTGATTTTTTTGATCAAGGGCCATGATGGGTTTACATAGTTTACACGAAATATAGAGTTTACATTTGAACCTCCCTCTATATATATATATATAGTATTAGGTTCAAATGAGAAGTCCTAAATAAATAAGGTTTACTTCCCCAAAATGTATCCAAGTTGTCACATTTTGCTATTGTGTGTATTGTACTTGAAAAACTACCATTTAATACATCAAAGTTTCAAAAACCTACCGTTTAGTGTATTGGAAAACTTGTTGAAGAGGTAGCGGTCTCGGCCATCGGTCATTCCGGCCATCCGGTCATTCCGGCCATCCGGTCATCTTCTCTGGCAACATTTCGGCGACTGCACCACTCCAACGACTTTCTGGCGACCTCAACCATTTTCTCCAGCCATAGATATGTGTGTGTGTGTCTCCGATGTTCCCCATCTCCGCCACCCACCACCGCCAACCTCTCCCTCTCCTCCACCCACCACCGCCAACCTTTCCCTCTCCGCCACCCACCATCGCTAATCATCATCTTCTCCGGCGACTTTCCGGTAGATCTGAGCTTCATTCCATACAAAATCACCAAATAGTCGTAAAACAATCAAGGAATGCATCTAAGATGATCGAAAACTAAGTTTAAAGAATACAAACACACAAATATACCCAAGGAAACCCTTTCGATAGAAAAGTCGCCGGAAAATATGGTGGTCGCCGGAAAAGTCACCGGAGAAGATGATGGTTGGCGATGGTTAATAGGGTGCCTTATAAGATGCTAGTTTATTAGACCAAATACAAAAGCGACCTATCTAAAAGTGTTACAAAAGGGTTTTACGACGCTTTTGGGCATCGAAAAGGTTATGACTCTTTCTTAAAAGGCTGAAATAGAAAACCTGAAACATTTTAAGTTTCAGAAAATCAGAAACTATGTATCAGTAACTGTAATCACGAACCTGAAGATATTCAGAAAATCTAAAACACAAAAAGTCAGTAAATCAGAGGAAAAAAATTCAGAAATTAACCTGAAAAGCTGAAATTCTGATAATTGATCGAAAATTCTAAAACTTTGAATTGTTTTTACGAAGTATCAAAATTAACGTCTGTAAATTCGATACTGAAAGATCTCGGAATCTTTTTGAAGAATTTTCAAAAAAACTTCTGAAAAATAAAAAACTGTCGAAAAACTTTCTTTCAACAGAAAATAACAGTTCTAAAAATTAAAATATGTGAGAAAATCAATTGAATTATCGGAAATTCGATTTGAGTAAAATTCAGATATGAAAAATTGAAAATATCAAAACTGAATCACTTGTGTTCAAACTTGAATTGAATCAGACTAGAAAAAGTTCTACAGACTTGTGAAAAAACTAGTTATAAAAAGTTCGGGCTTCGCGCATGGTTATAAATTGTGATAGATTTTATCATTTATATTAAACATAAATTTTATATGTATTCAAAATGTATCCAACTATCCCCAATATACTATTGTGTGTATCAACCTAAAATAATAAATTTTGTATATATCAAACTTTATTTTTGAGTCTATTATGTGTATCCAACTATCCCCCAATATACTATTGTGTGTATCAAAAATACACACAATAGACTAAAAAGTAAAGTTTGATATATACAAAAGAAATTTTTTTAGGTAGATACATACAATAGTATATTAGGGATAGTTGGATACATTTTGAAGAACTAATCCTTTTAATAAAATAAATAAAAATATTTATCAAATCAATAAAAGAAAATACTAAATTTTAAGAGATTTTAACCTATAACTTTGGAAAAATATCATGTATTTATCAATAGTTTAGTGAAATTATTTGATTATTTATTTTATTAAAGTTAAAATAGCTTATAATTAACGAATAAAATGAAATCTCTTAATAAAATAAATAAATAAATAAACTAAAAAAGTAACAAAATATGAAATATGTAATTTGAGAATAAAAAATATAAAGATGGTCTACTATGAGAACCAAATATGTAAATTAATCAAACATTTTTTGGATGAGTTAACTACTTAATTTAACAAAATTGGATGGAGGGATGAAAATGGAATGGAAAAAAAAACTACATGGATGAAAAAACAGTTTTTAAAGATCAAAGACGAACAACGTTATATATATCAAACTACAGGGACTAAAGTTGTACATATAAATGTCAAGTCAACTATTCATCATCCTGATAAATGTTAGTATATATAATTTGTTAAAAAAATTTGAAAGAATTGGTCCTGATTCCAAATTGGGGATAAAAATGAAATTGGGCTTGTAAAAATTATCGGTACAAAAGATTAGGCCGTAGATGGTGCATTGGGCTGGGCTTGAAGCTAAAATGCAAGTTGGGCTTGAAACCAGGTTCAATAAGGGTTAGAACTGAGTTAGATTGAACCGGGTTCAATAACTCTATCGGGACGAAAAAGAAAACCAATCGGGACCATGATCTTATCGACACTTAAATGCAAATCAATCCAATCGGGACCAAAATTACTATCAACTTTCAGCATTCAAATTACTATCAGAACCAATGATGTGCCGTATTCAACTAAAGACCAAACCACCCGAGACCAAAGTGATCCCGGGGACGATTCTTAAACCTCTCGGGACCAATGATAGTTTCACCCTATGCTATCAAAACTAAAAGTGTGCTTATCGGGACTAAGAGTATTCTATTTGGATCGATTGATTGGCCAGGTGAGAGTTCGCATATCGTGTGTGTGAAGTTTATGTGAGTCGTATTTGTTCTGTGTGTCAAGTATGTATGTGTTGTGTGTGTTCTATCGGGACAAACACAAATATCGGAACAAACTTACAATATCATAACACAAACATCGCGAGAGATTACAAAACAATGTCGGAACAAAATTAGGTCAAATGTCAGGACCCTTAACCTATTGCAATTGGAACGAGCAAGATGTCGGGACAAAACAAATCTATTGAAATCGTAACCATCAGCCATGGTCGATCATGTGAACTATCGTAACTTGGATAACCTAAACTATCGGGATAGACTTATAAAAACACTCAGAACACGATGGCTATTATCGAAAACAAGTGTGTTAGGAACATGTGTTATCTGGAACTAAACTATGATCTGGAACCATGGGTTTGAGATGATGTCGGGACTTATTAGAATAATACAGAATAGGACTGTGAACTTGTATACTATCGAAATCCCTGTATCGTATTGAACCAACCACACCTATTAGAAACCAATATTGAGACCAAACCTTTCCGATCAAAACCAATTGAAATCATTAAAAAACTTCAGATGAGAACTATGTGAATCTAGACATATGACGATGGCCCTTCTCGATCGGACCAATCGGGAAAGACTGGAGCTAGTCAAGCATTCCAGCAAACCTGTTTTAAAAGAAGAATGGTCCAGTCGAGTGGGAACAGTTCCAGTTGGGTACAGATCTGGTAACCTTAAAACTCGATTTCCAAGCCTTTATCCCAATATTTCTCATCTCCTAACTCATTTCTTTCCCTCTCAAACTTCTTCCAAACACCTCCATTTCACTATATCAATTTCTTCAAGAATGTTTTGAGATCAAAAGTTAAGAATCGTGATTCAAGTCTCACACCATCTTCATCTTGTCCAATCACCATTTCCACCATTGTTGTCTATATATGGGGTTTTTCATGAAAACTTAATTGTAAGTTATTCTAACTATTTCTAAACTTCTATTCTTATTAAAACCTTTGATTTAACCTTCTAGAGCATTTATTTTAAGGTATCATCCATGTTTTGAAGTTTGACTTATTTTGGGTATTTTGAATGATTAAGGATTCGACTAAGATCCGTTATGGTTCGGAGTTTAAGGTTGCTTTTGATACATCCATAGGTGTTGGTTGTGACCTAGATAAAGTTTCAAGAGGTGGATGTTGATGGATCTAAAACCTCCATCATTTTGGATGCTTGGGTTTTGTGTTAGATTTAGGGGTTTTTGGGTTTACAAGCTTTAAGGTGAGTTCTAAAACCTTTGTTAAAACTGGATACACATCATCTTGCTTGATTTAACATGCTATGCTTGATTATTGCAAATAGATGTTATTATGGATGAAATATCTAAATTACAGATTTGGAAGTAATTGTAATTTTAAGTGGGTATTACTAATATGTGGCTATATTGAGTGGAAAATGGCATGCTTATGATGTGTAAACTAATTCATGTTTTCCATGTGTTGATTGTTATGTGGATGATGCATGGTACGTTATCTATGCCATGAAATGATATATAGGAAATGAATTTCCATTGATAATGGCATGATGTGAAAAATGAAGGTCATGAGACCTTTAAGGATATTTAAATATAGATATCATGAACACTTGTAGTTTTAGTTGAGGTCAAATAGATCGGACATCAATGTTATGTAAATAGACAAACTCAATACTATGGTTCCACACCAAACAGTCTTGGGAGGTACCGGAAAGGTATACACCTATGTCGCCGCCTATCAAGTGGTTCCCATTATGCGGGCCTCTGATGGTGTCATGATAGATATGTCATCGGGTGTTTGGGATAAAAGGCGGAACTTGGTGGCGGATGTGTGGAATGTTTAAATAATAATGGATGATCCAATGCAATTTTGCCACACCAAACAGTCATGGGAGGTACGGAAGGGTATGCACCTATGTCGCCACCTTTCGAGTGGCTCCGAATTGTGCGGGCCTCTGATGCTGTCATGATAGATATGGCATCGAGGTGTTTGCAAGTAAAAGGGTGGGACATTGGTTAGTGGAAGTGGCTTGCTCATACTGTTTCGGAAGATAAAAGATAAACAATAAAAGCGTACATTTATTATGTTCATTGACAACTCCAAAATTATACTTGTTTTGGTAGTTTCGGTTTGCAATGTTTAACCCCATTTTAACTCATTTCTTGGTGTTTTACTCAAAAAAACTACTGAATCTTGGTTTTACAGGTTTTGGAGGCCATTGAGCGGAAAAGTACTAAAAGTTGTGAAAAGTGGAAAAAAGTGCAAAAGTGATCTAGAGAGGTTTTCGCGTCCGCGAACCTTATAGTTTCGCGCCGCGAAATGTGGAAATTCTAGAACATTCCTGCTTTTTGGCTGATTTCGCGTTGGAGTTCAGAAGTTTAGTGCCACAAAGTAAGTGAAGACCCTCTATGGAAGATTCTAGAATGAGCTGAAAATGAAAATTAGGGTTCGCTTCATGTTTCGCGCCGCGAAGCTGCAGCTCCGCAATCGCGAAGTGAGCCAAGCTGCTTTTATAAATACTGGCTTCCATCCTGTTTTGAAGATATAGTCATAAATTAATTAGCTTTATTCTTAGAGTCAGTAGTCAGTCAAAGTGAGAAGGAGAAAAATTTTTATGAGTGTCGAACGTGAGGGGATTGTTACCTGGAGTTGCTTGTCCGGTATTCGATCATCTCCCGTTTCACGGTCGGTATAAAGTCTTTTCCTTTATTCACGTTTTCTGTTTTAGTCATGTCTAGTGAGTAGTTTTATTAGTAGTACTTATTGTGGTTTTGATGAACCTTGTTGGATGGTGTTTTTGTTTAATTGATTAATTAGTTGTGTTTGGTTTATTGAATGTTTATCTCTGATTCCGAAGTTGATGTTTTAACTGTGGCTATCTGAACTCGTTGGTTGGGTGTACTTATTTTTCTAACAATAAGATAGGTAGACTCCTTCGGGTTAATCAACCTTCTTTACCTCTCATTCCGGTGACGCGGAGTAAAGTGGTAAGTAGTGTGCTTGGACCAAGAGTAGACTATTTAGTAAGATCTCACGACCTAGCATTGATTAGGGTGACTTTTGCTAGACTGCTTGACAACCAATCCTTGCAATTGGGCCGGGAGACCAACCTGGTTTATAATTGGAGATAAAACATGTCAGGGTGCTATATAGCTTAAATTCTTACAATAACCAAATAAACTATACTTTTGTGATTGAATTAACTCATCCACAAGGGGATTCAACCTAAACCATAATAAGTACTATCTTGTCTAGTAATTGTTTTAAAGTAAAGTTTTAATCTTTTTAGTATTTTAAAATTGCTTTCATATAAAAACCCCCCCTTTTAGATTATTTGAACTTTATTAGATTTTTCTTGAATAACTTGACTGTTCCCAGTGGTAAGAACGATATCCGGACTTTCCTAAACTATATTGCTTTCGATCAGGTACGCTTGCCTGTGAGTATGGTGATTGTTAGTGTTTTGCATATATTTTTCATCCTTTTTCATACATTAGATAGGTTCTTTTTCTTTTTAGTTTTTTAGTTCATGCATATTTTCCTTTTATTTAGCATTTTTTCCGTTTAAAGTGCGAGTGTTTATTATTGGTGCATTAACCGGGTGTTTTGAGCTTATTTGTATAGGAATTTGGTATAGACGGTGGCGATGTGCGTGATGGAGCCGAGGAGGATCGAGATGGAGGTGAGAGTGACGATGCGATGGATGGAAAGAACGTTGGAAAGGGGCTCGAGATGAGGAGTGAAGGCGGTGATTGAGGACGGTCGGAAAAAGCATCAAGAATCAAAGAAACAAGTTGTGTCAGCTAGCTAGCGATCGCTAGCTATTCTGGCTAGCGATCGCTAGGACCGCAAACCACACCCGCGGATTTTTCCTGTTTTGGCAGTTGTTGACTTTTCTTGGGTTTAAATACTGGTTTTTGACTTGTTTGTTGGCAGTTTTTAGTTTCCACTTTCATAACAACTTTTTGGAGAGTTTTTGGTAGGAATTTGGATCAAAAGAGCTACGGTTTCACAATTTGGGTTGGAGCTCTACTAAGCTTGGGATGAGTGCTTCAATCTATTCATCAATGGTGGCTTGATCTTCCTTGGTGAATCTTGTACATCCTTAAGCTAGTATCTCCTTCTCTCTCTCTTTTAAGTTTTTGTTTAGTGTGTAATTGATGAATTGGATGTTCTAGATCTATGAATTTGATGTTCAATTGCTTAATTTCTGCATTTGTAGTTTAATTGCTTCAATTCTTGTCTTCAAATTGTGTAGATCTCTTCAATTAGATAGGTTGTGATTTGTTAGTTGATCGCATGTAGTTTTGATATGTTGTTGATTGTGATGATGTTGATTTGTTGCAATTCAATTACCTTGAACTCATTGTTAGTTTTATGCTTACGTAGAATTGAATAATTCATTAGTGTTTTGATGCTTGTTGAGCTAGATTGTTAATCTAGGAGTTAGATCTCGTTAGGATAGAAATAATATGTGTTAGTATAGATCTAGGTCAAGTGTTTGTACTTGGTTAGAATATCGATATCGAATCACGATCGTCGAGTCTCAATCAATTGATGCATTTTCATAATCAAAAGTGAATTATCGATGGAAAATAATTCATTTAACGGAAGTTAGCGATCTATTGACATCGAGGATTTATTATAACTATTAAACAACGGTTAATTGGACGGAAGTTCATTAACGTTCGATGAATTGATTGAGAGTCTACGATCGCATCATGGAGATAGATGCGGTCGTAGATTGGAATGTTTCCGGATGACGTTTTCATAGGAAATGATACGGAAGTAATCATATTTCTAAGGAAACGGTCTAGTTATCTCGGAAGAGGAATAGACATTTTCTACGGAATCCACTTAACGATCGGGATACGATATCCATATTTCCTTACCCGTGTTTGTTCATGTATGTTGTTTCCTTGTTTTTTGTATGTTTGTTTTCTTGTTCGAGTGTATTCGTTTGTTCCTTTTCATGTAGCGAGATGTATATGTTGTAGATTAGCTAAGTAGCGAGATGTATATGTTGTAGATTAGCTAAGTAGGTTTTTCCCTTTTTAGTTAGAAACCAATTTCCGAAACTTGAACTTCACATAACTTGTAAATTAGAAATGAAACACTTTGATTTGTCCATTTTCTCCCCGTGTTCGACCCATATGCTACGTCACGATACCGTACGCTTGCGGTTTAAAAATAAAGCTTGATTTTCGATTAAAAACATGCACATTTCGAGCGAAACAGTTAGGTTAATTTGTGGTTAAACTTGGTTTTGTTTTTATATACGTATTTTACACCATCAAGTTTTTCGCGCCACTGCCGGGGAACGGTAGTTATTTGATTTAAATCTTTGTAGTTTGGTTAATCGATCCTTGCGAGGGATTTTATCCCTTGCAAGTTAGTTGCTTTTTAGTTAGTTAATTTATTATTTACTTTCTTTGTTTTCTGCAAGTTGCCCTTGATCTTTTGTTGTGATTTCAGTGAAGGATTAGTGGAGCCGTTTGTGGAACCGGAGAGAGAGCTATGGAAAAAGAACAAAAAGAAGTCAAAAACAGGAAAAGCTCGTCGAGAGCTTTGAATTTCAAAATGGGAGACGAAGCACCCATGTGGAATACCCGGAGGACCGCTCCTACCGTGCCGACACAGCCTATCATGAAGCCGAATCTAGAAACAGAGATTAAGGGTCAATTCCTCCACATGATAAAGGAGTTGACCTTTGATGGAAAAAGCGATAGCAATCCTATCGTTCACCTTGAGAGCTTCGAGGAGATCTGTGATTTGTTCAAAACCGAAAACAACCGGGATGCAATCCGTCTTCGGTTATTCCCATTCACACTTACGGGAGAAGCTAAGGCTTGGCTTCGCTCGTTGGAGCCTAGTTCGATCGCTACTTGGGAGGACTTACGATCTAAGTTTTTGTCCCGATTCTTTCCACGTCAAAGATAGAGAAACTTCGAGCCGAGATCCGTTCATTCCGACAAGAAGAAGACGAGACGATTTCTGAAGCATGGGAAAGATTCAAACATCTTCTAAATTCATGCCCGAGTCACGGATTAAATAAGAGTGATCAAGTTCCAAACTTTCTATAGTGGGCTAAATTACTCCTCTCGTGGTACTTTGGACTCATCCGCCGGTGGTGTGTTCATGTACAAGACCCCCACGCAAGGATACAATCTTCTTGAGGATATGTTGATCCACAATATAGATTGGAAGTCGGATAAGCGCCTACACATTTCGAAAATGGCCGGATAGATTTCTACCGAATTCGATCCATCCGAGGAGTTAGCCGCCATGAAAAATAAACAGGTAAGGTTTAAACGTAAAATAGAGGAACTAATCAAAAGTGTTCATGCTTTACAGGTTGGATGCGAGGAGTGCAAGGGACCTCACCTTACGACGGATTGCCCAAACAAGCCGATGATGACGCCCGAGGAGGTGAATTTTATCAATCGTGGAGACTACCAAGGGAGGTGGAACAACAATCGCAACTTCAACCAAAGACCTCCCGGCTTCTTTGCACCAAACCAAAGGACGGATGGCGAGCCGCGCGCATCTCTTGAGGATCGACTCTTCCAATTCATGGAGACTCAAAAGAAACTAAACGAAGAGGTAAGCTCATATTTGCGTAATCAACAAAGCGTAATTCAGAATATTGAATTACAGGTTGGGCGAATCTCTCAAACTTTAAGCGGAAGAACTCAAGGAGAGCTACCCACACAGACTCAAGTTAACCCAAAGGTAGAAGCTTCCAAGACGATGCTAATGGTTGATGGAGTCACAACAAAGATGGCATGGACGGACATCTACACAAAGAAGTACATCCCATCCGATAGCGAGAGTGAGCCAGATTATGCTACGGATTATGACTCGGATGGCATTACTGTATCCTTTGAGCACTTACTGCTTCGCGACCCCATTTACTTGAATGATGAAGAGGAGGAAGATAGCAAACAAGGTGGATATGTGGAGTTTATGATCCCAAAGCAAAACAAAGGGAAAGAGAAAGCAAAAGAGGAGGATGCCGAGTTGATTTATGTCTCAGCCATAGAACATGATCCAGGGAGTTATAGCTTACCTTTATCTGTTTCTAATAAGTTTGAAGGTCTAGCTTTAGTTGATTCGGGTGCTACACTAAACGTGATGCGTGTCTCTTATTGCAGTAAAATGAAGATCAAGAAGCTCACACCTACAGCGTATCAATATTGGGGAATTAACGGCTACATGACGACACCGCTTGGAATAGCCGAAGCCGTCCCGATATGCATCGGGATATTTGTGTACCTGACGGACTTCATTGTCGCTGACCTCCCGAAAGATACGGAGATCCTGGTCATTTTTGGGAGAGCCTTTTTACATACCGCGCAAGTCAACATTGACATGCGTAATCAGGTAACCACCTTGGAAAAGGTGACAACCGTATTTCATTCAACCCCGATGGAAAGCCGGTGAGACACCTTCAGACACCATATGTGGATCCTTCACAAACCTTCAAGGAAAACGCTAACCGCCCGCTACTTCCACATGAGCAAAAGAGGAAAACGAAGGATTACCCCAATCCCGTAATGCAAAAATAGGAGATTATTCTTGACACAGGAGCATCTAAGAAGGGGCATAGAAAGAAGTCGGGCTCTTCAGCCCGCCGAGCTAAGAAATGAGAGCTAAATGGAGTCAACTCTAGACTCAGTAAAAATGAAGCGCTTCTCGGGAGGCAACCCGAGCTCTTTTCTTTTCTTTTTCATTTTTCTTTATTCTTGTGTGTTTTTACTGATTTATTTCTTTGTTATTGCCTAGACAACCAATTCGGAGCATCGGAGATCGAAAACGAGAAAATCTGACAAGAAATGCAAAAAGTGAAAAATGGGAACAGACGGATTTCGCTATCGCGAAATTTCATTTTCGCGGACGCGAAGTTTGTAGTCCTTGGGTCAGGTAAAATTTTGCATTTTGCGATGCAAAAGAGGCTGTTTCACGACGCGAAAGAGGTTTTAAACGGGCAGTTTTCGATTTACACACAAACTTCGCGATCGTGAAGCCTTAGGCTTAGCGCCGTGAAAGTCGGACTGACGGGTTTTTTAAACCTTGTTTCTACAATTTTTCAAACACAATTGCCCTAATACTCTTTAGCCGTCGCGAACCCTTCTTCCCCAACGCGAAATCTCAGTTTCTTGTGCTTCAATTGCTCGATTCCATGGCTTCCAAGGTACGTTTCCTACAATTTCATAGTTAGATTTCATCTCAAGAATGAATAATTGGTACAATTGCTTGATTTAGTTGTTTGTTGCTATGGATGCTAGATTGTGTTATTCTTGATTGATTATGAGCTTTGAGCAATTAGATTGGTACTTTGATTAATGATATATTGTTAATAGCATTGTACTATGTTTGATTTTGGGGCTAGATTGTTTGTAACCTAATTTGGATGTACTTGCATGCTAAGTGTGGGGAATTTTCCAAATTCCCTTCCACTTTTGTTTTCACCATATTAGGTTGCTAGTTTAATTTTGGTTGCTTAGAAATTCAAGTGTGGGGATTTCTCCCTTTGAGCTATTCACATATGCATGTTTTGAACAACTTGAATTTCTAGCTTTGTGATGTTTTAACCATGTAAGGTGCTAAGTTGATTTGGAATGAACTAAGACATGGTTAATTGTTTTTGTAGAGGACAAGATCCACATCTACTTCCGCATCCGCACCCAACGTGAACTACTGGGCACCGGATGGGACTCATGCGTTTACTTACTTCATGAACGATTCCACTTTGAGTGTTGCCAAACAAATCGAGTGCCGGAATATCATGGACCGGATAAAAACTCATCAAATTGTTGTGCCAAGGAGGACCGATTGGACTCTTCTTCAAACTTTGGAGATTGAGGGGGATGTTAAGGCGGTTCTTAAGAAGCATGCGTTGGTGAGCACGGGCTCGAGTACAACATTTGTAAAGCTTGGGATCGAGTTTTCAACATCAACGAGACTCTCTACCGGGAGCTTATTTGGAGTTTGTGGCTACCTACACGTTTAACCCGATCAAAGCGACGGAGGATTGTCGTGAGACGTGCATTAACTTCCGTCTTGGTGGAATTTGGCGTACTCTTTCGTTAGCCGAGTTCGGGGTGGCCTTGGGAATCTACACTCAAGTCGAGGTCAATGACCCCGGTTTTGATGAGTACATGGTGGCGACTTCTAAAACTCCTGAAGGCTTCAACCCTCGGGAAACTTGGGACATCTTTGGTAGTGGCAACTTTTCTTCGAACATCAAAGTAAAGGGCTTGCTTTCGCCTTTGGATTGACTCCTCCACCGCATGTTGGTTCACGCGGTAAACTCGTGTTCGTCTAGTGAGGAGAAGATCCCGGTTTATGATATTTGGTTACTTTCCGAGCTTTCTACGGAGGATCGCTACCCTAATTCACCCTATATCATCGCCGTTCAACTTCAAAAGGCGGGTGGATATTGGGGTGGTAGTAAGATGGTCGGTGGCCAATATGTGACACGACTCACTTGACACTTTGGTATTCTTGGCCGAGGTGCGTGGCTTCAATGGTGAGCTTGGTGAGATGGGTCTTATTGACATGGAGCAACTTAAGGGAATGGGGGTAGTGAGATCGGTTCGTACACCGCATAGGATCCGTTATCGTTGGGAGACACGACTGGAAAGGCAAGAAGTGAGGGAAAGAACGGTAGAGCATGGTGGTAGTTCAAGTGGGGCGGCGGCGATGGAGGAGCCGGAGGACTGGAATGCTTCTGCGGGATACAAGGGATGACGCAACAACTCTGAAACTTGCAACTCTCCTTTGATCGGCATCATCAACAGATGGAGTATAACTCCACGAAAACACTCCACCAAACCAATTGGCAAAGTGGAGTGCTTAATCAAGTGGCGGAGCATCTTGGTGTTCAACCAACTTCCGCCTATGCTCCATCTCCGTTGTGGCCATTTTCTGATGAGAGTCCGCCCGGTTTCCCATCTTTTGAGGAGTGGAGGAATCATCCTCATGGCCCCTATCGATCACGATCTTTTAATTGCTTTAGTTTCGATTGGGTTGTTCAAGACAATTTTATTTCTTGTTTGTGGTGTGCTTTTATTTTGTTTTTAGACATTTTTAATTGTTTGCATGCTTTAGGATTTAATTGTTTGGTTTTTATCTTTCTAGTTCGTTTTTACTTTTGTTTTTGTTTTTGTTTTTGGTAATAGATGATTTGTGTTATGATCGAGCACCGCTTTTGGTTTCCGGGATTCTCTCTCTATGATGGGTTAAGTCTCAAAACCCGGGAAGTTTCTCTTTTTCCCAATTCTCCTTACTTGTTATAATTGTTGCATTGAGGACACTACAAATTTTAAGTGTGGGGAGGGGGTTAAGTAGACTTAACTATTAATTTTTGGGTTAACTTATGCTTTTGTTTGTAATTTTTCGAGAATCTGAAAGCTTTGAAATTTGACCCCAAATTTTTTTCGAAATTTGGGATTGTTTTTTGACATATAGGATGTTTGCATAGGAGGACACTAAGTAAGATTATATGAATAGGAGTATTGCCTTGGATTGCCAATTACCATGAGTGCCTCACACAATTCCTTTGAGAGTTTGAGCTTTATTGATTATTCATTTCGTGAGGATTTACCGACTGAGACCCAAGGTAGAACTTGTCATTTAAATGCTTGTTGAGATCACATAAGAGAAGTATTTATCACCATTGCACTGATAGAGGCCTTCGTTTCAACCCTTTTTAGCCTTCGTTAGATAACCTCATCTTAAGGTTATTTAATTTGCCTAGCCATTTTGTTGAAAGTGTTCAATTTTAACACTTTATCCCTTGAAACCTATTTTGAGCTTTAGCCTTTTATTTCTTTACCCAATTACACTATATATCCTTTAGCTTATCTTTTTATCTATCTTTTGGCCATGACTTAAATTTGAGAGCTTGAGAAGTTTTGATCCATTTTGTTCGAAATCTGACAAATTAAAAGGGGATTGTGAAAGAGCAAAAAATATATATAAAAAAATAATATGAAAGAAAAAGAGAGGTTCAAAAGTCGACTTGAAAGAAAAGAAATATCAAAAGAGTCGAGAAAGAAAAGAGCTGAAAAGAAAGAAAAAGAATTTGTGCCCCAAATAAGCAATATGCTTAGGCCAATTCTAATAGAAATGCTCATCCC
Source organism: Centaurea solstitialis (assembly GCA_030169165.1). NCBI lineage: Eukaryota > Viridiplantae > Streptophyta > Magnoliopsida > Asterales > Asteraceae > Centaurea > Centaurea solstitialis. Next base: position 34,950,659 of record CM058040.1, read on the forward strand.
AAAGAAAAAGAAAAGCTGAAGTTTGAAAGTCAGGTAGTTCTCTCAATTGTCTTGGATCATTACTGATTAAGTTTTTCAAGTTTTTGTTGCAAAATATCTTTAGTCACTTATATATATCCTTTTTCCTACCCTAACCCTTAGCCTAACATTACAACCCTAAAGTCCTCTTAACGGTTGACAACTTCTCAGTGGTGGAGATTTGATTTGGTGACAAGCTTATGCATGCAGGAATTAGTTGAGTAATTGGTGTGATCACTATATACATACACTTTTACCCCTTGAGAGATACACTTGATATATACATGCTTTGTGAGGGTAAAAGGTTGGTCCTTGGCATTCGATTGTTCATTGTATCTTGCGGTGTGTTCGATTGTGTTTGTTGTTTTTGTGTTCTCAGATGATTTCGGATGGAGACAATTTTGGTGTTATCTATCTTATCTTTCAGTTCTTTGATTGAGGACAACCAAAGCTTAAGCGTGGGGATTTTTATAACTCCAAAATTATACATCTTTTGGTAGTTTCGGTTTGCAATGTTTAACCCCATTTTAACTCATTTCTTGGATGTTTTACTCACAAAAACTACTGAATCTTGGTTTTACAGGTTTTGGAGGCCATTGAGCGAAAAAATACTAAAAGTTGTGAAAAAGTGGAAAAAAGTGCAAAAGTGATCCAGAGAGGTTTCGCGTCCGCGAACCTTATAGTTTCTTGCCACAAAATGTGGAAATTCTAGAACATTCCTGCTTTTTGGCTGATTTCGCGTTGGAGTTCAGAAGTTTAGCGCCGTGAAGTAAGTGAAGACCCTCTATGGAAGATTCTAGAATGAGCTGAAAATGAAAATTAGGGTTCGCTTAGTGTTTCGCGCCGCGAAGCTGCAAGCTCCGCGATCGCGAAGTGAGTTGGGCTGCTTTTATAAAGAATGGCTTCCATCCTGTTTTGAAGATATAGAGTCATAAATTAATTAGCTATATTCTTAGAGTCAGTAGTCAGTCAAAGTGAGAAGGAGAGAAATTTTTATGAGTGTCAAACGTGAGCGGATTGTTACCCGGAGTTGCTTGTCTGGTATTCAATCATCTCCCGTTTCACGGTTGGTATAAAGTCTTTTCCTTTATTCATGTTTTCTGTTTTACTCATGTCTAGTGAGTAGTTTTATTAGTAGTACTTATTGTGGTTTTGATGAACCTTGTTGGATGGTGTTTTTGTTTTAAATGATTAATTAGTTGTGTTTGGTTTATTGAATGTTTGTCTCTGATTCCGAAGTTGATGTTTTAACTGTGGCTATCTGAACTCGTTGGTTGGGTGTACTTATTTTTCTAACAATAAGATAGGTAGACTCCTTCGGGTTAATCAACCTTCTTTACCTCTCATTCCGGTGACGCGGAGTAAAGTGGTAAGTAGTGTGCTTGGACCAAGAGTAGACTATTTAGTAAGATCCCACGACCTAGCATTGATTAGGGTGACTTTTGCTAGACTGCTTGACAAACAGTCCTTGCAATTGGGCGGGGAGACCAACCTGGTTTATAATAGGAGATAAAACATGTTAGGGTGCTATCTAGCTTAAATTCTTACAATAATCAAATAAACTATACTTTTGTGATTTAATTAACTCGTCCACAAGGGGATTCAACCTAAACCATAATAAGTACTATCTTGTCTAATAATTATTTTAAGGGAAAATTGCATCAAATTAAATGGAACCAAGTTTGAGGTCATTCCTGTTTTGGGGAACTAACTTTCAAAAGTACCATTTTGGGGTCTAAAACAAACTTTGTATATATTTAAGGGTCTTTGTTACGTATTCCACAGGTAATCGGTTAACTTAAACTTATGTGGCAAAAACAAAAAATGTAAAAGCTTACGTGGATATTAAAATCATCCACGTCATTAAGAATTTCAAACAAACCCTAAATGAAAAATCCAAATCAAACAGAAAGTTAAAATCTTCTGGTTCAAACTACTTAATAAGGATACTTTGCAAAAGTAGATGCCGCTAATCTTAAGAACAAATATTGATTTATGGAATATTGGAGCAAATTGATGACGTCGTCGCCTTCTTGAAGAAGACGACCCAACAAAACTCATGAGGCATCCCTAGAATCTATAAAAAAAATATTTTATAGTGGAAAATGTTGATTATGGTGGTGGAATATTTGCTAGCATTACTTATGAACAAAACCAATGGTGAAATTTGTAGATGATGGTTACCTAATCAGATTATTTAAGTATGTAAATCAAAAGTTTTTGATTTTCATTTCTCATTTAAAGTTTTTGATTTAAGGTTTGCGATTCAAGAGTTTCAGTATAGGTATTAATTTTGGGTTTTATTTTAGATTCAGATTTGGGAAAGGTTTTAGGGTTTCTTCTTGAGGAGGAATATAAAGGTTTGGGAAAGGTTTTAAGGTTTTAAAATTAATATAATAAGTGACGTGGATGTCTTTTAATATCCACATAAGCTTTTACATTTTTTGTTTTTGCCACATAAGTTTAAGTTAACCGGTTACCTGCTGAATAGCTAACAAAGACCCTTAAATATATACAAAGTTTGTTTTAGACCCCAAAATGATACTTTTGAAAGTTAATTCCCCAAAACAGGAATTACCTCAAACTTGGTTCCATTTTGATGCAATTTTCCTTGTTTTAAAGTAAAGTTTTAATCTTTTTAGGGGTTGTTTGGTTCGTCGGAATCCGGTGGAATGTGATGGAATTAGAATGGTCAATTCCGTTGACCAAATTCCATGGTATTGTTTGGTTGTCAACGGAATGGAATTCATTTTCATGAATTCCTTCATTCACAGAATTCACCATTCCTTCCCAAATCTGATGGAATTAAATTCCATTCCTTCCAAAATTTTCCAAATGACAAAAATACCCTCTATTCTCTAACTCTAGCCACGGATTATTACAAAATCAAAGATCGATTTCAACTTCTTCTGCTATCTGCTTCCTCAAATTCACACAAACAGCAACCAATCGATTACTTCCTACTTCGTCGACTTCACACAACAACCAACAACTTTCTTCTCGATCGACTTTTCTCATAAATACTTCTGACGTCGTCTTCTTTGTTGAACGACGCTGTAAACATCGACTTCTCTCCTCGCTAGACGATCTCCTTCTTCATCTCGACTTCTTCTTCTATCTGGACGATCTCCACCTTCGATTTGAACCTTCTTCTGATTCGATTTCATCTTAATATTTGGGGGAAGAAAAAGGAAAGCGAGAGGAAGAAAAGGTTGTTAGAAATTAGGTCAAAAAAGAGGGATGGATAAATATTAGGTGAAAAGTGATTTTAATTTTTTTGGATAAGGTGTGATTTTAATTTTTAATTCCAAATTGAATTTTAATTTAATAAACATTAAAACGTAATATATATATATATATATATATTAGATTGAATGTTATTATTTTATTGATGCGGTAATTATCATACATAAAAAGCGTAACAAGTTTTAACCTCTAATGCCTAGCCACTGTCTTACCACATATACAGGCAAGCGTACCTGATCGTGAGTAATATAGTGTAGGAAAGTCCAGGTATCGTATCTACCACTGGTAACGGTCAAGTTATCGTAGATTATTAATCTAAATCAGTTTAATTAACCTAAAGCTTTTTTGGGGGGTTTTTATGAAAAAGGTTTTAATACTAAAAAGACAACTAAATTAAATACGAACTAAGAAAGCGATTAAAAAGATTAATTAAGAACTATATGACGGAAAACAGTAGCACTTAGTGAATCCCCAAGTGAATGATTTAAATAGGCCAAAGGTTTGGTTGTTTTGGTTATTGTAAGAATTTAAGTCAAGGACACCCTAACATGTAGTGATTATGGTCTTTAACTAGGTCTTGGTCCTCCTAGCTCCAATACTTAGGTCGTTTGTCAGGCAACCTAGCACCGGAAATCCAATCCTAATTCTATTGCATGGTTTTCTACCTCCAGGTCACTCTCGGTCCAAGTAACCACTTAACACAACTCTCTTGGTCAAAGGGTAGGTTAAGGTAGGTTGATTATCCTATCGGAGTCTATCTATTTTGGTCAAACAGATACACCCAACCAATGAGTTCAAATAACCAAACAATAATAATCAGAACGGAACCATAACACACATTCAATCAACCAGAAACAAACCAATAAACATTAATTACGAAATCATCATCCACAATGGTTCATCGACCATGACAAGTACCACTATTAAAAGACTACTCACTAATCATAATGTAAACAGAAAACATGATAGTAGACATGATACCGACAGTACAACGACGGATGATCAAAGATTGAACTCCGCAGCGTATCGGCACCACTCTGACTTTCACTCTCCCCGTATATGCGTATCTGTGAGTCTCCAAGTATTCGTGTCTATTTCTCGTCGTCTGGAACTGAAGGAGGAGGCTGGTATTTAAAAGAAAACGTCCAGGGCCCATTTGGCGATCGCCAGACTGCTGGTTTCGCGGCGCCAAGCACTTAGGTCAAACTCTGGTCTTCATCTTTGTCGAACTTGGCGGCGCCAGATCCTGAACTTCGCGGACGCCAGATGGCTACTAGATTGAACTTGTGCATTTTTCACGTTTTCTCGCCTTTTTTTGTACTTTTCCGTTCCACGGCCTCCAAATCCTACATAAACAATAATAAGCTCATTCGGTGAGTGAAAGGATCAGAAATGGGTGAAAAATGGGGTAAAGTCATACAATTAAGCTCAACCAAAACATGTATAATTTTGGTATTATCATTTATATTTTAAAAAAATAAAATTAAAATCAATGGAAGGGTAGTTTTGTCATTTTACATAATTTCATTCCAGTTCCTTAACAAACTAAACAGACAGATTCCAATTTTTTGGCAGATTCCATTCCATTCCTGTCAACCAAACACTTTGGTCAAACTTGATAACATTCCATTCCATTCCATTCCTTCCAGATTCCAATTCCTTTGGCAGATTCCATTCCTTCATAAATCATTCTGCGAACCAAACGCCCCCTTAGTATTTTAAAATTGCTTTCATATAAAAACCCCCATTTTAGATTAATTGAACTTTATTAGATTTTTCTTGAATAACTTGACTGTTCCCAGTTGTAAGAACGATACCCGGACTTTCCTAAACTATATTGCTTTCGATCAGGTACGCTTGCATGTGAGTATGGTGATTGGTTAGGTTAATTTGTGGTTAAACTTGGTTTTGTTTTTATATACGTATTTTACACCATCATTCATCTATATGTTTTTATATATTGTTATAGGCTTGGTACAACTCACTAGGCTCTTTTGGCCTAACACTTATTCGGTGTCGATGTGTATCTAAGGTATTAGTGTCAAGTAGGCATAACTGTGTGAGATGAATATCGGGGAACGCTTATGGGGACCAGACTATAGGATGATAACCCTTTGTAGAATCTATCTCCTAGTTAGGAGACAATATTAGTTAATTGTTATTATTATCCTGTTAAATTACATTTATGTAATTATAAAGTTTTTATTGTTCTATTTTTTGGTTAAGCTCACGCTTTGGCGTTTATTATTGTACCAACCTTTCTTTTGAAGGTTTTTGTTAGCTCCAATCTTTGGAATGTTACAACTTGACTGAATCCAAAATTTAAACTAATCCTTACAAAACCTATACAATCTTGAACGTAGAATCATTCGTAACAACTTTAATTTTGAGAATTCACTCAAAATCAGATCTAAATCTATCAATTTGGCTGAAGTTAATAGAACAACCTCATGATCTTCAAATATCAGGAACTCAAAGATATCGATCAATTTCATGCACAAAATTGAAACTCCAAATCAAATCACATCCTAACTAGAGATTAAACTTCAAACAACAACAACGTGATTAAAAACAAACTCCAAAGAATGATTTGATACCTCAATTGATGACTCAAAATAAAACCAGTAACCTTTAATATCTTCAAATTTTCTCCAAATTTACTTCTGATTTCTTCAATTTCTTCACCAAATCTGCTATGATACCAAATATGAATCCTAGATCAATCCATCATGATATCAAGTACTAGATATCAACTCATCAATCAATAAGTGGGTCTACACTTAACGTAACTCACGAAGTCATTTTGACCCAAAACTCAACACAGATTAACAAAACAGTTATCTAAGTGGGTCTACACTTTTATAAATCTCATATACAAGCATTTTACAAAATCCATTAGATAAACGCACTCGGTAATAAAACACAACAAGTCGTTTAGTTTGAAGACACCTTTATGAAAATGCACATGTCTTGGAAAAATATCATTTTGGCACACATGAAGGATCTTGTCCTATCCACACAACCATTTTATCCCGACATCCTATATAGTCGAAGTTTGCAAGGCCATTTAGTACACACAACTGCTATTAGTTCATCTGAACCATCTCGCACCGAAATAGAAGTCATCTAACGAACTCATCTATCCCGAACCCAAGACATCTTGTGATCCTCGATAATACTCCAATGAGGGCCTTACAGAACTTAATCCTCCATAATCTAATACTGATTCTGATCGAGTTTAGACCCGACTCCATCCATACTTTTCTAAGTGCTACTCTTACTATCCAATAGCATATATAGATTACTTCCGCGACTTGAATACACCGTGTTCTACTCGATAGAGCCACAACCTCCTTTAGCATCATGTTTTCGTGACCTTCCTCTAAGTTTAAAACTTAGTCATTTTAACCACAATAATTCCTATTGCATAATTCAAGTATTTATCCCAAAGGGTCTCGTGACCCCTATCATTATGTAATCACGTTCATCCGATAACAATTATTCACATGCCAATTCATAGCTTACGTAAACACTCGTGTAATTTAAGGTAAGAGTGTATAAAATATAGATACACTCTAACATTTCACACATACTTAAATTGTCGCAACTAGGCCACCCAATTCTTAACTCCCGCACTTCTAGTTTTCCCTTAACTTAGAAACCTAAGCTTTTATCCGAAATATGATTTATTTGAAATATCCCGACTAATCAATCTTAGCCCATCCGTACATGCTCTAATAACGCCACTAGGTCATGCATCCATGATTTTCCCTAAACCTTACTATTTGTATAATCTTATCCACGGTATGACTATTAGTGCTAGAAACACGTAGAAAAGTTACTATTCCTCAATATTCAGACCCTTCCAAATTCATGACAGATTCAGACCACTGACCCCTTTAACATACGCTTAGTTATACTACTTAGCTGCTCAGTTGTACCACTTTAGTAAGTAGGCCGTATAGGTCAACTGTCCCTAAGTTCTTCCGATTCGATTCACCTTCACTTAGTCGTCCGGAGTAATCATTTGCTAAACATTAATTTTCACCCTTAAGTAAGACGATTCACCACTAAGATTTATTCTTAAATCAAGGTATTTAAACTTTCCCAAGTTGATGCCATAACACGACCCCCCCCCCCAAATAAAGCGTAACTGGGGTCCTTAAATGTCAGATCAAATATTCTATCATAAGAAGATCGAGAAGAAAGTAAGAACAAGCTACCATATGCACCAACATTGATCAATCATTACATCAATAGTAACCAAGAATGCTCAATGACGATACATTCATAAATCAGTAGCTAAGTGCTTTATGAATAGACCATACACGAGATTCCCTGCCTCTATCGACACAATTTCTCGACTCATGTATTTTCATATCCCTAGCGCTCTCCCCACCTAAGACTTTACCCAAGGTAGGTGTCCTAATCACTAACTTGCTAAGTTTAAGTCTAGGCAAACTACAGTGATTACCTAGTTCGCTTAAACTAAAGCTCTGATACCAACTTGTAACACCCCAAAAATTGGAGTCAACAAAAACTTTCATTAGCGAAAGGTGGTAATGCAATTTACGCCAAAGCGTGAGCTCTTCCCAAAAATGGGGTATTAAGTAATGTACAATTACAAGGTTTGTAATTTAAATGAAGCGGTAATATAACCAACTAGTCTAATTCCTAACAAGGAAAAAGACTACAAAAGGGTTATCAGTTTCTACTATCAACTCGCGGTCTAGATGACCGGTCTCTTCACACGATCCCCCAAGCTCACTCTAAACCCAAGCATCTACTTTGGAACGGCGCCACTAGCACCTGAGAGACACATCGACACCACACAAGTGTTAGGCCAAAAAAGCCTAGTGAGTTGTACCAAGCATATAACGATGTACATATAAAAGCATGTTAGAGTGTGTGATATATTTATAAGTATGTAATTGTACATAAGGTAAGTATACTTATACGTTTTATCTTTTATCTTCGGGAACAGTGGGAGCGACCCACTTCCACCAACCAATATCCTTACACTCGTTACTTCCAAACACCCCGATGCCGAATTTAGCCTGGCATCATCCACTGGGGCCCACACACCTCGGAGCCACCCGAGATGTCGACGACATAGGTGCGTACCTATTTCTGTACCTCCCAAGACTGTTTGGTGTGGACATATTGCGTTGGATCGTCCATTGTTATTTATATATAGCCGTATATCCGCCGCCAGTCCCATTACTCGTTACTTCCAAACACCCCGATGCCGAATTTAGCCCGGCATCATCCACTGGGGCCCGCGCACCTCGAAGCAACCCGAGAGCCGGCGACATAGGTGCGTACCTATTTCAGTACCTCCCAAGACTGTTTGGTGTGGAAACATGGTGCGGAATATACTTAATTACACATGCGTGTTCCGCATTTTCACCCGGTCTAAGAGACCATACTATACTGTATACCTTGATGCCATATCTATCATGACACCATCGGAGGCATATATGTACTGTCTAGAAAGACTCTTACAATTATCTTAACCTTTCATATGTATTAACCGAGAGTCTCATGCCCTTCATTCATTTCATAGAAGCCAACATGCTCGGGATTTAATTCCTTCACATCATTTCGTGGCATACATAATAACACGTATTTCTCATAAATACATTCATCATATAATCACATGGATTTAACTCATGCATTAGTAGCATACGATAATCTACTCCATGTATACAATAATTCAAGTTAAGCCATTCATACAAGCATCGTTACTCATTTATTTCATGGCAATCCTCAAACCTAACAATTCAGGCATTTCATCCAAAATCATGTTTATTCACAATAACCAAGCAAGATATGTAAACCAAACAAGGTGATGTGCTCTCAGTTTTAACAAAACGGGTTTATCAACTGACCTTGAGGCTCGTAACGCCAAAAGCCCCAAATTTCACCAAGAACCCTAGCTTAAAGCTTGAGTGATCACCTAAATACCTTGGATTAATACCTTAAAACTGATAAGGATTTAATACCTTGGATTAATTCTAGATCCACAACATATAAGACTAGATCTACACTTAAAACCCATAAATAGAACTTACCTCCTCAAGATCTTGGGTGAAAACCCTAAGTTGAAGAACTTCCAACATTGGTGGAGAGATGGTGAAGAAGATGAAGCCATGGGAAATTTCCACCCTCTAAACTAGTAGATCTAGCCTCTAACACTTTTCAAAACATGTAATCCACCTACAACAACACCAAATCTAAGACAAATATGGAAGAGAAGGTATGGAGATGAATAACCCCAAATCTAAGCTTAATACTCGAAGGAGGTGAAGAGATTTACTTACACCAACGTTTTTGAACTCCCAAATACTTGAAATCCATTGATGTAGTCTTGAAGAGCTCGAAAAACCGAGAAGAACGCAAAAAGAATCGAGAGAATCGGAGTTCGGATGAGAAAGATATGCCCAAATGAAGAATGAGCTATTTAACCCGTTTTCGGGTCTGACGGGCCCTTAGCGATCGCTAAGAGGATGCCTTAGCGATCGCTAAGCATCAGGTGGCCAACAGAACCTTCAAATTAAGTGCCTAGCGATCGCTAAAGTGGGGCCTAGCGATCGCTAATGAGCTGTACATAGGTGAAATCTTGTTTCGGTCATAACTTCTTCGTTATAGCTCCGATTTCGATTCCGGAAGGACCGTTGGATTCGTAATTCAAATTCCCATCCAACTAAACTATAAAATATAGGATTTTATCCAAAATGCTACTTCTTGTATTTTTTTAAAAGGTTAACTCCTACACAGACCCGAATTTGCCTTATCCAAAAATCACGGGTGTTACAATGATAGTTACACCCCATACCCTACTTATATCAAAAAGCACTTCTCAAAAGTGTAGTTGGTGTTGCCAAGTATTATTTTTGACTTATTAGCTTTTTTAGAAGCCAATAAGTCAATAAACAGTTTTGAAAAGCAATCCCGAACACCCTCTCAGAATCCGAACTACAATCTAACTCACAACAAGTATTTATACTTCCTTCCAATTACAAACAAAACCCTATAACTTTTACATGTTAACAACTTAACCCCTCAACTATTACAAAGATTACAAATGACCACCAACTTGAATACAATTAATTATTTGACCCTAACAAGTTTTAAATAAGACGTTTTTTTTTTTGTCTCTATAAACTTGGTTCTATAAACACTCTATGAAGACAGCTTAATTATTTTAGACTTGATATAAAATGAATTTTATTGTAGCTATATGTGTTTAGGAAATTTAACAAGGAATGCATAATGATAAAATGGTGATTGATGAAAATGTATGCATCAACCTAACATGTAGGCCTTTTCTACTTGAAAGTTTCCTAAAACATGTACATTCCACATTCTAAATTTCCTTTCCGTTAGGCATATTGTGTCATAAGTTTCCCCTTCTTGTCATTGTGTAATAAACCTCATCCTTTGACAAATTAAAGGGTATTACAAATATTTGATTGATAGTAACTAGTTATTAAGAGCCCAAGCTTTGCGCCGGGTTATAAATTGTGATAGATTTTATCATAAGTAGTTTAATGAAATTACTTGGTTATTTTTTTATTAAAGTTATAATAGTTTATAATTAACCAATAAAAAAATGTGGTAATAAAATAAATAAATAAAGTAAAAGTAACAAAATGTGAATTATGTAATTTGAGAATAAAAAAAATATAAAGATGGTATACTATAAGAACCAAATATGTAATTTAATCAAACATTTTTTTGGATGAGTTAACCAACTTAATTTAACAAAGTTGGATGAAATGATGAAAATGGAATAAAAAAAAACTTATAAGGATGAAAAATACAATTTTTAAAGATCAATGACTAAAAACATTGTAAATATCAAACTGTAGGGACCAAAGTTGTATTTTATTTCATATCTTTACTATTCATTTCATTTTGGAAATTATCAAACTATAGGGATCAAAGTTGTATTTTATTTCATAACTTTACTATTCATTTCATTTTGGAAATTGATATAAGGGTATAATACTTATATCATGGGTAAGCCATCATAGTGAACTTAAAATAAAAATAAAATTTTCAATTGACTACAATGAAGTTATTCAACGAAGAATTACCGAAAGAAAGAAACAAGCATTTTTTTTATTGAAAAAGGAGCAACAATATGCACATTCGGCATTGATTAATTTACAAGGAAATTAATTAACGTGTCTTAAACGCTTAGAAACCCCAAATTTCAATAATATCATAATCTCCTTCTCTTAGTTTACTTTCCGGGGGCAAAGTTTGTGGCATATGACCAGGCGTTGTTGGCAACTGGGTCAGCAAGGTGGTCAGCAAGGTTCTCTAGTGGTCCCTTTCCTGTGACAATGGCTTGAACAAAGTATCCAAACATAGAGAACATGGCCAGTCTTCCGTTCTTGATCTCTTTTACCTTCAACTCAGCAAAAGCCTCTGGATCATCAGCAAGACCCAATGGGTCGAAGCTACCACCAGGGTAAAGTGGGTCAACAATCTCACCCAATGGTCCACCAGCCACTCTGTAACCTTCAACCGCACCCATCAAGATCACTTGGGTGGCCCAGATGGCCAAGATGCTTTGGGCATGCACCAAACTTGGGTTTCCCAAGTAATCAAGACCACCTTCGCTAAAGATCTGGGCTCCAGCCTTGAACCATACGGCTTCACCAAACTTCACACCGTTACGAGCCAAGAGCTCAGGGAAGATGCACCCAAGAGCTCCGAGCATGGCCCATCTGCAGTGAATGACCTCAAGTTCACGGTTCTTGGCAAATGTTTCTGGGTCAGCAGAAAGTCCAGCAGTGTCCCAGCCGTAGTCACCTGGGAATTCACCGGTGAGGTAAGATGGAGCCTCGCCGGAGAATGGGCCCAAGTACTTGACACGGTCAGGGCCGTACCATGGGCTTCCTGATGGTGCAACCTTCTTCACGGCAGCCTTCCTCATGGAAACTCTTCCATTTCCGAAAACTTCAGAAGTGTTCGGAGCAGTTTTCACCACTTGTCCGGTGAATGGCGATGAAAGAGACATGGTTGAAGCAGCCATTGGTATTTTCTCAAAGTAGAAGGTAAGAATATTGAGAGAATTTATATTCGAAAGGGGCTGACTGCTTGAATATTACGTGTTCCTGAAAGTTGTTTAAATAGTAGTGGATTTTCTAAGGGGTTCTTATCTTCACAATATGTATCTTGATTTTGATTTGTTGATGATATCCCGATGGCTGAAATTACTCAAGCCCAACCAAAAATGAACACGTGTACAATCTATTCATTTCAAGATTTTCTATCCGAATTCCCTTATGATAGCCAATGACATTTGGCCAACCCAAAAGGCAAAACTGCAAAAACTCTAATCTTAGGTACTTTCAAAAATGGTAACAATAATTTTAGTAATGAATAGTGAAAATGTAATTTATGTTCTATAAATAACTTTTTTCAAATTTAAGTGGAGACACTACGAATTAAATTAGGTTTACAAGATGCAAAAAACATATTTAAATGTTTTTAATAGATCGTTGTAAGAGCAAAACAACACAACATATTAGTTATTTATATGACAATTTTTAATTATCATATAAACATATTCTTTATATAGGAAAACTAGTTTTTATAAATACAAAAAATCAAATAATATACTATAAAAAACACTAATACAACTTAAATTTGTTATTAAAACATATTAAAATGTATAAAAACATCACATAACTTATTGTAACACTTTTATACATGACATTTTGTTGGAATCAAAAGAACAAATAAATTCATATCAAATGTATGTTATCTAAACGCATGCATATACAATATATCAATGCCTTCATGTAAGAAAAAAAAAATCAACTGATCTTTTGATGTAAATTCTTTTGTGGAGTTGAAAACTATTATGTAAAAATTTAGTTCTTACAAATAAATACTCAATACCCAAATAGGCTTATAAAATAGATCGTGATTAAAATAGTCTGTTAGGATTCTTAGACATTTCTAACGTCTTACAAACATAATATGTTGTAATTCTATAAACTCTATGGTGAGAGTTACTATATATTTGTAGTTAGACCTTTTACAAACATAATATGTTCGAGATGTTATTGTTGTTTCTTTGGTATCTTTTTGGAAGGGTGTTCGAGCCTATGGTCCTACTAATCCTTATATATTTATATTATTTATTATATTATTACCGGGTACTGGGTACCCGCAAAACCGAGGACCATGCCACCCGGCCCCGGCCCCGCCCCCGCAATTCTCAAACCGGGTATCGCCGGACCCGGTCCCCGGCCCCGGTTTTACGGGTATTCCCCCGGCCCCGTCCGGGTAGGGGAAGCCGGGTTCCCCGCCGGGTCGGGTGAAATTACCATCCCTAGTACACATAGCGTTATAAGTAGGTAAACCTTGGGTTTATTGAAAAAAAAATTGAAAGTTTAATGATTTAATTAGTAAAAATTAAAAAATATTAGTAAAATTGAAAAAAAAGTAAATAGTATATTAGAAAAATGGTAATTTTCCCTATTATGTTTAACGGTGTTCTAAAAGTCGTCCCATGGCGGCGATAGTGGCTGAAGCTATAGCTCATTTCCAACATCATGTTAAAGCATAAGGAAAGGCCATGGCCTGATATGTGTATTTTGTAAGTAGTAAGTGAGATTCTTTTTATTTGATTTAAATTTTTAGTTATTAGTTTATGATCTAATTTAAGTTGGCCAATGTTTATGCTAAAACTTGCACAAACATAAATTATGGTCGGTTTGTGGAGCTTTGAATAATGATAGATCGATCATTCGAAATAAACAAAAAATCGACAAAAAGAATAATTAAAACAAAGGATGTTAAATGGTGCCTCAAATATTTGGTCACACGCCTTATTTGCTCGCGGTCACGCAAAACTAATTTTTAGAGGCAGTAAGCTTTTGCGTAGATGATCATAGGCAAAGAGGTTTTAAAGGGTATGGACGTGAAGTCACTATTTGCAGCTGTTAAGAAATTGACTTTTTAGGTTTTTTTCCTTTTTTGGTTGACACCTTAACTACTTTATATATTATTTTATGTTTTTAGCCATGCTTCTAAATCAAATAATTTAGATTTAGAAACCACACTATACACACTTCCTTTTACTCCCCTTTTTTCATTATTCATCATCTTTCTCTCCAAAATATATTGAAGCTCATGAACATCATTATTGGTTCCTCCATTGTAATAGAAGTTTTTTGTAACATCTCAAGTGTAATTACCATCAAGTGATAGTGGATCAGTTCTCAGCGTCCTCTGCGTGTGGTTTTTCCCGATTTGGGTTTCCATGTAAAATATCGGTGTCTCTCTTTACTAGCTTTATTTTGCATTATATGGTTGATTATTATTGCATATACTTGGTGGTTGATATTCTCATGTTCATTGATCATATTTCCGCTATTATCTCATTATAACAACCTAGTTCATTGTTCTTGGAAATTTCGTGTATCAGTTTGTTTGTAACTCTGTCAATTTTTTCAATTAATGACAAGGGCATTTTTATCCATTTAAGCTTCTTAATAATTAACAGTATCGGCCCCATTAAACAAACTCATACGATTTAAACAGAAGCAGTTTGCGAGAGTCAAACTGGGTCCGCAAGACAGGCTCGAGACAATGTTGACATACGATTTTTATCACAGCAGCAGCCAGGTCCCAATTTTTACCACTATCAGCTCCTCCAGGTAGCTTGGCAAGCATCTACCGACTACAATTCTGCACTTGTTGAGTAATTAGGAGACCAAGGCTGTAACTCGTAGTCCAATCGAACGCAAATTCTTTTAAAGATAAAATATAGAATTACTTGTTTCAATAATTCTTTCGATTAATAAGTGATTCGGACAAGATAGTAGAACGGGGAGAGGGTCGGAAACGCAGAACAAAAATTAAGCCAACTCCACCAAACCCAATAAAAATAATGATAATCCTAAGCTGTTTCAAGACACAATTCAGCTTAATTTGATTATATGATTACAAGAAGCATATCATAACCTACTTAAAAACATCATAGAATACCTTTTTTTAATATCAAAGGAGTCAGAATTCCATATCTAACTCTGTCCATAATCCCAAACAGGTACCCAAATCACTTATTCAAGGTGAAGAAGAAGAACAAGAACAAAGAAAGAGATAAAAGAGAGACAGAGAGCTGCAATGGGAGGAGGACCGCAGGGAACAGGAGGGCGACAGCAATGGTGGAATTGGCTGTGGTGTGTATGGCGGTGGAGGTGGAATCGGTGGTCCAGACCGAGTGAAGTACCTAGGCCCATTCTCCGGTGAGGCCCCATCATACCTTACCGGTGAATTCCCAGGTGACTACGGGTGGGACACTGCCGGACTTTCTGCTGATCCTGAAACATTTGCTAAGAACGGCGAGCTCAAGGTCATCCATTGTAGGTGGGCCATGCTTGGAGCCCTCGGCTGCGTCTTCCCCGAGCTCTTGGCCCGTAATGGTGTCAAGTTCGGTGAGGCTGTATGGTTCAAGGCCGGAGCCCAAATCTTTAGCGAAGGTGGGCTCGATTACCTAGGAAACCCAAGTTTGGTCCATGCCCAAAGCATCTTGGCCATCTGGGCCACCCAAGTGAACTTGACGGGTGCGGTTGAAGGTTACAGAGTTGCTGGTGGACCGTTAGGCGAGATTGTTGACCCACTTTACCGGGTGGCAGCTTCGACCCATTGGGTCTTGCAGACGATCCAGAGGCTTTTGCTGAGTTGAAGGTGAAAGAGATCAAGAACGGAAGACTAGCCATGTTCTCTATGTTTGGATTCTTTGTTCAAGCCATTGTGACTGGAAAGGGACCATTGGAGAACCTAGCTGACCATTTGGCTGACCCGGTTGCTAACAATGCATGGTCGTATCATCGTATGCTACAAACTTTACCCCCGGAAAGTGAATTTAGTCAAACTTGATGTAAATCAATGTGTGAATTAATTAATATATACGGTTTATTTTTGGCATTCCATAATTACTTCTTCAACATCGATGGCCATTTTATAATTTTTAACTAGTAAGTTTCTAAAGTTGAACATTTTTTAATGGTTTTGAAAAGAAAACACATTAACATTTACAAAAACATTGGACACATTCAACAAAAATGAACATGTGTTTACTCAAAATATTGAACAAAATACACTAACTTTTGGAGGCAGTTCAACTAGTAAGACCTTAAGTTCACTCAGTCACGAGATGAGCCACTAAAAGTTTGTATGACTTGATAGCTTTAGGATCTCATTTTTTTTTGGAAGAGGTATCCCAGACCACATTGGGCCCAGACTAATCCTCCGCAATTTTTTGGGCCGAAGCCCGACTGCTAAAGCATGCAGCCCGGGTCGAAGCCCCCGTACCTCCAGAATGTTCCCCTAGGGCTCGAATGTAGTGCCCAAGCCTTACCACTAAGCTAACACTCCTTTGGTAGCTTTAGGATCTCATTGCATTAGTCAAGAGGCTCGTAAACTGACTTGGACACCAATAGTTATAAAGTGTGTAATCCCATAAAAGAGATCTAACTATGCATTTTTATTAACAAAAGTGCATCTTTACATGTATACGAATGATAACCTCAGGGGGTACGATGTATCCAATGTTCTGCAAAACCACATATCGACATGATTTACAATGGCAGTAATTCATCAATGTTACTAATATGGACAGCAGGACTAAATGTTGTATGAACCATTTGTGACGAGAAGTAACCAACGCCTTCGAATTTCTCTAACGAGTATCAACCATTTGGTTGTATTGCGGATGTACCATTTGCATTTGAGTTCTTTGATGCAGGTTCAGCCGCAAAAGCGTATCTTTTGAAAGAAAAATGGGGGGAGGTGGTAGGATTAGCCAGGTGCACGACGAGCTGCCCTTGCTCTGGATACCGATTGTTGGTAAAGTTCTTCGTATTGTGATGCTGATGTGTCCCAACTGAAGTCTATGTTCATGACCTTGTGAATTAGCGCTTGCCAACCTTCGCTGTCACTGTTGTAGTGGTTAAAGGCACGATCAAAAGCACCGTTAAAGCCCTGCATGTTTCCAATCAACCACCAACTTTTATATCAAAATGCCTAAAAAGTCCCAACAAATAAAAAGACACAAAAAAAGATGCTTGATTGAAGTCCAGAAAACATTAAGAAGGTAAAAAGATCAAATCAAATATCACATTACGAAAACTGTGCATTAGGTCATGGCGTGCCCATGGACTTAACGGCTGTGCGGCGAGCTTTTTAGAACGGTGCCTACAATAGACTGAGTTTTTGCATCGTCTGTTTTTAATAAACAACCATTGTGAATTCGTAATTGTCAACATGCAAAAATTCCACCAAAGTTTTCAACAAAACGACAAGTCTAGTTGTTGAAAACACAAGAAAGTGCAAACTTCGGTGCTATTTTTTGCATTTTCAGAAGTGAAGTTATTGTTTTTACAACAAAGTGACCCAAACCAAACATACCCTGTAAATCTCACACAGAGATAGGCTCTACGGAGGGGGTATGATGTACAGAGACCATATATCTACCCAAGAGATTATCACAATATTAAAACACCTAGAAAGGGTTGTTCAAGTGATTGGGATCAGATCAGCTATTTTCTACTGTCTTCTTTTTGAAATACAATCTTGAAACATCCAACTAGATTTACTCTTTCGTCGCAAACGTTTTTATTTTTAAACAAAGTAAAGAGTGCTCGATCATGAAGGGTAAAACATAAATTATTAGCCGAGATGGGTACAATATGAGACACACGGATGCTAAATGAAACAAAGAACTTTACCTGCTCATCCGGTGTTATAAATGTAAATCCATTTCTTAGCTGAACCGGAATGGTATCATCATCAACGTCAAAAACACTGCAAAGAAATGAGGAGCTTTAGAGGATCAAATTCCAAAAATATAATCTTAAACGGAGATTTGTATGTCAAAAACAGAGTAACAAGTCCACCTGTCATTTAGACCCCCTGTCTTTCTAACAATGGGGATTGCACCATATCTCATGGCTATCATCTGAAAAAGTAGGAACCAAATAACAATTATAACATGGAGCAAACTCAAGTGTCATCTAATGTCTGAATCCACTTTCAAATGTTATTGTTCAATCGTATCTACAAATGTTGCACCTGTGTTAAGCCACAAGGCTCAAATATAGATGGAATGATGAACATGTCTGATGCTGCATATATAGAATGTGAAAGAGCCTCATCATATTTCAAAATCAGCCGAATATGCTCATGATTTTGAAATTTATTTGCAATTTCCTCAAACTCCCTCTACAAAACAAACTTGAATTAATCACCTTAAAATTTTCTTAGAACATAAAACATCCAGCAAAAGAAATACTATATGCATACACATTCAGATTACATATATGTTGAAGCAAGTTCCCTTAAAATATTCACAAATTAAAACAAAAAGGTCCCTGTAATGAACCCATAAATTTAACAATTGCGAAGGAAATAGAACTAAACTGAAATTGTCAACAAAAACTTGGATTGCAAGCAATGGAATGGTACCAAATCCTCCATATCTCCCGTAAAGACACCCATTTATTTATAGGCGGCTAACCACCTAATCCTAAAAGAATTAAAAGACAAAACACACAATTACCCCTGAGAATTGACGGCTAACAAAAATGGTAAATGCCACCGACTTTATTCTTTGCCGGACGCCACCTCCTTATGCTTCCCTGGACCTTTCTTTCAACTATATGTGAACCTCACCAGCATAACCTAACCGTCCCATGATAATTAACATTGAACTCGTATCGTACACTATAAAAGTAGCTACGTTGAATGAACTAATACTTATATTGATGTTCACTAAAGTACAGTTAGTAATGTACACATTTTAATTTTAAAACAACTAGGAGCCCAAACTGCAAGCAAAGAAAATCAGGCATGAGCCTTTTATATTTTCGGTGCTTCTTGTTGCCATTGTTAACTCTTACCATGACCTATATCATTGGCTTTTGTAATGGTATTTGCTGGAAAGAATAGTTTTACCCTGCCTGTTCTGTGCTTGAGAGTGCATAAGTTCCACTACTTGGTGTAGTTACAACAAACATGAGGCAAAAGATAATAATAATTCAAGCACTAACAACTTATGATGTGAAAAGGAAACAATCAAACCATCATCCTGTTACTCTCTTCATCTTGCTTGTCATTCAGAACGCTATAGACAACCCTTAACATGTATTTCTAAACAAAGATAACTCATCCAAAGCAAATTAGTGAAAGTAACCAAAAATTAATTGAAATAAATGTTACAATATTTGAGGGAGGGTCATCCAAACATTTTAAAGTAATTGGGATTTGGGACTTGAATTCCAATCCACTTTGTGCTTAGTATTCATAAATTCAAAATTATATTGATCATATCCCCATACTATGAATATGAAGCGACAGTATTATATTTTCCTTGTGTGAGTAAAAAGTTTGGCATCACTTGATGCTACAGTGTACCATGTGAAAGAATTGTTTTATAACATGTACATTGGCTGTTTCTACTAAACTGTGATATGGTTACTGCTTTGCCATCTTCTTTTACATTTCCTTTCTGAGGATATGTTGAAAATTAACTTTTAGAAAGACAGTATTCCCAATAGAAATGGTTGTACCATGTGAAGAGAAGTGTTCCACAGCATGCAGATTCGGAGCTTGCTGAGAAAACTCTTACTATCCTGCCTCATGTTCCCAATTTAACATATTATTCCTGGTCTTATGATTATAAGATTAACTTGTAAAAATCTTACTAATTAGAAAGTGGTATGCTTGCAAGATGAGAACGTGATGTTTTTAAATTTTAAATAAAATGTAAGAGTTTATCTCCATGAATGCATGCAGCCTTTTGCAAATAATCAGATCTAATGTTTTTAAATTCACTATTATAAAAAAAAAATAAGAGTCTATCTTCATGAATGCATGCAGCAATTTGCAAATGATCAGATCTAAGAACGAGACAGATAACAAGTGAGGTCCTCATGCTAAAGAGTCGGAAATTTACATGAATACTTGGCACAGGGCTTGAACCAAGCAACACAAATTGTCCTCCCAACTCCAATGCCCGATATATTGCATGCCTGATGAGATGCACCCCCTTCTGTGGCACCAATCTTGTTATACAGCCAACCTGTGGAATGATGTGTCAGTAAGCTACAAGACGAGAAAATTCAAAGATACTTTAACACTGTTGAGTCACAAAAGACAATCACATCTTTAGCATGAAATAAGAAGAGTTAACAATGAAGTCATTCACTTGGATTTAACATCAACTACAGAGTAAGTGATCTTTCTATTTCTTATTGAACAACAAAATAAAAGAAAATACAAATGCATTAGATGTTAACTAAACATGAGATCCAGAGAGTACATTTTCTAACTTCCTATCATGTGAACAGTTCCATTTACCATATGGTGGTTTATCTAATTACATAACTCAAATTCAAGTTTTTCCATCTTAGCATGCTGCCCAGCTGGGCTCTTCCAAGTAATTGGGGTTCCCTCAAGATAACATAGAGCACTTGAGTTTGAATTCCACACTTAGGTATTGCCTAGTTAATTACCAGGGATATATCATTAGGCAGGCAGCAAAAGTTTCACCACTTCAGGTGTAGTTTCCTGGCCCATTCAAAGAAAATATATTAGCATGTGTCTGTTTGTTTGATATTGGTGTACCATTAATTTCAAAAGAAATGAGCTAATATTTGAGATGTCACTAAATCTTTGATAATTGCAATGTTATACATCTTATATTCTTAATTCAGAAGAAACTGACATGATAACAAAACACTCCAGTTAATTTAGCATACAAAAGCTCAAAAAATTTAGACAAGGCATTCAGGGATAGAAAAAAGGTTACCAATGGCTTCCTACTATCAGCAAAAGAGAGCCCAAGATGTTTTCTTAAAGCTTTCTTATTCTCAGCTTTCCCCTCAAGATCATCGGCATTGTACTGGAATCTAAGATGGCTGTCAGTAGCAGGATTCCAAGAATCAGTATCAATTCCATTCAGGATCCCCACAAACTTTTGAGCATGAGCATTAAGGGTGGCATGAAGCCCTTGTCCTCCCTGTATAACAACAGTTCCAGGGTGGGCTAGTTATAAGCATAATGCACATTTTCTTTGGATAACTTTACTCAAATCAGAAAGAACATAGATGAAAAGTTCCATACCTGTGAAGTACGCACCTCTTGTGCATAGGTTGGTGATACTGTTGTTACAATGTTGGAAAACACGATTGCACCCTGAAACATGAAAAGAACATGTAAAAAGATAAATACAGAAGAAAATGTAGGAGAAAAGAAAGGTAGGAGAAAAACACACTCCGATTAATGTACCTTAACAGGATTAATTCTATCAGGTGAGGAATTATCTTGCATCCTATCTGGTCTGTTAAGGTGGTGAATGTCAAGACCACATGATGCTATCTCTGAAGCAGTTGCAGTACCCTGATACTCGAAATTATGACATGTAAAGCATATCCTAGCTGAATTTAGTCCTTTGGGTGCATATAAATCCCAGTAGAGGGGTGCCTGAATAACAAGAGAATATCATCGTTCTGAACCTTATACAAAATTGAAAGTGAAAAAAAAAAATATCTAATCATCCTTACACAAAAGCTGTCTGCCAATCATGACAATGAATAATATCTGGTTTTTTGCCAGCTTGGTGAATTAGCTCGAGTGCTGCCCTGCTAAAGAACGAGAAGCGCTTTAAATCATCAGGCTCTCCATAGGTTTTCCCCCTCCAGAAAAACTTAGCAGGGTGATGAGGCTCGATAAAGTAAACAGGAAGGCCTGAATATGCAAAATAATAGATAAGTTAAATTTTGCATCTTTACACAAGCAAAAACTTGCTGAAAATCTGATGCATATACAAGATGAAAAAATTCCAACCTTCAACTGTACCAATCCAGATTTTATTATTGTACAAACGGCCATCAAAGTAAGACTCTACCACTAAATCTAAAACCTGTACAGAAAGAGGTGAACAGGTACATGAGCCATCATCATAAATCAATGGATTCTTCTGTATGATGGTGAAGTTACAAGGGGAAAAACATACCCGTAAATCCTGAATACTTTCATACTGCATGCAATCATATTTTGGAAGAACTATTTCCACAAGGTGCCCTTTCTTCTGTAGTGCTTTACTAAGAGCAGACAACACATCCCCTAGACCACCAACCTGGAATTACCAACAAAAAAAAAGACAGGATTCAAGATTTGATGGAGTACCAGAAAACATGCAAGTTAATTGCAACAACGTATATATTTTATGTTCTTTTGGGGTTTTTATTAAATAAAATACTGATTATTGCACTACATCCAGAATAACAGTCTACAACAAGATGCAGATGAACTAAAAGCTAAAATGTCATCCATTACATAGATTAGAAACTAAAAAGTTAGTGATGCCACATCATGGAATACATTTACGTTATGAGTTATGAGCATAATGATCCTGGACAGAACCACATACAGGATTGATAACAGAGAAATATGGTATTAGAGCAGGTTGTCACATGTGCAGGCCCAAAAACCATCGTGCAGTCGTCCCATGGCATTTTACGCCCTTATTTTATCTCCGTTAAAGTCCTATTATGGATATCAGGACAGGAATAGAGCTATGACATATTCAGACGCAGGCACACGCATGTCAGCCAGATGACAAGTCCACTTGTTAGCCTAGATGGGTGTGATGAGACCAGTGGTCTGCTATAATCATTTGAGTTGAAATCCTAGCTGTTTGATAAAAACTTCTTGACATTCAAACCCAACCAGAATTTTTTTTTTAAATGTGGCTGCCTGATAGGATACAAAGAACAAGCTTTACTAATTGCTCAATTTTCAGCCACTATTGCTATAAGATATAGAGCTCAATTATTGGGAGCATGTTGTTCTGTTAGGGGTTGAAAGATTTATCTTTAACTCTAACATAAATCTTTGCACCTGACTGTCTATTTTTGCGATTTGTTTCAGTCATGTTAAAGGGAAGTAAGGAAGCAATAATATGTTGGAAATAATATAGGATTTGTTCCAACTTGTATGTATTTTAATCAGGAAGGCAAATTTCTTATTTTTGTGGATTTAATGTCATGTTAAATAGAAAGCTAAATCCCCAAGATCTTCCGTGTAAATCTAATCACATAAACTCAAGGGTTGAATTTTCCTGAATGATTTTAATGTGTCCTTCTCATAATTAGAGAAAAAGAGAAGACCGCCTATTTTGCCAATGAAATACGAACCTATAATCTGAAGATGATCATTATAAGGTTTGGGAAGCCCAGAACTTGATTGTTATGGTGTAGCTAATTCAACAAATTCAAATTTAATTAAATTAAAAAATGAAAAATCTTGAGAATTGGGAGAAATTCAAGTCAAAGACCCGGATAATAGAATAAATTTGACAGTTGGGAAAACCTTTTGGTGGATTGATAGCAAGCTCTGTAACTCCATACTCATTTGAAGCCCATGCTCGCACTGTGATCCCATCGTTCCAAAAACAAGTTGGCCATTTGCTCAATTTTCCCTAACCAATATCATAGTTTTACACGAATCCAACACTCTTATTTTAACTCAACATGCCCGTGAGCTGGTAACAATAAAACTGAACACTGACAGCCCAAGGCGAGACGGTCCAAAATCACACCTGAGCGGCACATCTCAATCCCCAGACAAGGCGTACGCCTTGGTCATCTGAGGCGGTAGAGAGGCGTACAATACCGATGCTAATATTTCTCTTCTCTATCTCTACTATATTATAAAAGCCTTAAACGGTTATTGTCAGTACATCTTGGCAATTTTGTACAAGTTTTAAAATATGTTGTACAATCCTTCCAAACACTCCCCCCATTCTCTCTTGATATTTGTATCAAATTTCTTATTCAATTTTATAAGTTACACTTAGTACCCACATACTTAGTTACTAAATTTACTTTCAATCCTTTGATTTTCTATTTTTTTTAGTTTACACCCTGTCACATAACATAAATAATTGGATATTATGAATTAAAATGCATTAAAATTAGAGGGTTTTTTTTTACAAATTATATCATCATAATCATCTTGTCAACACCTTTGAAATGAGCCCAATATTGAATATTTTTTGATGCAATCATATTATCGATTTTATTATATAAAAAAATATTTCATACTTTTTTTCAACATTTCAAGATACAATTTTTCAAAATATCGCCTTATTAAATGCCTCTTCCACATTTGACCCCCTAAAAGTCATATTTTCAATTTATAACTTGCACTCTACACCCTTATAAGTAGTTAATTAAATTACTTTCAAACTTTTACTTTTTCATTTTCCACTTTACACCCTTATCATATTAATATAAATAATATATATAAACTACAACGTATTTTCTTTCTTTTCAATAAATTATACAATTATAATCGTCTCAAGTCTTGACAATAACTTCAAAATGAGCTTAATATTGAATATTTTTTGATTTAATAGTATTATTAAAAATCAAGAATACATATACATTAATTTATTTATATTTTTTTACATTCACAATTTTCATTTACACCCTTATCTATAATTTATATCTATATCTATACTATTTAATAAAAAAGATTATTCGGTTATTGTTACTCTATACTATCTATTACAGTTGATTTTAAGAATTCTTGGAATTTCAAGAGTCTTACTTTTATCGTCAAATATTTTTTAACAAATATTTCAAGAATTCTTGAAATATTTTTTTAACAATACCTTCAAAATGAACTCAAATGTTTTGAGTTTAAAGATCCACTATCAATCGAAACTTTTTTAATTTTTTGACCAATTAACCTTGAATTTTATACATAAAGTTCAATAGTTTACGTATGATTTATTATGATCGGGTAATTGATACATACTTCGCACTGCAACAGCGCCAGGTACATTCTAGTTTTTAAAAAAAATGACCAAAACCCTCTTATCTCTTTTTTGGAAACCTTGTTATTCTCTGATTCTCCTAAGCACTATCTACTACTCGTCTATTGCCCTTTGTGAGTTCGAGTTTTCTCCCGTTCTCTTTGCATTTTCTTCTTTGATTCTCTTCGGTTCACAGAAGTACCCATGTATACGTACCCTACCGAATACACTTCTTTTAGATTCAGTCTCTACTACATGTGAGGGTTCACAATCACACTTCTACTCACACTTTGATATTTATTAATTTTTCTTTATTAGTTGTGAGCATATTAATATATACATATACTGATATACTAATTAATTACAAACCACGTAAATCTAACAAACTATACAAACCATTATAATGGGATATATATATATATACATATATATAGAGGTGGGTTCATACGAGAACAATGTCAATTTAAGAAAACGCGAGGACGATTCTCAGCCACACATTTTCGGTTACGGTGGACGCGATCACGGAGGATTGACACGATTCATGGAGGGTGGAGATGATTAAGAGGGTGACTCGGTCAAAGCCGCCTTTTTTGACCGATGAGGTTGGAATCGTTCTCGCGTTTTTTAAAAAGTTATGTTGCTCGCATAACCCTTCTCTCTCTCTCTCTCTCTATATATATATATATGGAAGTGATAATATTCATTCATTATAATCATGACTTTAAATTATGAAACAAAATGAAATCAGATATTTATTAGACTAGATGAATGGCTATGAGTGGTTTTTATAGTTTGTTATAATTACGTATATATATGGTATGACTAGATCAATAAAATATTTCTTTGTTAGTACATAAACATCTATCTCTCATGATTGAAAAAAGTATATGTAAATTCTTTTAATAATTTAGTATAATACATATATATATATATATATATATATAATATATTATGTGCGGAAGTGGAATGCAGATTGGTGTGTGTGTGTGTTCGTGTGTCTGTGTATTGTGTTGTGGTTATTTTCACCTCATTGAAAAAAATGCCTTGAGGCACAATTCCAATTTTTAAAACCTTGCTAATAACAATAAACTTTATGAAAGAATATTACCCATGTCTCATTAAATGGGTTACTTACCAAGGCCTAAAACCAAATCCATTTTTCACAAGTTACCCATGCTAGCTTTTGTCATAATATTGTTGTACCACAGATATTGTGGTTAAAATCGGTGGCCAGTATGAGAGTCAAATAGTCAAAAGGGATGAGTGATGTAGTGAAGTGCAGGTGGTTAGTTCACCAGTACAAGTAAGTGAAGCAAGGTTATTGGTGAGTACTTTACTAGGTATAAATAATGGGAATAGGGGAGGAGGAGACATCAATCAGTTTTGAAAACAAATCGGCGCAAGCCTTGGGAGACCTCAAGATTCTCAAAGTGTTGCAGTCGTAC
Organism: Centaurea solstitialis; assembly: GCA_030169165.1. NCBI lineage: Eukaryota > Viridiplantae > Streptophyta > Magnoliopsida > Asterales > Asteraceae > Centaurea > Centaurea solstitialis. The sequence continues at coordinate 34,977,224 of CM058040.1, forward strand.
ATTTGGCTTAATCATTCAATTTCATATGTGTGAGTGTTGAAGGAATTGATACATGAACATTGCAGGGTCCTAAGACATGGTTCTAAGAGAAGTCCTAAATAATAATCAAAAGCATCATATGTCTTCTAATGCCAAAAGCATTGTATTTAACTTTTTAGCATGAGATTCTATGTGCATGTGCTCGTAACTATGGTTTTAAGATAAGATAAGGATTTGCTATTTAGTCAAAGCTAGCATAGATTTGCCTGTACAAGACAGTAATGGCATATCAAAAAGAAAAATCTCACGAAACTACGGAAGTGAAGAAATGAAACTTCTCATAAATAGATTGTGAAGTAATGGAAAATGTGATCGTTGAAGCTTACAAGAAGGCTTACCTTTGCAACTGGTGCCATCTCAGCAGCAATATGAATGATATGTAATCCTGGACTGCAATGAACAGGAAGCATTGGTTTAAACAGTAGCATGTTGGAAAAGTGAATCACGATACAATGATAAATACCCGGATGGTGAAGATGTCAATCTGCGAAAAGCAGCAATAATTTCAGGCTCGTTCTTTTCCTTGCATTCCATGTAAACATCATGGATACGTCCATCCTTCTTCCATGCGAGTTCCCTTAGCAGCTTAGCCTCATCCACATGAATTTTCTTTTCAAGAAACCAACCATCAATCATAAGCAACAAACGACTCCAGAATGCCCATGGCATATCCACTTGTTTACCTGATGCTTTTTTCTTACTTTCTTCTTTCAAGTTATCAAGTGTATCTTGAAATTCCTTCACAGAGTCTTGATATAGCTGTACATACGAATGTATCTCCGCATCAGACTTTTCAAGTCGTTCATCAAGTAGTTTTATTTTCTGTTGCATTAGATCATTATACTGCTGCAGCTTTTCAGATGATAACCTGTAAACGTTAGCATCTTCAAGAGATTCTTCCAGCCTTTCAACCTTCTTCCGCAGCTCCTGGTTTTGCTGTAATACCAAAATAGCTTGATCTGCCTGACTAGTCGACTTATCAAGTAAGCCTTGCAAATGCTCTACCTTATCCCATAGGGTCTCATACTCCGATCTTAAACTTGAAAGTTGTGCACCATCTTCCAGAGAAAGAGTAAGCTTGTACTCCAACTCCTTTAACGAAGACTCCAAAATGGTGCGTTCTTCCTCCAGCACTTCAACACGTTCATCTGTTCTCTTGACTTCACTAAGCTGCTCCTTAAGTGTCTCTAGGTCATTCTTCAGGGACAGGTTCTCATTCCTTAATGCATTAAGCTCCTCACTTAGAGCACGGGTTTGTCGATCAGGAGACCGGAGAACAATATCATGCATTTCACTATGAGTTCCATTCCTGTTAGACATTTCCGTTTGAAGCTCCTCTAAATGGTCTTGTAATAGCTCCACATGTATCTTATCTTGTGCAGCAACTCTGATCCACGCATCAGTTTCAGCCAGCCTCACCTGCAACCTGTTAATTTCTCTTTGCAAGGCCTCTTTCTCATTAAGAATCTTTTCTAAATCATCAATTGCATGGATGCGAGCTCGGTTTAGGATGTGAATATCTAGACAACAATTATAAACGTAAGATAATATTGCCACGTGATGCTACTGGTATAAATTATAGAAAATACTAGAGGGAAAAAGTTCTACTTTTCTCTGCATTGCGTATCATCCCTATTACGTCCTGGAGATCAACAGTTGAGAGTTTATCCACTTTATCTGCAGCAATAGACTGTTCAAATGAAAATTTATGATTATTAATGATAGCAGATCCTTTCTCACACAGAAGGAACCCAAACAATATAAACGTATGTGAGCAAGGAACTTTTAAAGTTCACAATAGATGGTTCTTTATTTTTACTGGAAGTCTGGAACTGAGAATTAACCAAGGAAATCACGTACATATAAAAACCTATTATAACATTCAGGAAGCTTAATTCATGCCTGCTTTTTTTCTAACAACTGAATTCTCAAACAGATAGCTTATTCCACAAGTAGGATTTCAAGCATCAATGCATTTTCTCGTCAATGGCTAGAAAATTTGTGAACAACCTTTGTTAAGCAGTCAAACTTTATATCGAGTTAAAAGGAGTAATACATGCTAAGGGGATTACAATCATGATCAGGATAGCTCAAAGTGTATCACTTAATACAATATTATGATTGAAACCACGAAACTGAACTAACTGTTATATCACTAAAGCAAGACCCAAAAACCAGATTTGGATGACCCACTGCAAGATGATTACTTTAAGGCCATGTCATGGAAGAAGTAACAAATTTTGAAAGGACAGTAGATGTTATATTGAGTTAGTCCGTACAACATTACTGAAGGCGTAAGCAGAATGAACCAAAGATAATTCCTATTAAAGGCTCCTACAATACGTAGATATGTTTTAATAAAAGACAACTTAAATAGATTATGAAGCTAAATGGTAAATGAGCACCCAAGGAGCACTAAGTACCAATTACAAAAGAAACAGCATCCAGACACGTCTAGATATTTTTTAAACAATAAGATAACAAGACCCACTAAGAGAAGGAAAGGAAAGGTTAATTATACAAAGTGAAGAAAATACTCAGCATACCTCTTTGCCAAAAATATAGAGAGAAAATAAATGATGAAAATAAGTCGTAATTAACTATATGATGCACTTGTATTTAACTTTTGAAACCCAAATTAACTGGAAACAGAAGTAACAGCAATACCTAGGATAATACCATCATAATTGAATATTCTCGAGGCATACCGAGTTCAGTGTGCTGCTTGAATTCTTATTATCGAAACGCTGAATTGCTACAATCTCATCAGAGGGAGACTTCTGAGAAAGAGCTGAGATGTCATCTGTATTTTCTGAATCACTAAGTCCACTAACATCAGGCATGACATTGTCATTTTGGGGAAGCTGTTCAGGGACAATTTTCTTTGCTTGTGGCCTCCTAGGTGGTAGGCTGTGCCAGTTTGAACATATTATGAAAAATTCAAAGTCAAACCACAGAAAAATAACGCACTATGTATAAGAGAATGAGGTATAAGAAGGTACTTTAAAATTTAAATCGATCTGAGTATGTAGTATGTACTAAATCTACATACTTCTTACCATGTCATTGAATAATCAAAGCAACAACTTATCCAAAAAAAAAAGATTGAAGATACAATTTCTGATAACATAAAGTTAAACTTCATTATAGATAACAAATCACCTGTTTAACTAGTTGATAATTTTTCTAAACTAACAAAACCACTGAATTGAGTAAAAAGTTTGCCAAAAGCAAGACCTAAAGCGGTTATTAGTAGATCGCACTCTATAAACAATATTTTGCAAGAGCTGATACCTATGCCTATTTGGCCTTGCTGTTTAAGTGGATTTATTGTGTTTGATTCTTTCGTTTTTGCGTAAAATTCCTGTCCTTGCGTTGAATTATACACCACATACTATGTGGTATTTCTTCTCAATGGTAAAAGAATTCATTATGAATCGAAAGTTCAAAACGAAGATAGTTTTGTTCAAACTTTGTAACTTCTTTTTCCTATATTTACAAAAGAAATGTGTAACTTGTCCACCTATTTGTTTCTTCTACCAAAGAGTTATCCTTATTACTTTGAAGGCTTCTGCTTCACATGTTACAAATAAAGGAGGGTACTAAGTTCTCGTTATCCAACAAGCATCACAAACATACCCTTATACTAATAATGTATGAGCCACAAAATACACCAATAAAATATTTAAACTATGTCATTTATGACTCAAACGGTCAACTAAATTCAGCCGACAAAAATCAATCTCTTTTCCTACTCTCTGTGTTCGACTTCAACAGGTGTTCTACAAAGGAAAATCGATCTCCTTTTCTACTCTCTATGTTCGACTTCAACTTATCAACTACAATCGATCTCTACTCTCTATCCTAATTTTGATCTCTAGTTGTTTATAAGCTTGTGTTGTTTGAACTATTTGACTTAATATGTATTAGACTATGTTGTTTGTGTGGTTGTATTGATATATATATAAATAACATATTTAATGACCATATTTTTTTACAGATATTTCACCACTATAACTGATATTTCATATCAAGGTTCGGACCAATATTTCCGATACGGACTGCATTAACTGCTTAGGATTAAACGGCACCAGGAAAAAAATCCCACCTATACATATTATTAACCGCAAGAATTTCCAAATGATCAAACTTCCATTTAAATTTCTTAAATCCATCTATACCTTCCAGAAACAAAGAGATTCATAACAAATTAACAGTCCAAAAACAGAAATGCATCTCAAAATAAGCAAATGAAGGAAGAAAACGTATCTTATTCAGCAAAACAAAGAAGAATACCTAGGGTTACGTTGACGCATCTTGCAGGAGACTGTAAGCAATCGAGGAGAAGGCAATGAGTAACAATACCGCAAATTGAAATGCTTGCAATCAAGCACAGTGCAACAGTTCCATCCATGGCTCAGAAAGCACGTCGATAGCTTCCCCGCCATGGAATCAAAAAAACAAGAAAAAACCCTCACTGTGTGAAATATGTGAACTGTGTGTTTCTAGAGAAAGAGGAGGAGGGAGACGAACGGAAAAAGTAAAGGATTTTATCTATTTCCGGTGGTTTTAAATAGTCTCTGGAACTAATAATCAAGTACGTGATTGACTACCTTTTCACTGCCACGTGGAAGCAGCTGATGGGGTTTTTGCGTTTGTGGTATTTGATCGACGGTGGAGAAGTGAATGACGTGGAGATTGGAACTTTTTGGGAGGTGTATCTTAGCATTTCTTGATTTGTTTTCTCGTAAGCAGCAATTTAGTGCTGTGCTTATGTAGGTTATAATCCACGCGGTTGGATCTGATTTGATGAGTGGATGAAATTAGATCTGATCGGACGGCGGAGAAACGATGGTTTTGAGGGTGGAGGGGATTATATTAAAGTTTGTTCATAGCTTACAAAATGGATTATGTATTATGCTCCAGCGGGTGCCGTTACTGCCACGTAAGCAATTTTAAGACCACGTCGGAAAACTTATCTATATCTATACTATTATATAAAGAGAATAACTCATAAAGTTGGTTATTTTGTTCAACAAAACTCATTTTACACATTTACACTTTGTACCCCTATAGTTAGTTATTAAATCTTATTTTAGTCCTTCACTTTTTCATTTTCTATTTTAAACCCTTATCTTATAGTCTAAATAATCATATATTATGAACTAAAATATATTAAAAGTGCATTTCCTCTTTTTACAAATTATACCATCATAATCGTCTCGTCAATACCTTCGAAATGAGCCCAATATTGAATATTTTTTATGCAGTTATATTATATATTCCATGATATAAAAGTAATAATTTTATTTCAGTTTTCAAGATTGACTATTCAATTTCTCAAGATGCCCTTATTAAATATTCATTCTATCATTTTTAATTTATAACTTACGCTTAATATCCGTATAATTAATTAATTTTATTTACATTCAATCTATTACTTTTTCATTTTGCACTTACATTTTATTATATTAACACAAATAATGTATATGAACTAAAGTAAAATGTATTAAAATATTCATTTTTTCTTTTTAGCAAATAATAACATTGTAATCGTCTCGACAATACTTTCAAAATAAGTCTAATATTGAATATTTTTTAATTTAATCGTATTATTTAATATCAAGAATACATGCAAATTAATTTATTATATATTTTTTACATTTTTGTTTTTCACTTATGTTTTAATCTATACTACGTATATATTAAAGAAAAATAAGTCTTGAAAACGGTTATTTTTTAAGATTTCAATATACAACTTTACTGTTCTTTATGCACCATGTATAACAATGTAAAACACAATCAACAATGTTGTGTCGGATTGGTTATCGCTCGTGGGGTTCATAGCGCCCTAACCGAGTTCGAACCCTCCTGTGCGCATAATACCCACTTAATTATACGGGTATTTAAGTGGGTCCATGTTTAGCCCCAAAATTATCGGGGATTAGTCGGACTTTATATATATATATATATATATAGAGAGAGAGAGAGAGAGAGAATGAGAGAGAGAAAGAGAGAGAGAAAGAGGCAGGGGCGATCTATATTGCTTAGTTACTTACAACCCTTTTGAGTTGCTAATTTATATGTTATTGATCTACACTAACTTTTACACCCGCCGCATCGCGCGGGTATTGGACTAGTTTTACTTGTGTAAAAGATAAGGGAGTTTTTATAATTATTTTAGAATGCGTTTGGTAGGCGGAACAGGATAAAACAGATAGGAACAAGGATTGGTGTCTCATGTTTGGTTTGGCTTAAAATGAAACAAAATGGAACTAACTAGAACCCGTTTTGGAACAAGAGTGTTCCACCAAAATACATGGAACAAACTAACAAGCTGTTAAATATTTTTATAATATAGGGACCCCTTTGTAACTTTCTTATCTATATATTGTTGTCAATATACGCAACCCTGATCACAGATATCCACATATTCTCACATGGTATCGAGCCAACTAAAAGAAACCCTAATTATTTTCTAGCCCCACCGCCGCCGGCCAACTTCCGACTGCAGCCATCGTCGGACACCCACCTTGCGCCGCCCTCCTTACCGTGACGCATCTGCTGGACCGTCGCACGTCCACTGTACCTCCGTATTTATTTTAAAAATGTGATGAAAACTTGTTCCAACACCAAAAAATGTCCTATGAGCTTAATTACAATACATTTAAGGGATAGTTCTCCGAAATGTATTGAACTATCCCCAGAAATCTATTGTGTGTATCCAACTACCAAAAATGCTATTGTGTGTATCAAAGTTTATTTTTTTTGCTATTGTGTGTATCAAACTTTTTTATTAATGTATCAAACTTTATTTTTTCTTCTATTGTGTGTATCAGTTTACCAAAATTACAAGTCATTTGTAACACAATAGCAAAAAAAATAAAATTTGATACACACAATAGCATTTTTTGTAGTTGGATACACACAATAGATTTTTTGGGATAGTTCAATACATTTCGGAGAACTATCCCCTACATTTAAATGGGATGCTTTATTGTTTGATTTTATAAAACAAGATATTAAGATACTTAGGGGCCGTTTACTTGATGCTTACCCGGTAAGTGTTTACCGGGTCAATTTACCTTATGGGACGAACATGAAAATGACTAGAATCTTACCCGGTAAGAGCAATAGCATGAACGGTAAAGCGATAGCATGAACCGAGAGTCTTATCCGTAAGTGAGATCGCCAACTCTTACCCGGTAAGAGTTTACCGGGTAAATTGTTGTGTACGATACCGTTTTGAGATGCTAAAATATTGTCGGTTATGGTAGTGATAGCGTTCAATTTTACCAGTAAGCACTCAACGGGTAAGTATTCAAGTAAACGGAGACAATTTTCGTGTTCTATAAACCTAATTTTGTTTTAATAATTTCATCAAACATATTATTTTGTTGGTCTGAAAACTTAAAAAAGAGACACAAAAAAATGATATTTTACCTGAGATTGAGAAAGAAGCGCACGTACCTAGTGTTTATTTGTTCAACCGGCATAAAATATCTTGTGGTTGTTTTGAAGTCATTTTTGGTGTCTTTGGCCACACTAGTATTTTCCGATAAATGACGAAAAGTTAAGAGGTATTGTAGATTTACATTTCCTTATTTGATAAGAAGAAAAAAAAAACTTATTTCTTTAAAAAGAAAAAAAAAAGCATTACTTGTGACCAACCCGTGCCTTCATAGTTCGTCTGTTCGTCTTAGGGCATGTTTGATAGTGGCTTAATAAGTTTAATGAAACCTTGTATTCGCTCAGCTCAACAGGGCTGTTTGGTAGTGACTTAATCAAAAAAACCTTGGGTTAATCGCTCAACTTCTAAGAGAACCCTTTGTGCAGACAGACACCATATTTCCACTCCTACCCCTCTCACAACCTAACCTGCTCCTTCAAACTCCCACCCCTCTAGAATCCATTTTTCTTATATTTTTGGATGACTAATTATTGATATTCATCATTTATGAACAGATATTGTTCACATTGCTTGTCGATTTTTGCCGCACTGGTACTATACTGTGACGCCCCAGATACCCGTGACACGATATTGTCCGCTTTGGGCCCAGTCCAGGTCACCCGCACGGTTTTGTTCTTGGGCCGAGTCCACGCACCCAAAAGGCCTCATGCCAAGTGAGGTTATCCACACCCTTATAAGGAGTGCTCTGTTCTCCTCACCAACCGATGTGGGACGAGTTATTACACTCTCCCCCCCCCCCCCTCAAGGACACAACGCCCTCGTTGTGCACATCGGTCTGGGTCTGGCTCTAATACCATCTGTAACGCCCCAGATACCCGTGACACGATATTGTCCGCTTTGGGCCCAGTCCAGGTCACCCGCACGGTTTTGTTCTTGGGCCGAGTCCACGCACCCAAAAGGCCTCATGCCAAGTGAGGTTATCCACACCCTTATAAGGAGTGATTTGTTCTCCTCACCAACCGATGTGGGACGAGTTATTACATATACCGATCCCGGATCAATTTATGTACTTCGATACGGTAATCGGTTCTATGTTTTTCTTACAATCGGTATACGGTAATATCGGTACTGGGTCCCATCTAATTACCGAAAATACCCATCAGTATAGAAACTTGAAAAAACACATTTTTTTTTCAAAAATCCCAAAACAAATCCAGACTCATTACAAATAAAACGGTTTATTACTAGTCAATGTGTGAATATACCAATCCTAAACCTTAAAAAAGTTCCAATTTCTAGCAATTAATCAACTCCTTTAATATTTAACCACAAGAAATCAAAGTTCGAAGGTTATAAGTGTGATATCGGGACTGAGGGGGTACTAGTATCGAAATACCTTTACCAATACAGGTTCCAAACCGGTACTGTACATTTCTAATCGGTTCGATATTGGGTATTAAGTTTTCCACACTTTCAGTATCAGGAATTTGCGAGACGGCAACGGTTCAGTATTGTACAAGTTCCATGCTCACCCTATTTGTTGCTATGAATTTGCTCTTGTAAAATTTATAACTTAGTGAGAGTTATACAGTGAGCAAATCATGCCGTAAAATGCCCAAAATAACCATATATATTAATTAATTCACATATCGTTTTACATCAAGTTTGAATACATTCACTTTCCGGGGACAAAATTTGTAGCATACGACCATGCATTGTTGGCAACTGGGTCGGCCAGGTGGTCAGCGAGGTTCTCCAATGGTCCCTTTCCGGTCACAATGGCTTGAACAAAGAACCCAAACATAGAAAACATGGCTAGTCTTCCATTCTTGATCTCTTTCACCTTCAACTCAGCAAAAGCCTCTGGATCGTCTGCAAGACCCAATGGATCGAAGCTACCACCTGGGTAAAGTGGGTCAACGATCTCCCCCAAGGGTCCACCTGCAACTCTGTAACCTTCAACCGCACCCATCAAGATCACTTGGGTGGCCCAGATGGCCAAGATGCTTTGGGCGTGGACCAAACTTGGGTTTCCCAAGTAATCGAGCCCACCTTCGCTAAAGATTTGAGCTCCGGCCTTGAACCACACGGCCTCTCCGAACTTGACACCGTTACGGGCCAAGAGCTCGGGGAAGACGCACCCGAGAGCTCCAAGCATGGCCCACCTACAGTGGATGACCTCGAGCTCACGGTTCTTGGCAAATGTTTCTGGATCAGCAGAAAGTCCGGCGGTGTCCCACCCGTAATCACCTGGGAATTCACCGGTAAGGTATGATGGAGCCTCACCGGAGAACGGTCCTAGGTACTTGACTCGGTCCGGACCGTACCATGGGCTTCCTGATGGTGCAACCTTTTTGGGTGCGGTTTTCCTCATTGAAACTCGTCCTGTTCCAAAAACCTCGGAACTAGACGGAGCTGTTTTCACCGCTTGTCCAGCGAAAGGAGAAGAGAGAGCCATGGAGGAAGCTGCAGCCATTGTTAGAAGAAAAGATTAGTTGTTCTGATTTACAGTTTGTGAAGATATGTGAATGTTGAGAATTCATTTATAGGGTGTAAAAGGCTACCCCTTTGTTATCTTGAGATATCTTTATCTCCCTTCTGATTGGTCACTCAAGATCTTACTTTTAATTTGTATATTTCATTTAATTATATATCAATTGTTGATATTCTAATTCATACAACATCAATAATTAAATAAAAAATACAAGATCCGTTAAATTTTGTTATATCCATGATTTTTACATTAAAATCATATATAAAATTATATATAATTTATACGATTATAGTTGTGACTTTCATTACGATTCATATTATTTGCTTTTTGGTATTATATTATAATTGCATGTAATTGTCAGTTTGTGGGGTTCCAATTCAAAACCAATTGGCAATGAGTGGAGTAGCCCAGGACCCTTATAAGTACATTACAAGTTCACTTTGTGTCCAATGTGGGACATTGCTCAACACGCCCCCTCACGTGTGGCGTTCTTTCAGCCTAACACGTGGATACTTTGGGTTACGTGGAGTCCGTGCGGCTTTTTGACCAACCACGGGTGAACCTTGCTCTGATACCATGTCAGTTTGTGGGGTTCCAATTCAAAACCAATTGGCAATGAGTGGAGTAGCCCAAGACCCTTATAAGTACATTACAAGTTCACTTTGTGTCCAATGTGGGACATTGCTCAACAGTAATATGTTTTGTATTTTTTTGTTTTAGAAGGTCTAATTTAAAAAGTTTCTAACCAATGATTATTAACAATAGAATGTTTGCAATAAGAAAGATCAATAAATCTTTTCAAATTTCTTCTATATAGCTAGGGAGTAATACGTGTTTGTTCATAAAATTATATAGTATCTTATTTAATTTACCTCAAAAACTAGAACATAATACATAATACATTATTTGAGATAATATAAGCTTTTATCTTCATAAATAAGAATCCAAATAAAATGTATATGTTTCATTGTACTAAAAATTCTAATAATTTATCCATTTTGGATTGCTACCGACACGTGGCAGCTCTGTGTTCCACATCTTCATATTCCCGGGCCAACGTTCGATAGCAGCCTTGCAAATATCATTTGCCTTGGACCACATTAATGCATATGAACGACCGGTTTATTTTATTCGAATTTCTCTCTCGTATGTTGGCTATATTTCGCAAACTAGCAGATAAGCTAGCTTATGATTGATAAAGTAATTGATGAATAAAATGTGTTTGACAAAAACTAAACTAATAAAGTAGTTTATGACTGTAAAATGACAAAAAAAACACGTTTAAAAATTAGTAATGTAAAAGTAGAATGATATATTTGAAATAAAAAAAAAATTAAAGTCTCATAATTACAATAAGTCATCAAAACGCTATTCAATATAGCTTTTCAAACCATTGCACCTTTTCCTTGATTGTTAACTTCAAGGTCACACAATAATAGTTGGGTTGCAAACAACTATTTTAGGGGCATGTCCAACCCAACCATTAAAAAATTAACACTAAGGCTATGTTTGGTAAACTAGCTGATAAGCTAGCTGGTAGCTGATAAGCTAGATTATGAACAAATCATGTTTGGTAAAAACTAGTTTTTTTTTTTGAAGAGGTATCCCAGACCACATTGGGCCCAGACTAATCCTCGGCAATTTTGGGCCGAAGCCCGATTGCTAAAGCATGCAGCCCGGGATCGAAGCCCCATACCTCCAGAATGCGTCCCCCATGACTCGAACTCGGGTTCACCACTATGTAGTGCACAAGTCTTACCACTAGGCTAACACTTCTTTGGTGTAAAAAAAAAAAAAAAAAAAAAAACTAGCTTTTGAGTATGTAAAGTGACCAAAAAGGACATCCTTAATAAATAAACAATTACAAGTATTTTATAGTATAATTAATACATTTTTTTAATAATAAAATTTTAATATATAATATGTTAAATAATAAAAACAATAAAAAAATTATATAATATAATATATTGAAATAATATAGAGTAGATTATTATTAGAGTGAATTGCAATTTTGGTCCCTGTGGTTTAACGAAACCAGCATATATAGTCCCTACAAAAATTTTATTGCAGAAAAACCATTGTGGTATGTATTTTTGCTCGGTTTTGGTCCCTCGATACTAACATCGTTAAGTGAGTCTGTTAAGTACCTCCCATGTGCCTTGCACATGAGGATATTTAGTCTTTTTACCAAAAAAACAAAATACAAGGACCAAACTTGTAATTCACCATAATTCATCTCCCCAATCATTTCCAGATTTAACCAAAATCATTTCCAAGTTCTAACCCAGATTCTTCCCCTTCTTCTTCTTCTTCTTCTCACCCAGATTCATCCCCTTCTTATTCTTCTTCTTCTTTTTGGTCACCCATACAAATCATCGCCACACCACCCATGTTGTCCAAACACCGACCAATGTCGCCATCTCCAGTCGGCGATTGCCACGACGTCCAAACTCCGACCACTGCTGCCGTGTCCAGCCGGTGACCGCCACACCATCCAAACGCCGACCACTGTCAGACCTCTTTAGATCTCGTCGTACCTGGTTCGATTTCGATGATTTTCAATCTGAAGATTTCATATCTCGACTACACCCGGTATCAGATCTGCTTCGGTTTTGAAGATCTCAGGTTTGGTAGGTTTCAAATCGATTTCCGTTTCCGAAGGTTCTAGATACGATTTTCGATCGGGTTCAGAATCAAATTCGGTTTCAGTTTCGTTCTTGATGCTCTTACTTTGAGTTTATTTAGATCTCCATTTCCTCACTCTGTGTGCCTTTCGATTTCGACAAAAGGAAGCAGATGGATTGGGTTTCTGGGTTCTTGATGTTTCAATCATGCACCTTGATTTATGTTACAAACATGCACCATCTCCGTTGATTGGGTTGCCGGAGACCATCGGAGCTTGCCCGCCAATACCCCTAACCTCATTTTGCTGGTAATTTAATTACTCCAGATCCCAAAAAGAAATAAATTGGTTAATTTGTTGAACTCCATTAACCTAATTTGTAATTATTTAGTAAAGGATTAATCGATAATGGATGGTTGGAATTGCAAATTTGAAATGCAACCTGGTCTTCTGTTTTTTTTTCATGAAGATTTGTGTTTGGATTTGAAACACTTTTAGGTTTGAGATTTGAAATGGGTTTGTATTTAGGATTGGAACTGAAATTGTATTAGGAATTTGTTAAATGTTTTTTGAACTGAATTTAGGATTGATTGAATATTTGATTTATGTTGTTATTTTGATTAAAGTTCTTGATGAATATGCTTTATTATTGAAATCTGGGTTTTTGGTGTTCATCATCATCTTCTTGAAGATGAATATTCAAGTTAAAACATGAGTTGTTCATAGTGTTCATCATTATTTTCCAATTTGGTCCCTGTACTTTGTTTTTTGGGTAAAAAGACTAAAATGCTCGCATGTGCAAGGCACATGGGAGGTACTTAACAGACTCACCTAACGGTGTTAGTCTTGAGGGACCAAAACCGAGCAAAAATACATACCACAATTGTTTTTCTGCAATAAAATTTTTATAGGGACTATATATGCTGGTTTCGTTAAACCACAGGGACCAAAATTGCAATTCACTCTTATTATTATTATATATACACACTATAGATTTAGAATTTGTTAAAACAACATTTAGAAAAATCTACATTAACTTATAAATTAAATTATTATTAGAAATAACAAAAATAAAAATAAAATTGAATAATTTAACATATCTTAAATAATTAATAATTCTAAAAAAATATAATTAAGAATTAGATATAAATATTTTTTGAAAAGCATTTAACATGTTTATGTTATATAGCATTTTTAAAATTTATTATATTTATTTTTTGATAATTAAACATAATAAATAATATAATTAATAATATTAAAAAATAAATAATAAATAATTATATAATTTAATTTAATTAATAACTAATTTTAATTATTAATAACTAATATTTATTAATAATTAATAATTAAAAATAATTATTTATTAATAATTAATATATAATTTTAATTGATAATAGTTAATTACTAATAAGGGGTATAATTGGAAAAAGTTACAAAAAGCTTCTCATAAGCTAGCTTATAAGCTACTTTTGGTCTTACCAAACATGTACACAAAAAATAAGCTAGCTTATAAGTCAGCTTATAAGCTAGCTTATTTTTACCAAACAATGCCTAAGGGTGCGTTTGGTTGGAGAACTGGGTGGAACATAACAGAATAGAACAAGCCTATTCCATGTTTGGCATGCTCCAAAATGGAACTAGCTTGGACTAACAACCTTGTTCTTCAAAAAAATCATGGAACTCAAAAGAACAAGCCACAACGGACTAAAATACCCCTACAAATGCTCTTCTCACTTTGTCTCATCAATAACCCCTCCCTGCCTCCCCCATCTTGATCGACTACCCTTGACCCGCCGGCAACCTCCTCCCTCGACCCGCCGGAGACCTCCTCCAATTATCGATAAACATTTAACCCTATTTGAGTGGGTTATCTATGATAACGACTTATATGAATTTGCTGAATTTGGTGATAGACTAGACGTATTTCTAAGTGATTCGATTCCTTGAATCTGATTTTTATATACAAAATACGCACATTCTAAATTTTGAGCTTAGTTTTTGCCAAACATTCGTCAGCACATAGTCTGAATCTTTCAAAATAAAAAAAACAATTATTGGGTTTTTCTAATACTTTTCCTAAGTTATAAATAATTTCACAACAACACAATACCGTTGTTTTTTTGAAAATCTTACATAACTTTTTGGCACATTGCTGAATACCTTTATATGTTGTAAATCAAGAATTTGTATGTTGAAAGAGATCAAATGGGTTCTAACTTCCAGTCAAATTCCAAGTGGCCACAATCACTTGAATCTTTTACTTTAATGAGTGCTGCATTTCTGTGTTTCAATAAATGAACGCCTCCCTCCTCCTCCTCGGTTTTCTTTTTACGCGGCATTTTACGCGATACGTTCTTCCATCTGAACTCAAACTGGCATGCTGCAACACAAATGATAAGGCATCAACACAAATCTATGCTACCCTTTGTCAAATCCACATGTTACCTGTGTGTGAGATATACAGAGTTCGTTTAGTTATATATATATATATATATATATATATATATATATAGGGGTGGGTTCAAATGTGAACCACTTTTTGGTTGTGAACGTGAGGACAACCGAGAGCGCTACACGTGGCGGATGACTAGGCGCCACGTCAGATCCACAGCGGGTGACTAGGCGCGATTCATGGGGAGGGCATTGAATTAAAGGAGGGGACCGCACTCAAAGCCGACGTGGCGCCTAGTCATCCGCCACGTGTCGCGCTCTCGGTTGTCCTCACGTTCACAACCAAAAAGTGGTTCACATTTGAACTTTCCTCTATATATATATATATATATATATATATATAGAGAGAGAGAGAGAGAGAGAGAGAAAGTTCGGCTGCGAACTCAAATTTCATTGTGAACATGAGGGCACCCGAGAGCGCGCCACGTGGCATAAACATTCAGTATTATTCAATTTGAATAATACTGAATAATACATGATTATTTAGACTGAATATGTTGCGTAGCACGCTCTCGGCTGTCCTCACGTTCACAATGAAAGATGAGTTCTCATTTATATATATATATATATATATACACACACACACATACGAATATGAATGCACCCTTATATCACCAACCCATCTCCTTGCAACATAAGGTATAAATCCTACAAGAGTTGTTCAAACTAAATATAGGGGTTATTTGGTGGAAAGAATAACCTTTAGAATTTTTTTAAATGCATGACCTTCTAATAGATTTAAGAATGTCTTTACTTGACATAAAAGGTTATTCTCCTAAATAGTCCATATATTCCTTTTAGGAGAATAACGTTTTCACTAACTCCTTTTTTAAATGCATGACCTTCTAACAGACTTTGAGGCATTCTTGTGTTAAGAAGATGCGTTCTTTTGTTAGGGCAGAGGACATTCTTAAATCTGTCACAAGGATAATGCAAGGATAATGCATTTAAGAAAAATCTGTTAGAGGGTTATTTTCCTACCAAATCATCATAACCATATCTATTTGGGATGTCTTGTAGCATAAAGCGTCATTTTGATGCCACATATGCATCTCCCCGGTTGCTAATGGCATTGGTTACATTGTTGGTAGTTGGTACATAAACTACAATGAACTAGACGATTTATTTCTTTTGGTTTGATTTTTAGACTTATATATACACATATACATATATAAACGCACCCCCTTCTCTTCGGGAAATATAAATTTGATTTCTCTACTACACAAGATAGCTGGAAGAGTTTAAAAGATTTCATGTTTACCTTCGCTTTTACTCGCAAAACCTCGAATAATGCACGCACAAATCCATGGTCTTCCGGCTTGTGATGCTTTTGCTCCACCCTTTATCTCCCCATTATGTTGTCTCAAGCTGCAAAAGAAAAGTCAACTAAGGAAAGTTTTACGAAACAGGACAGTTGAATTAATCAAGAAAGCATCCGTTACTTGGAAATTTCATAGAGCCTACTCCGTGTGAGATTTACTCTGTTCTTTTTGGAATTATTTAAGAAAATTACCTTCTGACAGATTTTTTTAGTCATCATTTCAAGTTGAATAGTTTAGTTTATTCTAATATTTAAAATCATTAACCATGACGAGTATATATAGTGGGACATCAACTTATTCATCAATTCGTATGTTCATCTGTTGATTATAAAGTAATTTTTAAGGCAAATCCAAGGACTCGAGTATATGGGATAAACAGTTTTTGACAAATGGATGCTAAAGTGATCAACAGATGGTTATAGTTCAAAATATGTGGTCTAAATATATCAAAAGCGTTAAATTCATGCAGATACAAATGGGGCTAGAATACGTTGAAAGCAAGCTCATACAAATTTGGTTTGGAACAGATTCACTTTCGCAGAGATTTATCATCAACACGAAGTTGGTAATTTTTCATTGGGTGTGTGAATACCAAAATGTAAATATGTAATTGTGACTCTAATTGATATTAGTATAAGTTGTAGCCAATGCATAAATATGATATAATAACAAACATCCTAGGTTGAATTGCTAAGAGCATCTCGAACTGAATCTCTAAAATACAAAAATGGAAGTTTTGGTAATATACATGCTTCAACATATTCTCTAAATGATTCTCTAAAAAAAGAAAATGAAAATTTGGGTAAAATTTTAAGGAGTGAACAACGGAAACAATATTCTAGTGGTACCGAACCAAACAAAACCAAATGAGCGGAACATATCTCACCTAGACCTCGGGGGTCAGGGAGAGTGGGTATTATGTACACCTAATTGGCCTCTAACGGTCTAACCCAAAGAATAGAGTGGTTATTTCCATAAAAATCCCTGGTATAGGGAGTATGGTTTTTATAGAGGTATCAACAATAAACACACATAGAATGTTTCTTTTCAATTTGACTTAGGGGTGCTTAAAAACCCGACCAACCCAATCAATCTAATCACACCATCACATGCCCTCTTCGTATCAAATGAATGATGACGAAAAGAAATTATGAGAAGAGAAAACCATTCAAGGTTACAAAAATATTTGGATGTACCAAAATATCAGCCCGACCAACCCGTACAGTTTGGGTTGGGTTGGGTTGGGTTGGGTTAAAAATTTTCAAACCACAAAACATTGCTTCTGACTTCAGATACCTATTTCCCATTAGAGTATATATACTGATTTTGATGCTTTAAACATATGTTAAAGGATCAGCTGAGGAGTAGGCATGGAAAAGAGAAGATATAACTGGATTTGGATCAGCTTGATTACCATAAAAAACCAAACCAAACAAACACAGTATATCGGGCACAGAGGTAAGACCTGGGAGTAAGATGTATGCAAACCTTTCATCTATCCCAAAAGGTAAAAAAGTTGTTTCCTTAAACTCTAAAAAAAACAATTTCATCAACTCGATTGAATAATTAACTATTCTTGTAGACATTCCACAAACTGAACAGGACTACCCTAGATGAGATTTAGTTCATTTGTTTCTTTAGCTTACATTTACAAATAAAACCAAAGCTTAACCATAATAGATAGAATGGTTCTTAATGTATCTCGAATGGAGTTAGGACCCGACAATGAGGCCTCGCTGCTTATTCAGTCTGCTATACATGATTGTTTAGTCGTGACTTAATGATATAGAAAGTGGCTTATCTCAGTAAGCTTCTAAGGAGAGCTATATGCACAAAGCCAAACTTTCCCCTCCCAACATGCTCCTTCCATCTGAACAAAAACTCTCTCAATCTATTAATCCACACAATCAACTTTGTCTTTGTACATATTGGAGTTAATGAAAAACCAACCAAACAATTATCTCCATTTTTGTTATATATTAATTATTATAATCAAATGGTAATCTGACCCCTTCTCCATGAACCCTTTAAAATTGCTTCAAATTCTAGACTTGCTAAGAGTTAAATAATTAAATAAAAGCCTCAAGATCCATGTTCTTAATTGGTTTCCAAAACATGCTACTCTAATTTGGTCTACCAGTTTGAAGGGATCACCAAAGCACAAATATTTATTTAGGTTTCCAAATATGTTTTCCATTCCAAATTCCCTAATCGAATCCTACCTAGGAAGGATGCCCAATGTTTTTCTCTTAAAAACAAAAAAAATGGTACATTCCTGTGTTATTGCTAACATATTTCTCCAATTTCATATTGAAATTCAGAACATATACAATTATACATACAGGGATATATATATATATATATATAGGTATAGAGAAAGAGAGAGAGAGAGGGGGGGTAATGGTACTACTTAATTACCGGTGAGTAAAATTGGTGGTGACGCCAACGTAAGTTTTGAAAGGGGGATTGGTTGAAAGGATGAGGTAGACCACCCAATTAGGATGATGGCTGTTTGATTCCGATGAGGAAACCGAAAGTTTGGTGGATTTAGGAAGAAGAGGTCGGGAATGAGGAGGTTTAATGGCAGAAAACGTTGTTGACAACAACCTCGTCATTTACATTTACATACAAATCGAAATGGATCCTTCCTTGTTCTTCCGATGTGCTAATAATCATCGAGGAACACACAAATTGTTTCCTATCACCCTCACCAACCACCCAAAATCTCTTGTAATTTTCAAACAGGATGCTCAACACACAACATATTTTACACCAAAATGCCCGTTAAATAAAAAAACATCCGAGAACCCTCTCAGATCCCTCCCTCCGAGCTTTGTTGCCACGTCTATATCAGCTTTTTCGTTAATCCATAATTGTGTTTGGCAAACCAGTTGACGATTCGTAAGCTAGCTCGTAAGGCTACACACACCGGGATAGGGGGTTGGCAGCGGGCTTAGCCGCCGAGCCCGGCGGCTTGAATTGGTTTGGGTGCGCGATCATGTAAACCGGCGGGTTGGGAGTGGAATCAGGTTGGGAGAGCCGTTGTCAAACGGCTCTCTCCCAACGTATATATATATATATATATATTTTTTTCTTTTTTTTTCTTTTTCATTTAATACCTTCTGTATATATATATACCCTTCATACACAACAATATTAGGGGTGAGCAAAAACCGGACCGAAAACCGAAAAACCGAAAAAAAAAACCGAAAAAACCGAAAACCGAAAAACCGAACCGAAACCGAAAACCGAAAAACCAAATGGTTCGGTTTCGGTTTTGGCTCAAAAACCGAACCGAAAAAAACCGAACCGAACCGAAAATATTATATTATTTTAAAATTTTATAATATATATATATATAGGCAAGGTTCAAACATCTTATATATATATATATCTATATATGTTATCGATTTCCCCTTGATCTTTCACGAAACAAGCAATCCTAATGCCTGAAACATCTTGTTTGTATTTTGACGATTCGTAAACTTACTTAATTTTATTATTTTATACTTTTATAGTTAAAATATAGAAGATAACAAAAAACCGAAAGTCAAACCGTTTCACCAACCGGTTGAAAAATGGAAGAAACATAGAGTTATAGATCGAAAACCGGGAGAAAAAACCGAAAAAACGAAAAAAAAAACCGAAAACCGATCGAGAACCGAAAAAAAACCGAAAAAACCGAAAAAACCGAAAACCGAACCGAAAAAAACCGAAAACCAAAACGGCTCGGTTTTCGGTTCGGTTCCGGCCAAAAACCGAACCGAACCGAACCGTGCTCACCCCTACACAACATATACACATACCCAACCAAATTTCTTCATCCTCCAAATTACACAAATTCAATCATCCTCCAAATTACACAAATTTCTTCATCCTCCAACCAAATTTCTTACACAAAACAACCATGAATCCAAACACGTCGGTACGAGGAAGAGGTTCACGTGGTGTCGGTGGTTCGTGAGGTGGTTCACGAGGAAGAGGTTCAAGAGGTGGCTGTGGTTCGGGAGGTGCCGGTCCGTCGGGAGGTGCCGGTGGGTCGGGATTCGGCGGTGGGTCGGCATTCGTCGATTACGCGAACCACGAACCGTATATACCGCAATTTGACGCTCAACAACAACCGCCGTTTATACCGCATTTTGATACACAAAACGCCGGTTACGGAACCGGTTATGCGCCAAATTTCTTTCCTTACCCTCCAAATTACTTTCCCACCCAATTTTCTAATACGACCTTTCCTACCCACTACGGGACATCCGGTGTCAATACGGATTATAACCGCGGAAATATGGGTTACCCCGTTTTCATACCCCGTGAAACGGCCTCGGGTTCCGATTCAAGCGAAACACATTCGTATGTTCCGGAAACCCAACGGTTGCCAACCGAAGGTTCCGCTTCACCCGAGGCCGAACCCGAGGCCGAACCCCCGCTTTTCCCCGAAAAACCGAAACAAACCTTCCCCACCCGTGCAACTGCAAAAAAATGGACACCCGACGAGGAAGTAGCATTATGCCAGGCGTGGATTAACGAGTCCGAGAACCCCGCATCCAGTAACGCGCAAAGATCTAGTATATTTTTTCGTTAATTTGTTAAGTTATTCGTTTATTTTTTCGTTAATTTATTCGTTTATTTTTTCGTTAATTTATTCATTAATTTTTTCGTTAATTTATTCATTAATTTTTTCGTTAATTTATTTGTAGTTCAATTTTGGAAGTCAATCGAGCGGTCGTTTTACGCCCGACTTCAAGTCCCCCCGTACAGAACCCACCACCAACTGACTGCAAAATGGAAGACGATGAACAAAAAAATCATGGCCTTCAACGGAATATACAACCAAATAATGAACAATAGGCCTAGCGGAGAAAACGACATCAACCTTCTAAAAAAGGTTCGTTCCCAATACCAAATGACGGAGGACGGTGCTTTCCCCTTCGAAAACTGTTGGGAGATAGTCCGTCACAGCCCTAAATGGGCTGCAGTTCCGTTAATGTCCGGTGGGTCTTCGTCTCGCTCAACAAAACGTACTCGCACGTCCGGGTCTTCCGACGCTCACTTTGGTCAAGATTCCGACGAGGTCGAGGTTCCGCCACCTAAACGACCCGTAGGTCGGGGAAAGGCGAAAAAGGCCCTTAGAGGGGGCCAATCTTCCACCCCCACGACCGAACTGTATGAGTCGTGGGACCGCAATTTGGCGGAAAAAATGGAGTACAAGATGAAAAAACTTGAACTCGATAAGCAAATTGCGGACCTCGAAGAAAAAAAACTCCAACTCCAACTACATGCGCAATACGAGGAAGACTGGTTGTTCTGCAAAACCCCGCATGACCACCTTTCGGGTTTGGAGTTGGAAGCCGTGTTGCAAAAAAAGGCTGATTTAAAAGCGAGACACAACTTCAAGTTTTAGTTTATTTATTTTCGTATTTTTTTAGTTTATTTTTTTCGTAATTTTTTTAGTTTACTTAATTTTAGTTTAGTTAATTATGTAATTTTTGTTAATATTAGAATTTTTAACTTATTCTTAACAATATTATTTATTTAATTATATTATTTAATTAAATAAAATAAATGAAATAAATTGAAAAGTGAGAGGGTTGGGAGGGTTGGGTGTGTGTTGTAGAGGGTTATGGGAGGGTAAAGAGAGGGTTGACCAAAAGCTGATGTGACAGCTGATGTGACATTCAAAAAGTGAGTGGGTTGATTGGGTTCAGTGGGTTGGGTGCGTGTAGCCTAACTGATAAGCTAGCTTACAAATAAATTATGTTTGCTAAAAACTAGCTTATAAGTATATAGAACGACTAAAAAGGACATCTTTAACAAATAATCAACTATAAGCATTTTATAATATAATTAAAATAAAATTTTAATAATATAGTTAAAACAAAATTTTAATAATAAAAAATATATAATATAATATATTGAAATAGTATAGAATTGATTATTAATATTATTATATATAGTATAAATTTGGAATTTGTTAAAACAAATTTTAGAAAAAATCTATATTAACTTATAATTTATATTATTATTAAATATAATAAAAATAAAAATAAAATTGATCAACTTTATATATCTAAAATAATTAATAATTTTAAAAGAGTATAATTAAAAATTAGATATAAATATTTTTTATTAAAGTATTTAATATGTTCTAACTATATAATATTTTAAAAATTATTAATAATTAATATGTAATTTTAATTAATAATAGTTAATATTAATAAGAGGTATAATTGAAATAAGTTACAAAAACTTCTCATAAGCTACTCAAAGTAGCTTATCGAAAAGATAGCTTATAAGCTATTTTATGTTTTTTTTGGAAGAGGTATCCCAGACCACATTAGGCCCAGACTAATTCTCGGCAATTTTTTGGGCCGAAGCCCGACTGCTAAAGCATGCAGCCCGGGGCGAAGCCCCCGTACCTCCAGAATGCGTCCCCCAGGGCTCGAACTCTTTTGGTCTTATAAGCTATCTTATTAGCTACTTTTAGTCTTACCAAACATGTACATAGAAAATACGCTAGCTTATAAGCTAGTTTTTTTTACCAAACAATACCTAAGTCTTCTGAAGCCATCTTTGTTTACTACCTGAACCCTCTCAAACCAAATACCTAATATAATTGAAAAACGAAGAAAGAAAAAATAACAGAGAATATGAGAGAGGAAGAGAGCGGGTTAACAGTGTATGGACACCACCCAAGCCGTCGAGGGTCTCATATGATCCTAAATTGAATATACAAATAGTTATATTTATTAAAATATTCAGGCAGTGTTCAGGATTGTTTTTTTTGGTAAAAGTGTTTATCAAACTTAAATAATATGGAAAAATGGTCTTAGAAAAATGTTTAGATTACCTTATTATTGTACGAGAAAGTGGTAAGTTGATAAGATTGTTTTGGGTTTGACAAATTTTTGCTTATTTGTATAAAATGACCAAAAGAGACCATGGTAATGAAATAAAAGGAGAGTTATGTTAAAATAAGGGTAAAAAGGTCATTTGGTTTTGAAAAGTTATAAGTTATTTTCTAAAAGTTAAAATGAAATGACTTTTTCAAAAAGTCATATGTGGTTTTCTAATATGTAAGCTCAAATGCTAGAAATGACTTATGTCCTTTTTCAAAAAAAAAAAATAAGTCATAAACACCTTTAAATAAGTAATTGTTAGGTCTAAAGAAGATAAATAGGATAAGTTATTAGGCCATCCGCGGCCACCAGTGAACGCAATGGTACCGGTACCGCCGGTAGCACCGACGCAGTTAACCGGTACGGTATCGGTATGGAGGGTAAACGGTACCCGCTTACCGTTCTAAAAAAGCCAAACACACACACACACACACATATATATACATACAGAATATATATATATATATATATAAAGATTATATTTTATTATTTAAATAATACAGGTGGTATGACCTGTACGGCTGTGGATGAAATGGTATGGTAGTGGTAAGGTGGTGGTAAAGCTGATGTGGCGCTGAGGTGGCAGCCTGTATAGGTGGTATGACCTGTACAGCTGTGGATGGCCTTAGGTCATCCTTAACCGTACCCCTCATACCCCTCATACCTGCTGCCACATCATCTGCTACATCAGTTTTCCATTATCTTACCACTACCTTACTACCATCATACCATTCCATCCTTAACTGTACCCCTCATACCACCTATTTTATTTTTTAAATACTAAAACACATTAAAATAGTTTACTTTAAATTAAAATTAAAAAATATATTAGTTACTTTCTTTAAAATTAAAAAAATAGTAGAATTTAATATATGAACTCAATTAGCCCAAAAATTATTTCATATTTTTATGTACAGATGGGCTTATTGGGCCTCTAATTTAGGGCCTAAGAAAACAATATAGCCTCGTATATATACACAGTACAAATGCTATCAAATTTCGGGTTTCCAACAGCCTACTCCTCCACCTTCTTCAATGGTAAGCAAGGTTTGAATTTTTCACGCTCTTGGTGTATTTCGAATATATATGCACACAGTACAATGTATATTGATTTTGCTCACATTTTGGGGGGTGGGGTGGGGTGGGGTGTCGCTTGTTTCCATCGGCGTGGAGGCACCGTTGGTGCGCATACCGGTGGCCATACCGAGTAGGCACGGTAGTGTTGCCGCCGGTACCGCCCCCTCCACCGGCCCGTTAAGGATAGCCTTAGGGTATTGTAGAAGAGGTGTTAGGTCTAAAGAAGATAAATAGGATAAGTTATTAGGGTATTGTAGAAGAGGTGGTTGAATACAATACTTTAAAAGTTTAACATAGAAAGATACTTTTTAAATTCTTATATTGAAAATCTTTAAAAAGAATTACACTTCAAAAACTTAAAACAAGATTGTTGCGGGATACAAATAACTAATAGCCATTTGAAACAATCTAAACACTTAGATAAAATAAAGAACACAACTTAAAACACCAAGTCAAGTATGAACTTTTAGGTTTGCGAGAACTCTGTCGATTTCAACTTCTATAGAAAAGAAGGCTTGAAAGTGTAACCATGCAAGATGCATGGTATCTTCTATTTATAGTCCCACATGCATTGGTAGCATTAGACACTTGTCATTTTGTAACTTAAGGAAACACTTTTGATAGTGCAAACAAATGGATCGTTTTTTACTCCTTTTTCAGAGTAACAATCCTTTGTGAATAAGTTGCATTGAAGCTAATGCAGACAATCTTTCAACAATGCTATTTTGTAGATGAAGAGATCCTGACAAAACAAGGAATGTCTTTATCATAAAAGATATGTGTTGTCAAAGGAAAACCCATTCTTTTATCCGAGGGATAAAGACATTCACCATAAAAGAGGATAAGAATGAGACCATCACAAAGATAAGTCTGTCGATTTTGAGAAGCCTCAAATTGGCACCACCGATTTAATGAAGACCAAATCGGTAGAAAAGTCTTCAAGGAAGATCTTCAAGAAGAATCTTCAAGGAATCTTCAAGTTATCTTCGAGAAATCTCCCAAGATGATCGACAGAGAGGTCTTCAAGGAGAATCTGTTAGGACCATAAATGTCTTAATGTTAGAAAGTTTTATAAAGTAAGCTTTTGTACAGTTTGAGAGCTAATTGTGTAAATCATGTAAACTAGAATGGTTTGGGCTTGATAGTATAAATAGGGGTGAAGCTTGTACATTGAGAGTTATGAGAGTCGATTTAAGAAATTGAGTGTGTGTATTATTTACAGTGTTCACCATTGATGAATAAAGTGATTCCATGGTTTCTCAATCCTCAATCTATGTTTGATTTCTGTTCTTTCAGAATCTTTAAGGAATCTTCTAATATGATCGGTAGGAAAATCTTCAAGAAAAGCTTTCATGAAAAGTCTTCAAGAAAGTCATCATGAAAAGTCTTCCTTTACAAATCTGTAGAGAGGTCTGCCGATTTTCTTCCTGGTCGGCAGAAGGTTTGGCCGACAAAGTTCGGCTGATAACTCAGTTAAAATTTTGAACTTCATTTCTGATACGTTCATTGATAAGTCAAGTTGATATCGGCTAGTCTTTGATTCACCGATCTTTTTGAGGTACCTAAATTATTTAAAGATTCCCAAAAATATTCTAAGTGTAGAAATATGTTTGGATCAGCAGAGAGGACATCTTCAAATTATGTCCCAACAGCAACCCCAAACATCCTCTTAATTTATACTACTTTATAAAAATTCTAAAATAGTTATTTTGAATTTTTTAGCTGCTTTTGGTACGTAGGACAGAACAGGACGAGACAAAACTCACTGTCTCACGTTTGGCGCAACATGGGACAGAACATGAATTCATTGTCCTACGTTTGGCGCGACATGGGACAAAGACAAGAATTGGGACAAGGTGGGACAATATGGGACAAAAAGGGCTTTTTTTGTTCCACCAAAATAGGTGGAACAACATGGGACATAAATGAGGCAGAAACTAATATATTACTAATTAACACTCGTTTCATATATAACTTCAACATGATATTTGGTTTAGTGTTTAGACTACTAGTCGTGGCCGCCGCCACCACTGCCACTAGTAGCCACTATCGGCCACCTCCACCCCCTCTTTCACTACAACAACCTCCTCCACCACATATACAACTATCATCAATTACTTACCACCACCGTCTACCACCTCTATAACTATCCATCGCTACCTCCACCACCACCATCCACCATCTTCAAGTTCTCCACAACCACCGACCACCACTACCATCGTTACTACTAGTATTACCGTTGGCCACTACCTCCATCTCTACCATAACCATCAACATTAGTTCCATAAAAATCATATATGTGTGTGTATGTGTTTATATTTGTGAAAACTGTGTAATTTTTTTTATATGTTATATACTTTGCTTTATTTGTGTTAATTATAACTATTATGTGATATATAAAATCATCAAATAATTTTTTTGGGGAACTTGTCTAGTTCTTACCAGTCCAGTCCTAGGCGTACCAAACACAAAACAGACATTTGTTCTGTCCAGTCCAGTCATGTCCTGTCCAATACTGTCCAGTTCTGTCCTGTCCAATCATGTCTGCATACCAAACGCTTTTAAGATAATAACAAGTCATACAAGTCTCTAATGAACACTTATACAACTCTCCCTTAAAACTCTTGTAATTCAATCTTTTTTTTTTTTTGTTTTTTTTAACATACAAGATAACATATAAAAATCTTAGAACTTTTATAAGGAGATGTGTCAAAACATATAGTACTTTATTCCAAATTCAAAACAACTTAATAGAAAGTCAAGCAATACCGTAGGTAATTAACTCTAGGACATTTTTTTTCCAGAGAAAATCCAAGTATAGCTAGTGGGACTTGCTTTTTAAAACCCTAAATTGAATATGATTAATGGTGAAAACATTAAGAAATTTGAAAATTGAAGAGGAAAGAAGAAGAACTTGACAAAAGAGATGATGACACACCGTTACATATATCCATCATGAATGTACTTGACGTATTAAGTTCTAAGTGTGATTTCCTAGGAAACTTAATCCATCTTGTTTTCATGGTTACAATCATAGATACGTTGGATCGCTCCTAGGCCCACGAATCGCGGCCCAAAGACGCTGACCCCAAACGCGGTACTTTGAAGTACCAAACGTACATAGGAACGCGATTTCTGATCGCAAATAGGATCGTTCAAAATCGTATATGGGGTCGCCTTCGATTCAACTTTCAATCGATCCAAAATCAGCCTTTAATCGAACCTAATCGGCAGGAACGTGGTACCTCAGATCAATTGGAACGATTTTGACAATGAAGAGTCCTTCAATTTCAAGAAACGAAACAACTTATTTCAAGAAACGAAGCAACATATTGTTGGGGTCGATTTCAATAAACGGTCAGATATTAACCCTTCGATTTCAACAAATCAGATTCAAAATCAGACTACTAATTTCTTCACTTCTTCTATATAAATTACCAAGGTTTTCTTATTTTTTCATACAAACTCTTTTCTTCACTTGTTATCAACAATTCAAGATGGTGTTTGGTAAACGTAGCAATACTGCTCCAGAACCAGAAACTGAAGTACCAGAGACTCAATTCCCTGAAGATGTTATCAATCTTGAAGATGATAACCAAAGTTGCCAACTTCAACCAAGTTAGTTTCTTGACTTTCTTCTATTCTGAATTTCTGAATTCTGTCAGAATTAATCTTTTGTTTATCAGTTAGTTTGCTGGCTATCAGTTAGTTTCCTCTATTCTGAATTTCTGAATTATGATCCTGGATCAATCTTTTGTTTATCAGTTAGTTGTTTTCTGGCTATCAGTTTTTGTTTTTTTAAAGGTACTTTCTGTTTTTATCAGCTTCCATACAAAGGATCCTAAAAAACCTTTGTTAGAAGAAGTAACGTATGTTGGGGCAGCTAACAGTAAAAACGCGAGAGGCTCTAAAGTATGGATTTGCAAGCATTGCAACGAGCAATTTACGAGCTCGTATACAAGAATCCACTACCATTTCTTTGGGGCTGCACCGGGGGGCCAAAACTGGAATCAAAAGATGTCATATTTTGATTAAAGACTGAGAGAAATACCAACGTCTTTTCAAAAAGGCGACACAAGTTGAAAGCAAATCATGAGTTTCGAGCCGCTTACAAAAATCTGTGATTTCAAAAAATGCATCCTAAAAAAAAATGGGTTAAGTACATGGGAGTGTATCGAACTTGTCACGTTTTATCATTGTATGTACTCAATTTTAAAACTTACCGATTAATGTACTGAACCTGCTAAAATTATCATTGTATGTATCCAACTTTATCAAAACCTACCATTTAATGTATTCAACTTGTCACGAAAGTGTATCCAACTTGTAATGAAATACATTAAATGGCAATTTTAGCAAGTTCGGTACATTAATCGGTAAGTTTTAAAGTTGAATACATACAATGATAAAACGTGACAAGTTCGATACACTCCCATATAACTAACCCAAAAAAAATTGAAGAATCATTTGGAATTATGGAGAGAACCATGGTGGATATGAAAACTGTAAAAGGATTGTGTGCAAACGGTATCCCATTCAACGTATTGCGCAATCCCCATTTCATTGAAATGGATGATGCAATCAAAAAGGCGCCGAGCGGGTACAAGCCCCCATCTTTTGATAAAGCAAGGACGGTGTTGCTAGATGAGTGCGTTAGAGACGTTGAAAAAGATTTGATGCCGGTGAAGGATACTTGGTATACCCAAGGCGTTTCGATAGTCTCCGATGGGTGGTCTAACGTTAAACGTAAACCGCTTATCAATGCTCTTGCCGTTAATTCTCGGGGTGCAACATTTATGTACGCCGAGGATTTTTCGGGGGTCGAGATATCAAAGCTTCTACTTGGAGCTATCGATACTATAGGACCAAGTAATGTTCTTCAAGTGGTGACGGATAATGCTGCAAATTGCAAAGCCGCCAGAAGAGAGATTGAAAAAGTTTATCGACATATCTTTTGGTCGCCGTGTTGTGTGCACACACTTAATTTGATATTCAAAGATCTTTCAAATGAATTTTTGTGGTTAAGGGATACATACAAGAGGGGTAAGGCTATAGTTAAGTATTTTCTTAACCATACCCATGCCTTATCTCTCTTTAGAGAAAATTCCAACTTGGAGTTATTGAAAGTGGCCAAGACCCGATTTGCTTCCCATTTTGCTTCCCATTACATCTTATTAAAAAGATTGTTCGATTGTAGGGAGGGTCTTGCCACAACCATTGTCTTGAATTCATGGAGGGAGTATATAAAAAGTGGGGACGAAAACACTCGAACACTTGGGCGAAAGTTGTCGATACTATAAGAGACGATTTTTTTTGGGAAGATGTTGAAAATATATTGGCCATCACTAAACCAATATTTTTAATGATCAAGTTTTCGGATGGTGAGGGTCCAAAGATGGGAGAGGTTTATAAAAGAATGGATAATGTGCTTGGTGAGATTAAAGATGTCATGAAAGAAAACAAGTTCTCCATATATTACGATGAAATTGAGAGAATTGTTGTGACTCGATGGGACAAAATGACAATCCCGCTACATTGCTTGGGGTTTGCATTAAACCCTAGATTCTATGATAGAAGATATCTTAAAGAGTTAGCACTCGGTGGCGTTCCGAGAAAGACACCAAACGAAGACATAGAAGTCATAAAAATGTTATGGAAGCATTTGAAAGAATTGCCGAAAACAAAGAAGAAGATCGGGTGTTAAGAGAGCAATTTGTGACCTTTCATATGAAGAAAGGGATCTACGCCATGGCTTTGACACAAGCTGATGCGTTGACACTTGACGCAATAGATTGGTGGTCAATGTACGGGTCTGAAACCCGTGAATTGGCAGAAGTTGCAAAAAAGGTTCTTTCGCAACCTATTAGTAGCTCCTCGGCGGAGAAAAATTGGAGCACCTACTCTTACATCCATAATGTGAAGACAAACCGTCTCAACTCCAAAAGAGCGGACAAACTTGTTTTCATCCATTCTAATGTTCGTCTTTTGTCTCGATTTTCAGAAAGTTATAAAAGCGGACCACACAAAAAGTGGGATGTGAATCCCGAAAGTATGTATATTGAAGGTTCAAGTGCAAGATTGGAATATATGGCATGGGAAAATTTGGATGACAAACTTGTTGACAGTGGGAAAGGAAAAAGACCAAGGGTGGATTGAAGTGTTTTTAGAAGTTTGAAGTGTTTTTGAAGTTGGAATTTGGAAGTTTGAACTAGCATTTTTGATGTTTGAAATTTAAAGTATTTGCTTAAATGTATTTTATTTTGGAATCTGCAGTTTGAAAAGTTTGGAACCTTTGGTTAATGTATTTGATTTTGGAATCTGCAGTTTGAAGTGTTATTTGTTTAATGTGTTTGAAGTTTGAAGTAGTATTTTAATGTATTTTCATCCATTGTTTTTGTTTTTGCAATCTGCAGATTCTGGATTAATTTTTCTGCATTGATTTTGCAATCTGCAGATTCTTGATTCTGGAATCTGGATTAATTTTTCTGCATTGATTTTGCAATCTACAGCGATCTGCACTTATATATATATGTATAAAATAAATATGTATAAAGTAATAGAACTTAGAACTAGTAATCCAAATAATATTAATATTTATAGAACATATATGGATACATCGTTCCATACTTTTGGTACACCGTACCGAACACATAACGAAATGAGCTACCCCCTACGAACCGATTCGTCTAACCTAGCGAACCGCGTTCCCGACCCTCGTTCCTGTACCGAAGCGTTCCGCGAATTAAGTAACTATGGTTTCAATGCTCATTAATGTAACAAACCATCAAGCATTTACATCAACAATTTAGAGATACCTATTCATTTCATTTTTTTAATACAACATCCTTCTCATTCAATGATTATCTTTTTTCCGCGTGGTTTATTGATAACCCTCGTTTTTCTCGTGTTATTTTCACTTTTTAACATCCTTTTTCTCATCTAACCCTTCTCAAATCATCCATTTGAAGCCTGAATACTTTCTTTGGTCTTATTCACCCAGTAAGATAGGAAATAGCTAAAAAGTCAAGTTTTAAGGCATTTTTGACTATGTGGGATGTCACCACAGTGAAGGTTTGTATGTGCAGGTTCTAGAAGGGAATTTCAGATTTATTTATTATGGAAGATCAAATCAGCAGAGCAAGCATGGGGGACAAAGCAAAGTCAACTTCTATTAAGAGGTGGAAGTAGGTGATGGCTAAAAACAATATAATATGGAAAAAGTAAAAGGTGAAATAACCATTGGTTATTTATATGCATCATTCATGGTTTAAAAGTACAATATTAGACCTTGTAGGCTTGTATTAATAAATTTCGTAATTGGTATATGCTTCATTATTCTTTCACTCTTCCTCCTACATGGTCTCACTCAAACATCAAACTTCATAAGAGAACAAACCCTAGAAAACCATTTTTTAACATGAAACTGAAAAAAACGATGAATGTTATGGTCGTAACTTTTCTCTCAATCACAACTGCTATCTTAATCAAGTATCCAGTAATTATCGATGATAATCCATCAATGATCTCAGTCCCTTTGAAATCGAAAATACGAGTATGGCATCAACTAATCACTCCCTTTATTACATATGACACCAAATTGTGTTTTGTAGTCTCATTCAAGTATTATTCTTATGTCCTCCCCAAATTCAAGTTCATTAATACAAGGTCTCAAAATTGGCAATAATCACCATACTGCCATCGCCGTACCCAACTTCTAAGTTAAATAAATGAACGGTGGACACTCATTCCCGATTTTGCAGAATCTTTAGGGTTCCCACCACATGTACATACGTATATAATTATATGTACTACTCAATTTGTAGGGCCTCGATTTCAATTACGAGTACAATCATCCAACCGCCATTTATGAGTTCATTAGGGACTCCACATCCCAGATCAACTCGAGGATTTCAATGTCGATACCAGTGTTAAAACTACATGTTTTTTGGTTTAAAAAATTGAAAAAGAAAAGAAAGAACCAAATTGAAGGGTGATATTGCCCTTTTGATTTATGTACAAGGAGTAAAAAGGAATTCCCAAAAGCTGGAGTGCACCTGCTTTTTCCCTCTCTAAAAACCCACACCCCCCAAAAAGGACAGTTTCTTTGACTAGAAGTCGAACGGAATCCCACTCCTGCAAGAAGTTGGAGTTTTTGGAATTTGTGTTGTCCTTTTTCAGATTCATAACAATGGTATTGATGCTCTAAACACTTTATGCGTTTCCATGGATACCCCCATTTCTCTGCATTGCAATTCTCAAGGTAAAGTTAAGTTGATAATATACACTAAAACCCAAACCCTTTATGGGTTTTCCATGGTCAATCGCTGCTTGACTTCAATTGAAACCTAAACGCTTAATCTTCTTACGTGAGTTTGCCGTTTGCGTGCTGCTGTTATTTGATTCAACAGTTGTAGTTTTGGTTGATTTTACTGCTTTTTTTTTAATACCCACTAGGTGTTTGATGTAATGCGTCAGTGAACATTGCTCGTTTTTGCTTAAACTAGGGTCACCCACATGGTGATAAAGGTTATATCATCAAAGAAATTATGTTTGTTCATGGTTTGATAATGAGTATGCTACACAAGTGGTTCAAGTACATGGCTTGTTAAAGAAATAGGCATAAAGACATGCTTGGTATGGTAACATGGGTAAAAGTAAAAGCATGACAAGACTTCTGATTTCAGCATATGTTAATCTTATACATTAAATGTATGAATCATGAAATAGCTTCTATCTTTTATTGGTTTGATTCTAAATTTGTATATACACAAATACATGTACGTAACCCGTAATCACACCCTGAATATCCTGAAATTTTAGAATTTTCAAATCTTTGTATCGATGATCATGTGTCTATATTCGTTACCCACATTCTCATAACATACCTGATGTAGTCAATAAACCTAATGTTTTGTGATTTGGTGTAGATGAGCATTAAGTTATTAACATCTTTCCAAGATAAACTTGGTAAAAGGTGTATGTATTATTGTATGAAATACGATTACAATCAAGGGTATATATAAGAGAAATATTTACACTCTAAACCCTCTAGATTAAATATATACAAATGTAACTTAATTGTCTAACATTCCCCCGCAAGCTAAGGCCGGGGAGCGACCTGTAGCTTGGACCGTAATAAGAGGAACCGTTGTGATGGTAGCGGCTTGGTGAACACGTCTGCAATCTGATCATCTGTAGATATAAACTGAATGGAAAGCTTTCGTTGGGCAACCATTTCTCGAACAAAGTGAAAGTCAACTTCAACATGCTTGGTACGGGCATGAAAGACAGGATTAGCGGAAAGATACGTAGCACCGAGATTATCACACCATAAGGTAGGAATTGACTTCACAGGAACCCGAAGTTCACGCAGCAATGTTTGGAGCCATGTGAGCTCAGCAACAGTATCAGCTAGAGCCTTGTATTCAGACTCTGTTGACGACCGAGAGACAGTCCGTTGTTTTCGTGCTGACCATGATACAAGGTTTGAACCAAGATAGATAGCATATCCCCCAGTGGATCGACGGTCGTCGGGGCAACCAGCCCAGTCAGCATCAGAGAAACCAGTCAGGGAATTGTAAGCAGAATCGGTGTAGGCATGAAGGATTGTGCCTGAATCATGCAGGATTCGTAAACCATAGTCAGCAGTGCCCTGTAAGTAACGAAGAATGCGTTTGACGGCCGTCCAGTGATTTTCAGTGGGGGAGTGCATGAACTGACAGACTTTGTTGACCGCAAAAGTAATGTCCGGACGAGACAATGTGACGTACTGAAGGGCACCCACAATTTGGCGATACTTGACTGGATCAGCAAGTGTAGCACTATCACCAAGAGCAAGATTAGCATTAGTCGTCATAGGCGATGAAACCGGTTTGGCATTAGACAGGCCCGCACGTTGCAAGAGTTCAAGGATGTATTTCCTTTGTGATAGGATCATATCATGACCTTGACTCGCTACTTCAATCCCAAGAAAATAATGTTGGGAATCGAGGGACACAAGAACATGCACAGCGGATAACAAAAACCCGATTCCCAATCGAGGATCCAATCCTAAACCATACAGATACAATTAAGGGTGTTTCAGTGGATAACCTTTTACGAACAATAACTCTGAAACGCAAGTAAGGGGTACACCGCTACTGGCACCGGTTGAGAGGATTGCTAGACCACCACCGAGGATTACCCGAAAAACGAATGCAGACCTTCCTCCTACTGGATTCTGGCGCCGGTTTTGGGAGAGGGAGAGAGAGAGTTTTTTCTGGGTTTTTGAACTGAATCAAACAATTAACTGATACCCCAAACCCTTTATTTATATGGACAAAACAAGCAGTGTTTGATTCCATATATAATTCTTGGTAATTATCTCTGAAATAATTTCCATAATTATCCAATTAATTAATCTAACTGATTAATTAATTATAAATAATTAAACTAATTATTTATTCCTTTTTCTCTCTAAATAATTAATTAACCAATTAATTAATTCCCATAATCCAAACATTCTCATTTTGGTGTGCAGCGGTGTGACCTACTAGTGTCTTATAACATTGGACACGGTAACCCTGTTACTGTCTCGCACATAATCCTAACAGACTCCCACTTGTGCTAGACACGTAACTGTACTGTCACCATTTGCCTAAGGAGGTCCCTAGCCAGACACTTAGGTTAACCAGGTTATAAGATCTCTTATATTCAGAGATACAATTCACACTTGAATTTGTACACAGGTTCATTCCTTTTGCACACGATATTTCTAAAGTGATTTAAGACATGGAGTGGAGGATTCATTTCTTAAAATCAAGTATTTCTTGACTCTGATTTCGATTGCCTGCAGTAACGGATATTACTAAATAACCCCTGTTATTCTATCCGAGCGTGGCCACGCGTTTTCTGCCAATCTTAATCGTCAAGGGGCCCGGAAATATCTCTCTTTTGAAAGAGGTGCAAATCCCTTCTTGACTACTTGCATTTGGATCCACGGCTTCCGCTGCATCTAGTCACGTCCCGTATAGCCACCCAGTTATGGTGCAGCGTTAGTACGTGCTAAGAGTACAGTGGTCCTCGTGTTCCCAAACCAAGTATCTCAGGTCTAAGGACAACCTATCAAGTCAGTGCCTATGACTGAGGCTCCATGAAGCAGACTTGATTACTGGTCACTTCCAATACTCAAACACTCTGATGAGTATCTATAAATACTTGGTCACATCACTTGTGCTTTTACTTTCTACTTTGAATAAATCATCAAGTATTCATAATAGCGTTAAACTCCCTATTGAAATTCCCATTTCAATAAGTGGCTACGGAAATTTAGATTTCATACAAGACTTTGTAGAATCAAGGATACGTTAAATATGCGAAAAATAGTTAATTTAGAACAATCATGAAATTAAAACCTCCATTTATTTCCAACACACTGTGAAATAAAAACTTTACATGATTACATTGTTTCTAAATTAGACTATAGTAATAATTAATAAACTAAGTACTAGCTACTGGCTTCCAGGTACTGCATCCCAATGGAATTCGCATGTGCCTCATGCTTTGCCCTTGCTAGTGGCTTTGTCAGCGGATCTGCGACATTGTCTTCTGTTGGAATCTTGCATATTCTTACATCTCCTCTTCCAATGATCTCTCGGATGAGGTGATACTTTCTGAGCACGTGTCTCGACTTGTGATGCTCTCTAGGTTCCTTTGCTTGCGCCACGGCTCCTGAGTTATCACAGAATATATCTATCGGTCTCGAGATACTGGCAACCACTCTGAGATCCGATAGAAAATTCCTCAGCCAGACAGCTTCCTTTGCCGCATCACATGCTGCAATGTACTCTGCCTCTGTAGTTGAGTCTGCAATCGTGTCCTGCTTCGAGCTCTTCCACGAGATCGCACCTCCGTTTAGGGTAAAGACGTACCCTGACTGTGACCTGAAGTCATCTCTGTCGGTCTGGAAACTAGCGTCAGAGTATCATGTGACACTAATTTCATCCTCAGAACCTCCAAAGACCAAGAACATTTCTTTTGTTCTTCTCAGATATTTGAGAATGTTCTTGACAGCCACCCAATGGGGCTCACCTGGATTCTGTTGGTATCTGCTCGTAACACTTACTGAGTAAGCAACATCGGGCCTAGTACATAGCATGGCATACATAATTGATCCAATTGCAGAAGCATATGGGACCGATTTCATCCTGTCCTGATCTTCACTAGAAACAGGACACTGTGTTTTGCTTAACACTATGCCATGTTGCATTGGAATGAATCCTTTCTTGGATTCATCCATCCTGAATCTCTTCAGTACTTTGTCAATGTATGTACTCTGACTAAGTCCGATAAGCCGCTTAGATCTGTTTCTGTAGATCTTTATACCTAGTATATAAGCGGCTTCTCCAAGGTATTTCATCTGGAAACATTTACTTAACCATTCTTTAACACTCTGTAAAGTTGGTACATTGTTTCCTATGAGTAGTATGTCATCTACATACAAGACCAGGAAGGTTACTATGCTCCCACTGAACTTAGTGTAAACACATGGCTCGAACTCACTTTTAGCGAAGCCAAACTCTTTGATTCGCTCATCAAAGTGTAAGTTCCAGCTTCGAGATGCTTGCTTTAATCCATAAATAGATTTTAGCAGTTTACACACCTTATTAGGATTCTTAGGATCTTCAAACCCCTCTGGTTGTTCCATATAGACGTCTTCTGTTAACTTTCCATTCAGAAAGGCTGTCTTGACGTCCATTTGCCAAATCTCGTAGTTAAAGTACGCTGAGATGGCCATTAGAATCCTAATTGACTTTAACATGGCCACTGGTGAAAAGGTTTCATCATAGTCGATACCATGAGTTTGTGTGAATCCTTTTGCGACCAGTCTGGCCTTGAAGGTGTGTACATTTCCATCCATGTCGGTTTTCTTCTTGAAAACCCATTTGCGTCCAACAGCCTTACAGTGTTGTGGCAAATCAGTCAACTCCCAGACCTGGTTGTCATACATGGATTGCATCTCGGCCTTCATGGCTTCCTGCCATTGTTCAGACTCACTGCCTGACACAGCTTCTCCATAGATGTTGGTTCATTTAAGTCTCCACTGTCTTGAGAGACTAGGAACCCAAGATACCTATCTGGTTCTTGTCTTACCCTACTGGATCTGCGAAGGTCTTGTGTTCGCACTTCCTCAATCGGCTCTGATTGAGGTTCAACATTGTCATGTTGAATTTCTGGCTCAACAACTGGTGTAGTGTTTTCTTCATCTACTATCTGTAGATCTACATCCTTTCTGGTGTTCTCTAAACTGAGAAACTTTTCTTCCAGAAATTTTCCATTTCGAGCAACAAACACTTTGTTCTCTTCAAGGTTGTAGAAATAATATCCCACGGTGGTCTTGGGATATCCAACGAAGAAACACTTGTCGGATTTGGGTTTGAGTTTTTCTGAGGTAGGTCGTTTGACGTAAACCTCACAACCCCAAATTTTCAGAAAAGATATGTTGGGTTTCTTACCCTTCCATAACTCGTATGGAGTCTTTTCCACCGACTTTGTTGGCGCTCTGTTCAGTATGTGTGCTGCTGTTTCGAGCGCGTGTCCCCAGAATGATACTGGCAGCGAAGAATGACACATCATCGTTCGTACCATGTCAAGTAAGGTACGATTTCTCCTTTCTGATACACCGTTCATCTGAGGTGTATACGGAGGTGTAAGTTGGGATACAATCCCACACTCCATCAGATGATTGTCAAACTCATCACTGAGATATTCGCCACCACGATCTGACCGTAAGAACTTGATCCTCTTGTCAAGTAGATTCTGTACTTCATTCTGATATTCCTTGAATTTCTCAAAGGTTTCAGATTTATGTCTCATCAAGTAGACATATCCATACCTGCTGAAGTCGTCAGTGAAGGTAATGAAGTACCGGTATCCTCCTCTTGCTACATGACTGAAAGGTCCACATACATCTGTGTGGATTATTTCAAGCAAGTCAGTAGCCCTTTCATTCTCACTGTTGAAAGGTTGCTTTGTCATTTTACCAGATAAACAAGATTCGCAATTATCAAAAGGTTTGTAGTTGAAATTGCCAAGAAAACCTCCTTTTAGGAGTAGTTCAACGCGTTTCTTGTTTATATGGCCCAAACGACAATGCCAGAGGTAAGTCTGATCCTCAATATCCTTGGATCGCTTACTTATATGATAGATTTCACTATTGTTGTCTTTAAGATTTACAGTGTATAGACCATCTACAGGTGTAGCTTTAAAATAGAAAATATTATCTTTAAAAACCGAAATCATCTTATAAGAATATTTATAGTAAAAGCCTTGGTCTACCAACAAATCAAAAGACAATACATTCTTAATCATATTTGGAATATAATAACAATTATTCAGTTCCAAAACTAGACCCGAGGGTAAACTAAGACTATAAGATCCCACGGCTTCAGCAATCAACGGAGTGCCTTCGCCCACTCGTAGGTTCGAACGGTCCTTCCTCAGAGTCTTTCTTCTAGTGAATCCCTGTAAATGATTACAAATGTGGTTACCACTGCCTGTATCAATTACCCATGATTCATAAGAAGTGATTAAGCAATCTATCATAAAGATACCTGGAGTATCGGGTAAACCGATATCCATCTGGTCGATGTTCATCGAGTGCTCGCAAATATCCTCGCTGCCGCACTCTGGGCAACTCAGATCTCCCAGCTCATCTATTATGTCAGTGTCCATGAGATTCGCAGGTTCGGGTACTGGCTCTAGACTGGCCAGGATATCTTCATGAACTTTATCCACGTCGCTCTTTGGTTCCTTCATGTAGGCACTAGCTGTGTCCTGAACTTCCTTTGTGAGGGAGAACCACATGAGATACACTAACTCTTCCTGAGTCATCTTGTACCCCAGACGTGATAAACATTTAAAAAGCCTTCTCATATCAACAAGATGGTTTTTAACTGACTGACCCTTCTGTAGCTTCAGGGAGAGAATCTCTTGCATGATCAATAGCTTTCCCGTGTGCTTGTAGAGACCTAGCTGGTTCTCCACATCTCTCACAACCTCGTGACATGATTTAACTCTTAAATCTCCCGTGAACTCGGGTGACATAGAGAAAATCAGAATGGACATTACATCCGATTCATCTGTCAAGTATCTAAAATACTCAGCAAATTCCTCTTCAGGGGCATTGCTTTTAGGTCGTGATACGGGTTTGTTGATCACATAAAGCTTATCCTGGGCACATAAAACGTTCCTCAAGTGTAACTTCCAAACTGGAAAATTATGGCCCGTAAGCTTCCACTTGCCCGTAATAAGGCGAAGTGACTCTTCAGGTGAATAAAACGGAATACTAATTTGAGACATCTACAGAAGAATATAAAATTCCAGTTTTAGTTTATAATTATATAATTCTAATAAATTATTACCCTTAAAATAAATTTATTAGACTAGAATCCATATTTCACATGTGTCGGGAAGCATGTGATCATGTCATACCGATTCATGCGATCTATGGTAGGTAACACTATACCAATCGTATTCCTATCTGAAAATACGACTTCTAGATCGTCGGGACATCGGATATCAATAATCCGTGCATATTTAGTCCCTCTAGTGCATTTTGGCCTGGTACCACCCAGTGAATAAATAATTACCAAAATAGATTGCACCACCCGGGACCTGGACAAACTCTGGCCGGTACCACCCGGAGATAATTCGCAGAGTTTTATCTCCTTCCAGTTTCGGTTTGAACACGGGCGTTCATAGTGTGTGCACTTACAACGCCCTATGTACCTTACACCGGAAGTGCCCCTAAAGTGGGTTGCACTTACTAATCTATGATTTCTAACAAGGGTTTAAATTGCCAGTTTCCTTTTTCAAAAACTTTGGAAAAACTGGATCCAAATACTAACTGTATTTGTATCCTTTTGATTTTTAAACAATCCGTTCAAAAAGGGCAATTTATATTTAATGACAATTACATAGATTAAACAACCACGCAATTTAAATATAAAAAGCACAGTCATAGCTTAAACCCTTAAACTAATGTTGTTTTGTGAGCCAACACAAAAACAACGGTCTCAATCCCTAAGTGACAAAAGTCTTCAACTTCTGGCACTCCCACTGGCTCCGAGATCCATGGCCGTCGTCTTGTCTCCGTCTCGATGTAATTAAAATTAATTATTACAAATGGGTTTTAAATGGCACGCAGGCCTCCCAACTAGTCTAATAAAACATTAAAATTACAAAGGGGTTGTAAATGGCACGCAGGCCTCCCAACGAATAAAACGGATAAATAAAATAAAACACAACCACGGGTCAAAAGGGTTCAGCTATGACTCAACATAATTAAACAAATTAAAATACAACTGAATTTTAACCGGATAATTATAAAAACATAAATTAATTTAAAGCAAATAAATTAATTTAATCCTGAATTGTTTTAACCTAATCTGATTAAAACAATTCTTTTCTCGAAGTTTATCTGGAAACAAATCTCAACTGAGATTCGTTAACGATAAACAATCAAAACGATCTACGACCTCGAAATTACCACTGATCCGCCAAGACGTGATCGATGATCGGGGTTTTCTCAATCGGCGACGACGATGACACGATCGCCACCACCGCCGCCTGTACCACCATTGAACACCGGCGGCAGCAGCAGCTAGAAAGCCACCACCACCGCCGTCCGACGCCCCGATCTACTCCGGCGACAGTAGCGGCTCGTGAGCCACCACCGCCGCCCGTCGGCGTATCAAACAACCATCACCACCGGTGACAGCAATGGAACGTCCCACCACCGCCGTCGTGGTCGCACCATGGTCGAGAACAATAATCAATTACCGCCACCACCGCGACTGGTGGTGCGGCGGATTGAAGATTCGACGGCAGCAGCGGTTACTACCGCCACCACCGCCTGCCTCCTCTCGTTTGATCGCCACCGCTGGACCACCAACGACGGCAGCAGCCTAACGCTACCACCATCGCCGTGGTCTCGGAAAACCATCGACGCCACCACTACCACATACGGTGGTGCGGTGGCCGTCCTTTGATCGAACCAACGCCGCCTCTCGACGGCTGTGATTTCCAATCGACACCACCGCCACCACAATCGGTGGTGCGGTGGTGGTTTTTTCTGTTTCCGATCGATGCCACCGCTACCACAAACGGTGGTGCGGTGGTGGTTCGTGTTTGCAGCCGACGCCGCCACCACTTACGGTGGTGCGGCTGGTGGTTTGGTGCGATAACAGCCGGCGACCACCACAAACTGTGGTGTAGCCGGTTGGTCGTTTGATCCATCGACGATCGGCCTGGAGGTCCGGCCGGCTAACTGCCGCCGTTCCACCGCCGATCGTTGCTCCGTTAGGTTTAAAAATCAGATTTTTTTTAAACGAAAAACAATGATTTTTTACAAAACCTAAATAAACAACTTAAACCTGATCTGTTAGGTTTAGGAAGTGGCTCTGATACCACTGTTGGGAATCGAGGGACACAAGAACATGCACAGCGGATAACAAAAACCCGATTCCCAATCGAGGATCCAATCCTAAACCATACAGATACAATTAAGGGTGTTTCAGTGGATAACCTTTTACGAACAATAACTCTGAAACGCAAGTAAGGGGTACACCGCTACTGGCACCGGTTGAGAGGATTGCTAGACCACCACCGAGGATTACCCGAAAAACGAATGCAGACCTTCCTCCTACTGGATTCTGGCGCCGGTTTTGGGAGAGGGAGAGAGAGAGTTTTTTCTGGGTTTTTGAACTGAATCAAACAATTAACTGATACCCCAAACCCTTTATTTATATGGACAAAACAAGCAGTGTTTGATTCCATATATAATTCTTGGTAATTATCTCTGAAATAATTTCCATAATTATCCAATTAATTAATC
Organism: Centaurea solstitialis; assembly: GCA_030169165.1. Lineage (NCBI taxonomy): Eukaryota > Viridiplantae > Streptophyta > Magnoliopsida > Asterales > Asteraceae > Centaurea > Centaurea solstitialis. The sequence continues at coordinate 35,019,415 of CM058040.1, forward strand.
TAACTGATTAATTAATTATAAATAATTAAACTAATTATTTATTCCTTTTTCTCTCTAAATAATTAATTAACCAATTAATTAATTCCCATAATCCAAACATTCTCATTTTGGTGTGCAGCGGTGTGACCTACTAGTGTCTTATAACATTGGACACGGTAACCCTGTTACTGTCTCGCACATAATCCTAACAAATAAGACAAACGACCCATATCTTGAACAGCAAAAGATTGGCTAAGACGTTGTACCACGTTGTCAATAGCCTCTGGGTTGTTGCCTGTCAGTATAATGTCATCAACATAGACAAGCATGTACAAAATGGTGCCCCTGTCAGAGTAAATAAACAAGGAAGGGTCCGTTTTAGATCCCTGAAAACCAAGAGAATGCAGAACAGTAGAAAGTCGATGAAACCACGCTCTAGGGGCTTGCTTTAATCCATATAAGGATTTGTGAAGTAGGCACACATGATCAGGTTTGGCCGGGTCAACGAATCCCGGTGGTTGTTGCAAATAGACTGTCTCGTTAAGATCACCATGAAGGAAGGCATTTTGTACATCAAGTTGCCTTAGGGACCATTTTTGTGTTACGGCCAGAGATAAAACAACACGTATGGTGGTCGATTTGACCACGGGGCTAAATGTCTCCTGATAATCGATGCCCGGTTGTTGTCGGAACCCTCTGGCAACAAGTCGTGCCTTGTAGCGTTTTATCGCCCCTGTTTGGTCCCTTTTGAGTTTGTATACCCACTTGGAATCAACCACATTTGAATTTGGAACACGCGGTACTAATGTCCAAGTACCATTCCGCATCAGCGCCGAATACTCTTCAGCCATGGCATTACGCCACTGAGGATACCTGTTAGCAATGGTAAAGCTGGTAGGTTCAGTGTCAGGTGAAGGATGTTGGGTATGGTATGAGGAGGCATTGTAAGGTTGAGTTTTTTTGGGATTGGGGCGTAGGTTGGGTGGTCGGGTACGGGTAGGTTGTGCGGTGGTAGAGGAGGGGGGTGGGCTAGGTTGAGGTGGTGGTTCGGTGGTGGTTTGGTCTGTAGGGGCAGGCTGAGATAATGGTTTGGTGGCCTTGGAACGGCGGTGATAGGTATGAACAAGGGGTGGTTGAGTTGTAAGTGGGTCATTAGGTAGGGTGGTGGTAGGTGTTGTTTCTTGTGGGACGGATTGAGCAGTAGGTCCTGCAGAGGGTGAATAGGTGGGTGGTAGGTCAGTATTGGGATAGGTAGAGACGTAGGGATTTGGAGAGGTTGGAGTAGGAGTAGGAGGGGATGGAATAGTTATTTGGAAAGGAAAAAATTGTTCATTAAATCGAACATGGCGGGCCACATAGATACGATCAGACTGTGGATCGTAACATCGATAACCATGGTGGGTGGTGCTGTAACCAAGGAACACACAAGGTGTAGAACGGAAGTCCATTTTGTGTTTATTGTATGGACGGAGATGAGGGTAGCATTGGCATCCAAAAACCCGAAGAAAGGAAAAATCGGGTTTGTGCTTGAACACATGTTCAAAAGGTGAGGTGTTTGAGTTGGTTCTAGATGGCATTCGATTAATGAGATAGACAGCGGTGTCAAAAGCAAAATGCCAAAACCGTTGTGGAACATGAGATTGAGCGAGCAAAGTAAGGCCGGTTTCAACAACATGTCGATGTCGTCGTTCAACAAACCCATTTTGCTCGCTTGTATGTGGACATGAAAGGCGATGGGTGATGCCGAGAGGAGAGAAGAATTGGGAGAGATTCCGAAACTCGCCTCCCCAATCGGTTTGGACAGATTTGAGTTTGGTGTGAAAATGTCTTTCGACCATCGCAAGGAACCGTTTGAAAGTGGCATACACATCAGACTTTAGTTTTAATGGAAAAATCCACATAAATCTGGAGTAATGATCAACACAATAGTAGAAAATAATTGTGACCATCAAAAGAAGGAACAGGAGCCGGGCCCCATACATCACAAAAAACTAAATCCAAAATGTGCGAACTTTTATAAGTAGATGGTAACAAATGAAGTTTAGACGATTTTCCAATAGAACATGAATCACAAAAAACACTAGAACATTTATTTTGTAAAGGTAAACTATATGTAGACAACATGAACTTCAAAAGCTGTGGATGTGGATGTCCAAGTCTTTGGTGCCATGTAGTGGAAGAAGCACGAGCGGTGGAAAAAGACATTTTCTGAACAGGTTGAGTCTGAGGAAGACGAAAGGAGTAGAGACCACCGTTACTTGGACCCATGAGGAGGATAGTGTGTGTAAACTTGTCCTTCACAACAAAGAAAGTAGAGTGAAATTCAAAATACACATGATTATCAAGACAAAATTTTTGGACAGAAAGCAGGTTTTGTTTTATGTCAGGTACGTGTAAGATGTCTTTAAGGGAAAAGGTTTTGTTTGGTGAATAAAGGTGTGAGGAACCAATGTGTAGGATGGGTAAACCCTTACCATTGCCAACATGAAGGTTGTCCTCACCGTAGTAGGCCTCCGAGTTATCGAAGCTAGACAGGTCCGGTGCAACATGATGGCTAGAGCCGGTATCCGGAAGCCAACCTTGTGATCGATATTCTGTAAAGTTGGCAGAGGGAGGCTGTCGCGTCCTCATAGTGGCAGGATCACGATTAGGGCAATGAGACGGAATGTGGCCAATCCCACACCTGTTACAGGAGCCAAAAACAGTGTTTTGATTAGAAGCCCAACTAAATTGATTACGGTTACCTCCTCCTTGACCTCTATTGTAGTTTCCTCGTCCACGTCTAGAACCACGACCACGGCTATTCCCAGATCTGTTTGTGTAAAAGGCCTGTGCAGGTTGTGTGTTGACAGGCTGAACTTGAAGACCAAGTTGTGACAAAAGTTGCTGAATAGCTTGAAGTTGATCCGGTTGAGGAGTGGACGTGGTGGCAGTAGGAACCGCTGAGTTGCGGTTGTTCGTGACTGCCGTGAATGCCTGAGGCAGAGAGACTTCAGTCGGAAACTTCTTGATCATGTAGTCATGGTCGGAAAGCAAACCATGAAGTTCTGCAAAGGCAGTTGGAAACTGGCGACCAAGGAGTGTTGATTTCAGCCCATTGTATTCTTCTCTAAGGCCTGAGATAACGAGCATCACCAGATCTTTTTCTTTCATTGGTTCGCCTATATTGGCTAAAGCATCGGCATATTCCTGAGCCCTAGTCAGGTACGCGGAGGAGGTTTCATCAGGCTTCATCTCTAGTTTAAGAAGTTGAGTTTTTAGGGTGTATTCCCTTGATGAGGTGTGGGGGGCATAGGCACGTTCAAGGGACAACCAAAGATCACGAGAGGTAATTCCTTGAACGTGTTGGAATGATGCCTCGGAGATTGTAGAGGTAATCAGCATCCGTACGTGTGCATCATTGGAAACCCATGCCGTGTAGTTAGGGTTTGGTTGTGGTGGCGGTACTACAGTTGCGGCTTCTTTTTCAGATGATGACGGTCCTGGGATAGTCATCGGTGGACATGGAATGGTGCCATCAACGTAGCCGAACAGATTGTTTGTGACAAGGAATGGTTGAATCATTGCCTTCCAATAGCCATAGTTGTTTGGCGATAAAGTGAAGCCAAACTTGTGAGAGTTGTGAGTGGTTTTCTCGACTGGAGTGAAGGCTACAACGGTTGTCATCGGTGTTGCGATTCGTTGGAAAAAGAAAAGGAAAAAAAAAAAAATTACTGTTCACGGTACTGTTCACGCCGGAGCACTGTTCACGCCGGAGCACTGTTCACGCCGGAGTTACTGTTCACGGGAGCACTGTTCACGCGAAAAGTGTGACGGCTGCTATTAGGGTTTTGGGAGCGGCGGCTGTTAGGGTTTTGGAGGCGGCGGCTCTGATACCAAGATAAACTTGGTAAAAGGTGTATGTATTATTGTATGAAATACGATTACAATCAAGGGTATATATAAGAGAAATATTTACACTCTAAACCCTGTAGATTAAATATATACAAATGTAACTTAATTGTCTAACATTCCATTTTTTAATATGAAAACATAGTGAAAGGTTGTGCATTCAAGCAGGGTAGATCTAATTAGACAACTCTTGCAAGAAATTGCAAATGTTTTGGTAACTTATATGTGTGTGTTTGATTCATGATAGGCCTCTTTGCAGCTATTAATTAATCTTGCTCAAGAAGAATAGGATTTGGTAACGCAGAAGCGTAAAATGGCAGCAGGAGATTCTTCATTGCCTTCAAAGAAGGCAGTTGTCAATCCCAAGACTATCATACACCAGAGATTTGGGGATAAGGCTCATTATAATATAGAGGAGATTCAAGAATCTGGGTCAAATGGATGTCCTGGTTTGGTTGTTTCACAGAAAGGCCCTTGCTTATACCGCTGTTGCTTGCAACTTCCTGAGTTTTCTGTTGTGTCTGACATCTTCAAGCGAAAGAAGGATGCAATGCAATCAGCTGCAGAAAAGGCTGTAGAGAAGGTAGGTTTGTTCCCTTCTGTGCTCAATTGTGCTAAATATATATAGCTTAACTTATTTGCATGTACAGGTATCCCTCAAACTGAGCATTGGCTTGAGTAAGACAACATCTCAAAATTGTGCATATTTTCTTTACCTATCTGCATCAAATATGATCAAATGTTAAGATGTAGCAAAATTATGTATCTTGCTTTCTTCAAGGAGATGCGGCTGGTTTGTTGTGTCAAAATAATAAGTTTGTTGAAGTTGGAACTACGTCTTGAAGGATACTTTATAGTATTTTAATTGTGTAGTTGTTAATTAGTTTGTGATGCAACTGGTTCATCATGAAAAATGAATGCGTGCAACCTATTACTTGAACCTGTCTTGAAATGTGGCACCTTAGTGCACCATTGCCAATTAATCATATAAGTGTGCTTCATTTATTCCAAATGTGCTTTAAAACTTGAGTTCCAAATTCTTGTAGATGGTGTTCTTGTATTAATGCAGTTGGCTAGGACTTCACTGATTGCTTTCAGAAATATTTTGTTGTAGTAGAGGTGCAGAGAGGACCAGTTGACCGATTTTGGATCGGTGAGGACCTAGGACCGTTCTAAAAAGAACCGGATAAACTAAAGTACACTTCGGGTAATTCTATGGACGACAGCTTCCAGTTGGCAGGTTTGGGAATTAGGCATATAAGAAAGAGCTGCATCGAAATAGGCCTGGCTTGTTTTGGTTTCCGTTTAGAAGTGGCTCCATGGAAACTGTATGGATCAAAGTTGTTAAACGTTCAAGGTGTGCTTGGGTGCAAATGGGTCCAAAGGCCTAGGCGCAAGGCTCAGGCGTGAGGCACGTGCCTCAGGAATGCGCGGTGCATCTTATTGAATATATGTATATTTATATATAGTTATATATACTGATATACACAGTTGCACACAACTCAAATAGGGTTTAGCAGCAGGTACAAGTCTCCAATGCGTCAATTGGTTGTACTTCGATAGAGGCAAAAAGGAAAAGGGTTTAAAGCGTGAGCCGTGGCCCGTGAGGGAGAAGTTTTAAGGTCTAGGTATTTATAGAGAAGGAGGTTTGAAGTTCTAAGGACTGGGTATTTAAAATTATGATTTGACTTATGTCATCTATTTTATAAACTCTTTTTTAAGAAGTCAGATTAGAAGATGAGAAAACTTATTTAATATTAGGGTTTAACCAGATACTTAACGACTCTTTATGAGGTGCGTTTAGGCAGACAAGGCGCTATGCATTAGTGAGCTTCATGAATTACGCCTTCCCTCGACTTTAATAAAGCCCAAGATCTTGAGCCTTATGCGCCTCAGAGCCTAGGCACATCTGCTTTTAACTACTATGGTATGGATTCAATAGCCAGGATTCTGTCTTGTTGGCTTCTAAACAACGTGGATGATTAATAATGGGAAAGGTGCAACTATTGATGAAGCCCATATTTTAGGTTGATCTACCTTATCTGGATATTAAAGCTTGTAGCTGCCAAAATCTAGCATTGCAACTACAACAATAGCTTAGTGTTATAGTTACTCTTTCATTAAAACTTACTATTAAAAGAAGATTTCTTATGTTGAAACAAAATCACCATTTAAGGTTATGGTTGTAGTTTTTCTAGAGTTGCATATAGCTGATTTCTTATTATGTGCTCCATGTCCTAGTCTTCTCTTTTATTCAGTCTACTTATGTTTTAAGCAATGGGGTTCTTTGATTCAAGTCATGATTTTTCTTCTTTTGCAGTTAAGTGATCCTCCTGTTGAAGATCCGTCAGATCAATTGGTTTCCAGGTTGTCTTATTTATTCTCAAATGAGGTAGGTGACTTCGGAATGGAATCATAACGAGTTATCAGTTTGCACATACATAGTATTTTATGTTACCAAAAGCCAAAATCCTTTCTTAACGAAATCCTAATTATCCTACACAATGCAAAAAGTTGCGTACGATCACTGGCTCAGTGTCTTAAGCTATGTTACTCTTTCATTGTATGTTATATTGCAGTTATTGCACTTTGCAAGATCTATATACTTTTTGGTACAACTTGTTTTTAATGGAAATGGATTTGATTGCATAGGAGAAGAGAGTAGAACCGTCCGACTAGTTCAAAGTCCATGTAAAATTTAATTATTTATTTGATTTGCCTTTGCTTCTAAAGTTGTCATATGACCTTAGTACCTCAAACGATCTGTGTTGATCTGTTGCTTGTATTTCACATAAAGAAGAATGCTTTCAACCAAAATTCCCATTAAGCCCCGGTTGATGAATATTTATGTGAGAGTAAACAAATGGTCGTGAATGTCAGCTATTACCTTATCTTTATCATTATTCCAACCTTGAATCCATTGTGGTTTCTTGTTTATATATTCAGTTAGTAAAGTCTGTTTTTCCTACCCTTTGTTCTTAATGTAGTAGTTTTTCTTTTAGTGGGACTTGAACCTCTACAATTTTGGTTATGTTTCTCTAGTAGTGTTTCACTTCTCATTTACAAAGAGTGCTGATGACAAGGAATATCGCAAGACAATGATATAGGTGGTAGAGTATTGTTGCATATAATGATTTATTGAGCAAATCATATTATTTACTTATGCGCTTGTTGGTGCTTGATTCTGTGAACAGTTTTATTCAACCTGTCATCCACTGAGTGGCCACTTCCGAGCAGCTTTGCAGAGAGAAGGTTGCATCAATGGTTTTGTTCCTGCTTCTTTGATGCCCATTTATGATTCAAAGATTTTTAATCTATGCAAGAGCATAAGACCTGATGTTGAGTCAAAACCGTTGGAGGTAACGTCGATGATTATGGATGCTGCCACTAGATTATCTGATACTATATTTGCTTCCAAAGAGCTTCTTTCATTGCGAAGAACAAGTCCATACCCTCCTGAAGTTTTGCAATCTGTAAAAGATTCTTGCATGCAAGAAACATACGTCAAGGTTATTCGTGTTCCATATTCGACTGCGAAGATTATTGAGCCCCTGGCTCTAGATGTTTCTTCTAATAAGTATTACATGGATGCTATTGCTCGAGAACTTGGAGCTGAGGATGCTTCTATGGTTTTGCTCTCTAGGTATGCCAAAACTTACAACTATTATGTGCACTCCATCTCCAAGTAAAACATAATGCATTTGCATCAATATGTACATCTCCATGTATATATATATCATATCCAAATTAGTGTTTTAGAAAACGGATCAAGTGGGCTCCTAGAAGGCCTTCAAGGCATAGGCAAAGGTGAGCCATCCATATATATCTAATCGAGCAATAACTTTTGAGTAAAAAGATGCTACAATCCGTTACTAACCATACTTCTCCAAATGACAAAGCAAAAACAAAGATGGATTCTTTATAAATAGGGTTGTTTCAGGCATGTCTTGACAAAGCCACTTTGAAATTCAGAAATTAACCTTATATGTAACAAGTTGGCATTCTGATGTATATGCTCCAACTTGAGTGTTCAAATAAGGTTATTTGTATCATAGGATGCAACATAATTTTGGGTTTTGGTATTTTTTAATCAGTCATGACCCGATAATGTACACTGTATATGTTTTCTATCTTATTAAATAAGACATGTTTTACGAGATATATCTGCATCCATAGGCAGTGGTTTTTTAAAACCTTTTATTATCAACCGAGTCTGCATTGACATTAACCCGTTATATTGCTTTTAGTGAACCGTACGTCGCTGGTTAGATAACTACATAACATCATTCGCTAATAAATCAGCCCAATAAGATCATTCCTTGCTTACTGCTATGTCATTGTTGAAGCTTTAGACTCCATTTCTGGAACTATGTTGTAAGGTACTACAGTGGAAAGGACACCAATTGCATCCAACAGATCGGTGGTGGCTCAATGCCCTAGAAAAAATGCCTTACTTTGATTATGGTCTCTTATTGCAGCATGTGTACAGTTGAAAGAAAGTTGACCACAATTTGTATTTCTGATTCATAATAGCAAGATGCATCTTAGTATGCTGAACCAGCTTGTGTGTTTTTAAGCTGTGTCTGTGTATGCTTTTTTTCGTTGTTTAGTCGGTTTTGAGTTGTGAACTTGTACAAATAGTTTATCTATCACCTTTTGATTCTTGCTGTTTTTACTTTTTTGCCTGTTCCACTAGTTGATACCTGCACTGCTTCGCCTTCATATTTTGTAATAAACTACAGTCTAGACACATTCACATATTCATGAAGTTCCACTTCTTTACAGGGATTTTTTTAGCATATTCGGCATTTTGAAACTGATCATGTAAAATGGGAAAACACTGTGATGACGATCAGTGGATTAAAAACTTCAAATATATATCATCAAAACTAGGCTTTTATAACAGTATTGAAAATATTGTACCATGTTTGTTCCTTCACATCATGTATTGCCTTTTGTTATCCAGGTCTATTGGTAAAGCTTCTTCGGAAACAAGATTGTATTTCCATGGTCCCAAATCATTCCAGTTAGATTTGGAATCAGAAAGTGAGGTAAAAGATCATCAGGCAAATTTAAATGCAAGAGCAAGTTACTTATCTGGTCAGGACATATATGGGGATGCAATTTTGGCTACCATTGGATACACGTGGAAGTCTTGTGATATTTTTCATGAAGATGTATCGCAACGCACATATTATAGGTTTCTTTTGCCATTCTTTTTTTCTGAATTGCTCATTTTTTTACTCTTAGGCATTGTTTGGTAAAAATAAGGTAGCTTATAAGTCACTTTATAAGTCAGATACATGTTTTGATGGACCATAAGCTAGCTTTTTTGAAAAGCTACTCTCACTAGCGTTTTGGTGACTTATGGAGCTATTGTTTTATTCCAAATATGCCCTTCTACTTTTTACATTACCAATTTTTACAATGTCTTTTTTTGTCATTTACGGTCATAAGCTACCTTATCAGCTAGTTTTTGCCAAACACAACTTATTCATCAGCTACCTTAGCAGTCATAAGCTAGCTTATCAGCTAGTTTGCCAAACATAGCTTTAGTCTAACAATAGAATTTTCAAAACACCCCTACTGGTTTAAGTTATACTGTATCTTGTGGACCAATCGAATCATTCCTGCTAAGGAAGGTGGAGGGAATAAGTAATTTAACATTAAAAACTGCTTAAAGTGCATTTTTTTTCAACTTATGGGAATAAGTAATTTATCATTTTGAACAGTGGTGGTTAAGCACAAAGTAACATGATGTAACGGCTGTAAGTTGTTTTTCAGGTTACTTATGAATAAGGTACCCAGTGGGATATATAAGCTGTCACGGGAGGCTGTAGTTGCAGCTGAATTGCCTGAAAAATTTGGAGCACGAAGCAGTTGGAGGGGTTTGTTACCAAGGGATATCCTCTGTACATTTTGCCGTCAGCATCGGTTACCCGAACCGGTTTTTTCTAGCACAACAAACGGAGCCACGCGGCCATCCGAAGAAACTTTTAAATGCGAAGTGAAAATATTTTCCAAGCATCAGGATCTGATAATACATTGTCACCCAGCAGAGTCGTTTAAGAAGCAAAGCGATGCCGTCCAGAATGCCTCTTTGAAAGTTCTCTCGTGTTTGAATAATTACTTAACGAAACTAAATATGGGTCAAGAGAAATGGACCAACGGAGATGGTCTTGATCTCAACTTCTATCCTGAACATATCTCGAAGGAATTGCAATTCTTTTCATTAGTGCACAAGTCATGGCCAGGCACAAATCAATCAAATAGCGAGATTGCTGATACTACCATATCTTCTTATAACGTAGAAGGTTCAGAATCGGAAAATACTACTCCATCAAATGGGTGTTTAGTTTGCATATGCTACAGTGTATTCTTGGTCAACGAAGGAGACAGAGAGCTCATTGAGAAAAACGATGAGTTTGAATTTGAGTTGGGGAGTGAGGCTGTTATTCCTGATCTTGAAGCAGTTGTGGCGCAGATGGGTGTCGGCCAATCTGCTCGTTTCAGAGTGGAGTTGCCTCCTGAAGAATTGATTTTTGCGGCAAATGACGATCCCCTGCGAACTCTCTCCCTACTCTCTTCAGGTTAGTTTGATTATTAGCTTAGTCTATATTTGGCAAACCAGCTGATAAGCTAGCTTGTGACTGATAAGCTAGCTGATGACTGATAAGCTAGCCGATGAATAAGATGCGTTTGGCAAAAACTAGCAGATAAGGTAGCTTATTACTGTAAAATGACAAAAAAGGCATGTTTAAAAATTGGTAATGCAAAAAGTAGAAGGGTATATTTGGAATAAAAAATATAAAAGTTTTATAAGTTCCATAAGTCCTATAAGTCACCAAAACACTGGTGAGAGTAGCTTTTCAAAAAGTGGTCCATCCAAACATGTACGTGACTTATAAGCTATCTTATTTTTACCAAACAATGCCTTAGAGCATCTCCAACAGCTTCTCTAAAATGGAGAAAATTGGGATTTTTGGCATTTTTTTTGCTCCAACCGATTCTCCATAACTTTCTCCAAAATGGAGAAAGTAGGAGAGAGAGAGTGCAAGTTTCTTTAAATTTGAAGAGATCTCCAAAAATGACTACCATGAGAGAGAATTTTTTATTATATTCAACTAGTAAGAAAATTTGAAATGAAATGTTGATGAGAGAGAAATGATCTAATCTCCAAAATGGAAAATCTGTTGGAGTTGAATGCAATTTTCTTTAGAGATTTTAGACTTTGATTCTCCATTTTGGAGAATCTATCAGTGATCCTCTTATTACATTGCACTTTTTTTTTTTTTTTTTATTATTGTTTCTTTGTTCATCTTTTTACATTTTAAATTTTATGGGTAATAGGTGGTTGCAGCCTTGAATTCTCCATGACTTTGCTGCGGGTTACAGAACCCCTGGAAGACAGAATGGAAAAGGCTCTTTTTAGTCCTTCTTTATCGAAGCAGCGTGTTCAATATGCAGTGCAACACATTAGAGAATCTTGTGCAACTTTTTTGGTATGTTAAAGAAATTTGAAAACTTTTGTGTTGAGTCACTGAAGTTGACTTGTGGATCATCTTTGGGTTTATGGCAGGTTGACTTTGGTTGTGGCTCTGGAAGTTTGTTGGACTCTTTATTGGACTATCCAACGTCACTTGAAAGAATTGTTGGTGTTGACATATCATATAAAGCCCTCCCTCGTGCAGCAAAGGTGATACATACATACATATACATACGTACATATAGGTGGAGGTTCAAACGAGAACCTCCTTATTTGCGAGAATGCGAGAACAATTTTAGGCCTCCTATTTAATTTGCCCACATTCTTTAATTAAAAAAGAAATGACCCAGTTCACCTCCATACACATATGTAATCCACTCCACTCAACGTGTTTCTCTTCTCTTTCACTCAGAGCACATGCCAAGTTAGTAACCAGTAGCTATATCTTCTTACTACCGACCATGTCTTCTATTTGGTGCATCTAAAGGTCTACTTTGAAGATAACGGAACCGTGATAAACGCCATGATAATCACCGCGATTGCCCCGTGATAGCCCGGTGATAAAACCCGTGATAACCCCGTGTTAAACGTCATGATAAATGCCGTGATAGACGCATAATCCCGTGATATCACACGAGATAACCCCGTGATATCACACGTGATAACCCCGTGATATCACACGTGATAACCCCGTGATATCACACGAGATAACCCCGTGATATCACACGTGATAACCCCATGATAAACCATGTGATATCACACGTGATAACCCCATGATAACCCCGTGCTAAACGTCGTGATAAATGCCGTGATAAACCCCGTGATATCACACGTGATAACCCCATGATAACCTCGTGATAACCCCGTGCCAAACGTCGTGATAAACGCCGTGATAAACCCCGTGATAAACACCGTGATAACCCGATGATAAACCTCGTGATACCCCTGTGTAAAATGTCGTGATAAACGCTGTGATAACCCAGTGTTAAACGTCGTGATAAGTGATAACCCCGTGATAAACGTCGTGATAATCCCGTGATAAACGTCGTGATAAACGCCATGATAATCACGTGATAAACCCGTGTTAAACGTCGTGACAAACGCGGTGAACAGCTTTAGTAGGGGCCATGGATTTTTGTTTGAAGGTTTAGCGTTCATGAAAAAGTTGTTTGAAGGTGTAGGCGACATGAGCTTTTGTTTAAAGGTTTAGGGTTCATGAAGAAGCTGCTTAATCATTTTTGTTGGAGGGTTAATTAGGCGATACAGCTTTTGTTTGAAGGCGTGTGTTTTAGTGCATGAAAGAGTTGTACTTGTTAACTAAAAAAAATGTGGACAACAAGCTGTTCTCGCATTCTCGTAAATAAGAGGGGTTCTCGTTTGAACCCTTCCCCGTACATATATATATATATATATTTACATGGATGATATTCACTCTATGAAGAAAAATATATGTGAAACAATAGTTAAAATCATAGTCTTTGATGAAAAAAATCATGTAAAAAGTTATTTTTTAGCCGGTTCTCACAGGTTTTTACCAATAATTTGGTTTTTATTTGATTATTGTTCTATATATATATAGAGAGAGAGGGAAGACCATTTGTGAACTTTAAATATAACCGTGTGAACCAATCCACAACCTTGATAAAAAATGGACGGTTGAATGGAGGCGGTTATATTTTAAAAAAATTGAAAATCAAATTACTTCATAACCGCTTTCATCTCAACCGTCCATTTTTTTGATCAAGGTTGTGGATTGGTTCACATGTTTTATACTCTTTTTTGGGTCACAGGTGATTGTCCTTCGGTTTGAATGTTGTATTATTCACCATAAGAGTTATAACATTCAGTCTGAAAAATCCTGTATTATTCAGACCGAGCATGCCACGTGGTGCGCTCTCCGTTGTCCTCAAGTTCGCAATTAAATTTGAGTTTGGAGCCTAATTTTCATCTATATATATGGGGGGAGATCAAATGCAAACCACCCTAATTTGTGCAAAAACTATCGATTTGATACATTAATCGAATAAAATTGTTTCATAGAAATTGTTTAATTTGATGAAATTGCTTAATATCATTCTTTTCTCGATGAAATTGTTTTATATTTTGTTTTTTTTTTTCATGCAAAAACGAAATTGTTTCATGTGTTTTCTCATTCTGATGAAATTGTTTCGTGTATGCTCATTTTGATGAAACTTTTTCATTTTCACATGAACACAAATATAATACTATATGAAACAATTTCACCAAGAAATGAATTAAATGAAACAATTTCATTAATTTAACCAGTGAAATTGATGGTTTGTTTTCATGGATTTTCATATATTATCTACCTCTTCTTTAAGGGAACCTGCTACCTTTCTTTAGCTATTCTCCTTGTAATTGTTATAAAATGTATTCTATTTTATTCACATGCTACACGGTTTAATAGTCTCTGCTTTATCTTTCAGACCCTTCATTCAAAGCTAAGCCGAAATCGTACCAGTTCAGGGCAACACAGCGGTCTTAAACATGCTTTGCTTTTAGAAGGTTCTATCACAACATTTGATTCTCGAGTGTATGGATGCGATATTGGAACCTGCTTAGAGGTAAGTGAATCTCCAATTCTACAACTAGATGAAAATTAGCAAATAAATGTCCACAATCAAAAAGGCATATATAGCTTTGTAATTGTGTAATTGTTACACCTTTAATCAACTAGACAACAATTTTACCTTTAAGAAATTTTCTCCATCTAGTAATTAACTAGGTGAGGGTAGAATTGGAAAGTAGACACTTAGTCTATGTTTGGCATACTAGTTGATAAGGTAGCTTATGACTGATAAGCTAGCTGATGAATAAGTTGCGTTTGGCAAAAACTAGCTGATAAGGTAGCTTATGATTGTAAAATGACAAAAAAAGGTATCTTTTAAAATTGGTAATGTAAATAGTAGAATGGTATATTTGGAATAAAAAATAAATAAAAAGTCTCATAAGTCAGCAAAACGCTAGTGAGATCAGCTTTTCAAAAAGCTAGCTTATGGTCCATCCAAACATGTACTTAATTTTAATATGGTCGTCATGGTAGGTGATCGAGCACATGGAGGAAGATGAAGCAACTCTATTCGGCCACGTTGTTTTGAGCTCTTTTTATCCAAAAATTCTTATCGTCTCCACTCCAAACTACGAGTACAATGTCATACTTCAGAAATCAACTCCGGATGAAGAAGACACAGAAGACAAAAGTCAGACAAAACCCTGCAAGTTTCGCAACTTTGACCACAAATTTGAGTGGACCCGAGAGCAGTTCAGAATGTGGGCCTCTGAACTTTCTGGAAAGCATAACTACAGTGTCGAGTTTAGTGGAGTTGGTGGAGTTGAAGGAGTTGAACCGGGGTTTGCGTCACAGATTGCGGTCTTCAGGAGGGCTTGGGATCTTCCAAAAAACGGGAATTCTACTGATATGCCGTATAAGGTTATATGGGATTGGAGAAGTGATAACGCTTGAAATTTTGTGGACGGAAAGGTTCCGTTTATGTCATTCCAACAAACCGGAGTTTTAATTAGAGTCTTTTGGATACCTGACGAATTTGGGTATGAATGGTGTTAGTTAAGGTAGTTTTAGTAATTGTACCTTTTGGATCCTTGCTATTTATGGGGAAAAGAATATAAGAATGCAAATGGGAAGAAGCATGAAAGAACATTAGGACGTGCATTTGATATATATACAGAGTCAAGGTCATTTAAAAACCAAAACATTAGTAAAAACCGTAAAAACTCATGGTTTCATAGCTTAAATCAACGAAAACTCTTCATGGAGTTGTTTAATATGATGTAAATGTTTCATATAATTCATTTTTTGAAGTTCTTATTTGTAAAAATGTTTCATATAATTCAGTTTTTTAGTATGTTTTAAATGAACTTGACTCTATAATATATATATATATGAAGTAGGTTCAAACAAGAACAAATTCATTTTGTAGGAATAAAGGAACAATTACCAACCACACAAATCTATTAGGAAACCAAAAGTTAATTAAATATATATTTAATTGGTTTAAGGGTATTTTGGGTATAAACTTACTTTTTAGAAAGAATACTATTCATAATTTGATTTTCCCTCTCTTTTGCTTCATATCTCTAAAATATTTCAAAATAATATATCTTACTAAATTTATTTATATATTTGATTTTCCCTCTTTTAAACATAAACTATTTTAACAAATTGTCGATTTAATGGTTTTACTTGGTTTAAAATCACTTGTGATCATATAATTTTGCTAGTTTAAAATCACTTGTAAAATGCAATATGTAAAATCACTTTTGAACAAGAAGAATAAATGTGATTTTGCTTAGTCTAAAATCACTTATAAAACAGTTTGAGATCGTATGATTTTGTTTAGTTTAAAATCACTTGTAAAATCACATATGATTTTGTACGTAATTTTAAAAATCATATGTGATATTGACTTGGATATTAGACGTGTAAGTAATATGGATATTACACGTGCAAGCTAAATAGATCACATATGATTTTGGTTTGAACAAAAAGAATAAATGTAATTTTGTTTAGTTTAGTTTAAAATCACTTGTAAAATCACATATGATTTTGTACCTAATTTTAAAAATCATATGTAATATTGACTTGGTTATTAGACGTATAAGTAATATGAATATTACACATGTAAGCTAAATAGACCACATATATGATTTTGTACAAATGATATTCACACATTTTAAATATTGAATGTGTTTAATAAATATAAGATTAAGATCTCACAAATATTTTCATGAATTAAATTAGAGCTTAATTGTTTAAACTATTTAAATAAATATAAGATCATGATAAATTACAATACCTTGAATGTTAACAAAATCACATATGATTTCTGTATCATATATGATTTTATACAAATGTTAATGTAAAATCATATGTGATTTTGAACAAATGTTATTGTAAAATCGTATTTGATTTTGAACAACAAAGTTGTTGTAAAATCATATTTGATTTTGTACAAATGTAAAATCATATATCATTTTGTACAAATAATAATATATTAGAATAATACTAGTATATTAGAAATATATTATAAATAATATATTAAAAATACATTAGAATAATATATTAGAATAATACTAATATATTGAATACTAATAATACATTAGAATAATATATTATTACTTTTCAACTCTACCAATTTTACCCCTAAAAGTAATAACCCTTGGTGGAAAGTAAGCAACTTTTCCCATTAATTACTATGGTGCCATTCAATATAATACAATTTCTTTTAACTAAATGTGTGGCTAGAATAAGGTTCCTTTGTTCCTACATATTGGGTTGTTCTTGTATGAATCTCCCTCATATATATATATATATATATATATATATATATATATATATCGGGGTGGGTTCAAATGTGAACCACTATTTGGTTGTGAACGTGAGGACAACCGAGAGCACGACACATTGCGGATGACTAGGCGCCACGTCAAGTCCACGGCGGATGACTAGGCGCGATTAATGGGAGGGCATTGAATTAAAGAGGGGGACCACACTTAAAGCCGCCACGTGTCGCACTCTCGGTTGTCCTCACGTTCACAACCAAAAAGTGGTTCACATTTGAACTTTCCTCTCTCTCTCTCTCTCTATATATATATATATATATATATATATATATCATAATGAAGGCTCAACTAGGCTGAAAAACATTATAATTTGGATTTAGAGTATATTACACTTTTGGGAGTTAGAGATTTGTTGTCACCAACTATTAATTCTCGCCCCTTTGTTAAACTAACTACAATTTTACTCTTGTTTTACTTTTGGTCTCTTTGACTAACCTTTGTTATATAGGTTTGTCAACTTTGACCCTCTTAATTTTTTTCCTTTTATAAGCCCAGCTCACACTTAGCCTCACCCATTCCGGTTTTGAGTCCCTGACATGATTGCACGACCACCTTCTCCAAGTCTACTCCGATTGCCTACAAATTTCATCATAATACACATTCAAAACGCTTAACGCTACAAGTCGTTGGTTGATGTTGCAAATCGAGAAAACCGAAACTAAAGTTACAGATACGAGGGAGGGTTTTTTTCCGCCTGGTCTGTGTTCATGAATGTGTATATAAACATATGTGTAGGGGGTGTAAGTGAGCCGAGCTGTTTGTGAGCTGCTCGGGATCGACTCGTTAAAAGCTCGTATTAAACGAGCCCAAGCCGAGCTCGAGCTCTATTTTAGGCTCGTTTAATAAACGAGCTCGAGCGTTTGTTATTAAGCTCGATTAGGCTCGCGAGCTTAAACGAGCCTCATTAATACATATAATATAATTATAAATAATTATATATAGTATTTATAATATATTTAGATTATGTTTAAAAATAAAATAAACAATAAATATAAGTGGACAGCTTTGCAAGAAATTAAACAAATTATTAATGAAATCATCAAAACAAATGCATACACATAACCTTTCTTATGTAATTGACCTAGTTGCTTGTATTTTTCTTTGAGTTTCGATGTGGGAAGTAGTAAACAGGGAGCCTGCCCGGCTGCCCCATCCCTTCCTCTATACATTCTTTCTATTCCACATCGGTAAAGTATACATTCTTTCTCTCTCATCCTTATTATTATATGAACCTCATTCCAGATATTTCAATCCATCAACCAACCCTTTGCAATGAGTCAGCTAACTTGGCTTAACCCCTTTTGGCTTGAGCTTAAGTGATTATTTGGCTTGAGCCTAGGTTTTTGTTTATGTTTAAAAATTAATTGAATGTGCATGAGTAAAAGCTTCGGCCTATTGACTAAACGAGCTCATGAGCCGAGCTAGAGTCTTTAAATATTAACGAGCTCGAGCTTGATTTCTAAGGCTCGAAACGAGCCGAGCTTGGGTTTAGGCCTAAGTTATGTTAAATGGCTCCCTTGAATCCCTCTTTTAATATGCTCCCTTGACTCCCTCTTTTTAATATGCTCCATTGACTCCCTCTTTTAATACTACTGTACAATACAGTTGTATTAAAAGAGGGAGTCAAGTAAAGTAGTATTAAAAGAGGGAGTCAAGAGAGCCATTTAACATAGGAATGGCAACGGGGCGGGTTTGGTGCGGGGATTAGTCCCCGTTTAAAAAACCCGTCCCCGTCCCCGCTTAAAAACCCGCGGAGATTTAAACGGGGATCCCCATCGGGTAATCAGGGAAACTGCGGGGAAACGGGTATCTTCGTTTAGTATAAACGGTTAATTAAACGGGTTTCATCGCGGGGATCCCCTTCATCGTTTAAAGTTTACCATAAATCCACAAGTCTCGGAAAATGATATACTAAATTACATAACATTCTCGAATCCATTCTCTAAACATATCCGAAAGAAATTTAAGTCCTAAAGTCGAAATGCATCCAAAATAGTAAAAGTTTAGCTATATATATATATTGTTTAAATGCATCCAAAATATTAACCGTTGAAAGGTTAAAGTATATATACGACCAAACATAAAACCCTTTAGCTATTTATAATATATTGTCTACTAAACAATCATAAAATAAAAATAAATTTAGAGATATAATCATGGATATATTCGGGGATACAATCGGGGAAATATTCGGGGATATAATCGGGTAATCGGGTCGGGGATTGGTCCCCCCGTCCCCGTCCCCATCCCCGTTTAAAATAAGCGGGTTTTTCCCATCCCTGTCCCTGTCCCCATTTATTGTCCCCAAACCCGCCCATTTATTTTGGGTTTTGGGTTTCCCGATCGGGTTCGGGGTTTTTTTACCATCCCTAATTTAACATAACTTAGTCCAAGGGATCTGAAACAAAAAAGCAAATATAGTGACCAAAATGGTAATTAGTTTAAAAGAGGGATTAGAGTTTGATACTTGATATTGGATGGTACCAAAAGTGTTCATTTGGATTTATTTATTTTTTCAAGAATAAATGCATGCAAAGAATACTTGAAACATAATTTCAGTTATAATATTTTCATCGTTTATGGCTTTATGCAACTAGTTTTTTTATTCCAACTATAGTACGTTAAATACCTAAGCTTGGTTATGGAGTAAAGTTGAGATTAAAAACCATATTTTGATGGTGGAAGTTGTTAATTAAATTTAATAGAAAATATTTCCAACCACATTTTTCGAGTTTATCACTCGTTGAAAAGTGTTAAAATGTGTTAGACTTAGAGAGATAAGCCGACAAGCACATGTCAACTTAAATGTTTTGGACGTAGACTCGGGAGAGTTGCTTAGAACTGAGGAGACTTGTTTTCATTCTATTTAGTTTATAACTTTATATAAGGAAGTTTGAACGATCCCCTAGAATCCAACATTAAATATATAGAGATATGATGGTTAAGTATATGGTTATGTGTCATTCTAAATCTCGACAGATACCTCAAAAAAGCTATTGGCTAGATAAGACGAGTTACTAGTTGGACATGCTACAAAACCACTTCTTGATATTGTAGCATTATGCCAACTTAACTTGGTTTAATATCTTAACAGATTTGTTCACCATAGTTCCTTTTAGCATATTGTTCTCATCAATAGTACGTTGTAATTCACGATATCATAAATATATCTTGGAGCTCATCATTTGAAATTAGCTTTTTATATTGAGATCTTGTAACTTAAGATACCTATCCATATGAAATAAGATACTTGGTCTTACTATTCGATTTAAAAAGATGATATTATTGACATAGGCATTACCATTTACACTACACCAAATACCACTTAAGCAACAAATGCAAAATGTTGCCTTAGAGTGGTTTATATGTTGCCTAAGCCTTAGGCAACATACCTATGTTGCCTAAGCAATGTTGTCTTATCAATGTCGCATAAGAGTATAGGCAACATAGTCAAACGCCATTATGTTGCCTAAGCCGACTCCTTAGGCAACATATAACAGGTTATGTTGCCTATGCAATTTGCATACGTTGCCTAAGGTACCAGCTTAGGCAACATACTCTGTTTGCATATGTTGCCTAAGGTATCAGCTTAGCCAACATACTCTGTTTGCATATGTTGCCTAAGGTATCAGCTTAGACAACATATTCTATTTGCATACGTTGCCTAATATATCATCTTAGACAACATACTTTATTTGCATATGTTGCCTAAAGTATCAACCTCACAAAAAAAAAATTAGGGTATTAGCAGCGACTTTTCGCATGTCGCTACTAAAGCCTTTAACGGCGCCATGTTGTTGCTATTGTGTCATTGCTAAAGACTTGACGCCAATAACTCAAATGCCGTTGCTAAAACTCAAATGTCGTTGCTAATACTCAAATGTCGATGAAATTATATAAAACATGACTAAACTGTTACAAGCTCCACATTACATATATTTTAAGTTGTATGTTACATAATAAACAATACAAAAGACTCCTCCATATTGTCATCCACGTTCACAATGTCATCCTCATTCGCGTCATTCTCCAAGTGAGTATTTTGGGTCGAAAAGGATTGCATCACGTTTGTGAATGCCGCCTTCGGCTTAATAAGCTTATAGAACAATCTAAACAAGTCTCAAACAACCCAATTTAATAAAAACAATAAGCTCTTATGATATAGATGCAGAGAATTTAAAACTCAACGGCTTAATGAGCTTGTAGAACAATTTAAACAAGTCCCAAACAAACCCGAATTAATAAAAACAATAAGCTCCTATGGTAGAGATGCAAAGCCATTTAAAACTTAGCGGCTTAATGAGCTTATAGAACAATCTAAACAAGTCCCAAACAAACCCAAATTAATAAAAAGCATAAGCTCTTATGATATAGATGCAAAGCCATATAAAACTCAGCCGCTTAAGGAGCATATAGAACAATCTAAACAAGTCCCAAACAAACCCAAAATAATGAAAAACAATAAGCATAGATGCAAATCCATAGAAAACTCAGCGGCTTAAGGAGCTTATAGAACAATCTAAACAAGTCCCAAACAACCCCCATTGAGCTAAAAACAGCACCCATTAAGCCAAAAACAGCCCCAATAAGCCATTTAAGTATGTAAAATAACCCCAATAAGCACATTTAACTTGCTAAAAACAGCCTTTAATAAGCACATTTAAGTATGTAAAAACATCCCCTAATAAGCACATTTTAAGTATGTAAAAACAGCCCCAATAAGCTCATTTAACTTGCTAAAAACAACACTTAATACGCACATTTAAGTAAGTAAAAACAGCTCCTAATAAGCACATTTAAGTTGCTAACGAACAACCCCAATAAGCTCATTTAACTTGCTAAAAACAACCCCTAATAAGCATGTTTTAAGTTGCTAAAAACAACCCCATTAAGCTCATTTAAGTTGCTAACAAACAACCCCCATTAAGATAATTTAAGTTGCTAAAAACAATCCCAATAAGCTCACTTTAAGTATCTAAAAACATCTTCCATTAAGCACATGTTAAGTGGCTAAAAAAACCTCATTAAGCTAATTTAAGTTGCTAACAAACAACCCCCATTAAGATAATTTAACTTGCTAAAACAATCCCAATAACCTCATTTGAAGTATGTAAAACAGCCCCCATGAAGTTAATTCTTACTTATATATGTAAAAACAACCCCCCCCCCCCCCCCTTTAAGTACGTAAAAACAACGCTCATTAAGCTAACAAATTAAGCACCCATTAAGTCCCAAACAAACCCAAATTAATAAAAAAACATAAGCTCTTATGATTTAGTTGCAAAGTCATATAAAACTCGTCGGCTTAAGGAGCTTATAAAACAATCTAAACAAGTCCCAAACAAACCCAAATTATTGAAAAACAATAAGCATAGATGCAAAGCCATATAAAACAGAATCGGGTTTCGGAAATTCACCGTTTGAAGCAGTTTAGACTTTAGAGTCATAATCGGGTCTCGGTTAAAACTACAAAGTTGTGAAGGACTTACATATCTTTCTAACTGCACAAATTGAGAATTTTTAGACGTACAGTCGATTTAATACGAATTTTTGAAAAACCGGACAGAAAGTTAAAAACTCACAGCTTCTGAAAATTTCTTTGAGGCATTTTAACAAACACCTTATGGGCATGAATTCATGAAGCTCAAATCCATTTCCATGGCTTCAATTCTTTACCCACTTTGGATATCAAAGCCAATCAAACTCCTAAGCTTATCCTGAAATTGATAAGCTGTTGGCTGTTGTGCGAAGTCTGAAATCGAAATCCTGAAATCAACAAGCTAAAATCGATACCTGTAGGCTGTTGTGCGAAGTCTGAAATCAAAAACTAAAATTGAAAGTATGAAATCGATACCTGTAGGCTGTTGTGCTAAGTCTGAAATCAAAAACTGAAATTGAAATTATGAAATCGAAACCTATTTTGTGCGAGAGAAGAAGAGAAGAGAAGAGAAGAGAAGAGAAGAGAAGAGAAGTTTGGAGGAGGCTGTGAATAGAAAGAATGAGAAGAGAGGGAAGCAGAGTTTATTCAATTTTTGGGAAATTTTGGGGGGAGGGGTTCCCGCCTCTTATTTTCACTTTTCAGGTCTTATTTTCATTTGGCAAATTAGCTGATAAGCTAGTTGATAACTGATAAGTTAGCTGTTGAGAGTTATGTTCCGGTGAGTCAGATGTTGATTCATAAGCTTGGTCTTAACTCTTAACTGATAAGTTAGCTTATGAACAAATTATATTTGACAAAAACTAGCCTATGAATATGTAAAATGACCAGAAAATGTATCTTTGAATTTAAAAATTAATATTAATAAGGGTATAATTGAAAAAAGCTCCTCATAAGCTACTCAAAGTAGCGTTTCAAATAAGCTAGCTTCTGATACATGTTTGGATGGACTAGCTTATAAGCTAGCTTATTTTTACCCAACTAGATCGATTAAACCCAACTATATCTATTATGGGGAAGGTTCAAACGAGAAGCATGTCAATTTAAGAAAAAGTGAGAAGCAATCTCAGCGACTCATCTAGCGGTTAAGGTGGACGTGATCACGAAGGATTGACGCGATTCATGGGAGGGTAGAGATTATTAAAGGAGGGACCGGTCAAAGCTCTCTTTGTTGACCGAGATGAGTGGTTGAGATTGCTCCTCGCATTTTCTTAAAAAGTTATATTTTTCGTATGAACCTCCCTCTATCTATTATATCCTCAACTATTAGGGGTGAGCAAAGGCGGGTACCCGGCCAAAATTCACGGAATCGGAACCGGCGGTTCCTAGAAAAATGGAAGCGAAACCGGTTGCACAAGTTCTTTATATTTAGGAACCGGTCCCGGAACCGCCGGTTCCGATTCCTAAATCGGGTACCTTAGTTATTATATAGTTCCAACTTCGAACGTAACATAATAAATAATTAGATACTCAAATATATCAAGTAAAACACAACTAGATCCATTAAAGCCTAAAAAGAGGACGCGTGCGACTTACATGTGATTTTGTATATGAGTTTGTCTCCATAAAGTCTAACTAGATCCATTAAAACCAAACTATGTCCATTAAAGCCTAAGTAGAACGATGAAACCCAACAAGATTCGTTAAAGCCCAACTAGATCGATTAAAGCATATATAGATCGGTCAAAACCCCAACTAGATCGATCCAATCTCAAATACACCAATTAAAGTCCAATTAGATCAACTAAAATCCAAGAATATCGATCAATTCTCAAATATATCTAGTAAAACCCAACTAGATCCATTAATGCCTAATTAGAGTCCAAACTACATTCTAAAGTTTGTAAGAATTTCATGGTTTGTAATTGATACGACCCCTGTATATACATACGGAGAGGACAAGGGTTGGATTCCGTTGAGAAATTTAGGTTCACGTGAGAATTAGTTATCAACCATGGGATGCATGTTAAGATGAGATGCACAAAGATGCAGCAAATCAATTCCCTTCTAAAACAGAGTTCATGGGAAGTCATGGGATTAAAAAAAATCAGGAGCTCAGATTCGCTTCTCACCGATAAAGTAGGGTTTTACATACTTTGGAAAACCAACTATATGTCTATATCGATCAAACACCAAATGTATCAATTAAAGCCCAACAGGTCGATTAAAGCCCAACTAGATTGATATAAGCTCAAATATATCGATTAAAGCCCAACTAGATCGATTAAAGCCCAACTAGATCAATTAAAGCCCAACTAAATCAATTATAGCCCAATTAGGTCGATTAAAACCCAACTAGATCGATTAAAGCCCAACTAGATTGATCTAAGCTCAAATATATCAATTAAAGCCCAGGTAAATCTATTAAAGCCCAGCTAGATTGATCCAAACCCAACTAGATTGATCCAAGCCAAATATATCAATTAAAGCCCAATTATATAGATCAAAGACCAAATATATCGATTAAAGCTCAACTCGATCCCTTAAAACCCAATTAGATCGATTAAAGTGTAACTAGATCCATGAAAACCCAACTAAATGTTTAGATCCATGAAAACCCAATCCAAATCGATTAAAGTGTACCTATATCCATGAAAACCCAACTAAATGTTTAGATCCATGAAAACCCAATCAGATCCATGAAAACCAAAATAGGTCCATTAAAACCCAACTAGATCCATCAAATCTCAACTAAATCCATCAAATCTCAACTAAATCCATCAAAGTCAGCTATATCCATTAAATGTGAACTAGGTCCATTAAAGCCCAATTAAATTGATTAAAACCTAACTAAATCCATCAAATTCCAACTACCTCTTATGGTGCCTGAGAGGTGGCCGACGCTCCCGAAAAGGGAGAGAAATGTTGGAAATGGAGGGAATTATCAATTTTTATTTTCTGATTTTGATCTTAGACAACATAGAAATAGGAAGATATGTTGCATATGAAAGATCTAATGCAACAAATGAAATAGATTATATGTCGCCTAAGGGATCACTAAGGCAACATAGAACTATATGTTGCCTAAGACGAAACTTAGGCAACATATATTAGCCTTTGTTGCCTATGAAAACTCTAATACAACTAAGAAAAAAGCAGTCTACATACATTTATGCAACATAAGGAGAAATGTTGCTTAAGATAATTTGACACAACATATTATTATTTATACGCTGCCTTAGGTCTAACTTAGGCAACATCATATTATACTTTGCATAAGAAGTAACTTAGGCAACATGTAATAGATTTTGTTGCTTGAGCGTATCTAATGCAACATAGGCAATTAACATTTGTTGCGTAACACCACATTTGGTGTAGTGTTAGTGTTGTAAAGTTACAACATCTAGCACATCAATCAATCACTGACATTTATTGATCCTATCTTTCCACATAACGTTGTCCCCTTAAAAAGGTGTTATATGGACTATAATAGACATGCGTGGTTTTAGTGGTTTGATAATTTTTTTCACATTGGATTTTGATTGTTGTACTGCAAGCCCCATTACGACAAAATGGTTTATACAAAGCTTAATCTAAGTATCCTAATAACGCATTTTATATAACTTAAGCTTATAGGATCATACCATATTAAGTGTCATATTTAAAAGCATTACAATATATTTGTAAGACTCTTTTAGACGTTTTAACAAGTTTTTTTTATTTATTTAAATCATGATGCATTCAAAATAAAATGTCATATTAGCTATTTATAGGATTCAATCCGAAGAGAAAAGAAAAACTAAAAAGTGTCGTATAAAAAGATTCATTTACAGAACACTTTTCAAAAGTGTCCTATAAATAGCTAACAAGACACTTTATTTTAAAGCCTTTTAAAATATAGTTGAAACTTTTAATATGGTCCTCTAAACCTATTATAACACTTTTAGATATGACACTTAGAAACTTAAATCTGTTACAATGTCTTCTATTACCATCATGGCCGGTTCCGTCTTATATATTCTTGTTCAATGGCTTAATAATAATACTTTCCACTCATTAAGATCAAATGGTTTAGCACAAGAAGTTTGATTTCTAGGAATTAGTTTGTCTTAATTACTTCTTTGGAGTTGAGGTGGCACTACTAGCCTCAACTATTTAAAATGGAGCCAAAACTTCAAGAGGATGTAACTAACTTCTCATGAATAGCTTGTGAGATTTAAGCTGGTTCCCAAGTTTCCTACCATTACTTCCTAGGAGATGTGATTGAATATCCCATTTATTCGAATTTGAATAAAAAAGCTAGCATCATGTAGTCAAGTTTAGTCTTTAACAAATTATCATTGATATAGTCTTGACAAAGTTTAAATGAACATTTTCCAAAAAAAAAAAGTTTCGTATGGAACAACCAAAACAGTTTAGAATACTATGGTTAAGTATGATAGATATTTTTGTATAACTAATGGTTAGTTATCGCATGAGAAATTCAATATTTGAGCACCGATAAAATGGGATAGGTTCAATACAAAGGTTTGGTCTATATATTATTAACTAGTTATTAAGAGCCTGGCTTCGCGTCGAGTTATAAGCTGTGATGATTTTATGTTAGCTCCTAGCTCTGCATGTGTAAAAGTAACACATAAAAGTGCAAGATTCATTCGACAGAAGTCTGATGACCGTAGAAGTAATCTATCGCAGAAGGCTCAAGTTCATTCAAGTCATATTCGACAAAACCTCTGTGAGTCATGCCAGAGGTTCTGACTTTCCAAAGAGCCCAAGTCCTTCAATTCATTCATCCCAGAACCTCTGTGGAGCACACCAGAGGTTCTAACCACCCCAACTTCTGTAAAGACTATACCTCTGCAAAACGGTTATTTTTTCCCACGTGCTCCTCACATGCTGCTCAATCGACTTTCTTTCACCGATAGAGATCAAGACACGTGTCAACATCCTAGAGAGTCTGTTAGGATTTGAGTAGTATAAATAGCCGTTTGTCCTTTGTTTTTCAGAGTGCTTTTCGTAATATTTTGGAAGATCACTGTTTCATTGATTTCATCTTGTAAGTTCAATCTTGCTTGTAATCCAAAGTTATTTTCAATTCCATTGAAAATCTTTTGAAGCAAATCATCTTCTTCTCCATACATGCACACTTACATTGTTCATATCTGCATTTGATTCATTGAGGATCTCATTTACAGTTTACACTTAATTCTTCCGCTGCAAATCATATTTGAACTGTATTTGTCTATTAATCAATTTCAATCTATAATCTGGGGCTAACATTTGGAATCAGAGCTGAATTGATTGAAAATTCAATTAATCCCTGTTTTTGCGTTGAATTGATTTGATCTTCAGTTTCGTCTTCATCTTCTTCATCGTTTCTGAATCCATTGTTTTACTCTAATGGCGAATTCCACAAATACGAGTTTCATGAGCATCGGCTCACAGTCTAAACCTCCTACTTTGGTTCATGAAGAATTCCAACAATGGAAAATTAGGATGATTAATTTCATTGAAGGAATTCATCCTCGAATCACGGAATTTCTTCACAACCCACCCTATATTCCTGCTTCACTGATCCCCAGAGTTCCAGCGACTGCTACCACTGCTGAAATCCCCAAATACTACCAACCCAAACTACCACAGAATTAGGATGGAGCAGATAAGGAATTATTTAGTCTTGCCCCAAAATGCAAGAGGCTTCTCATTATGGCTCTGCCAAATGACATATTCGAGTCCCTGGATCACTACGCTACTTCACAAGAATTGTGGAGTGAACTGCTGAAACAACTGGAAGGAGGGGTAAAAACGCTGAAAAACAACAGAACCATGTGTATAAATGAATACCATGAGTTCAAGGCGAAAGAAGGTGAAAGCCAAAAGGATACCTACTCCAGACTCAATATCCTAATCAACAAGTGCAGAAGGTGCGGTGTTCTGAGAACCAATGAAGACAACAATATGTTGTTCTTAAAGAGTCTAGGGACAGAATGGATGCATCTGACTATGTCTATGCGATCCAATCTAGACTTGGAAGCTATGTCTCTGGCGGATTTGTTTGGTTCTTTTGCGAGTCAAAATCCGTTCTAAAATTCGTTGTAAACCTATCGAACTTTCCAAATTTATAACAGAAATCAAAAAATATATGTCGAACGTAACGACGATAATGGTGTAACTTGTTAAAATACAGCCAACATACCATATATGACCAAAACGTAAAATGAAATATAGAAAACTAAAAGATATAAAGTGTGTAAATATTATAAGTTTAAGGGGTAAAATGTAACGTTTTATATACATAATCGTACAATATATAGTATTATATAATAAAATAATCACATCAAAATATATTTAATATTGGGCTCATTTCGAACGTATCGACAATACGATAATAATGGCGTAATTTGTTAAAACTAAAACGTATTTTTATAACATATTTCAATCAATATACAATATATGACCAAAACAAAAAATAAAATATTGAAAACTAAAAGGTATAAGATGAATAATTATTATAAATTTAGGGGTGAAATTTGAAAATTTTGGTGAGCACTTCCTCATAAATGATATATATATATATATAGGGGCAAGTTCAAATGTGAACCACTTTTTGGTTGTGAACGTGAGGACAGTCGAGAGTGCGACACGTGGCGGATGACTAGGCGCCACGTCATGTCTATAGCGGATGACTAGGCGCAATTCATGGGAGGGCATTGAATTAAAGAGGGGGGACCACACTCAAAGCCGCCACATGTCGCGCTCTCGGCTGTCCTCACGTTCACAACCAAAAAGTGGTTCACATTTGAACTTTCCTCTCTCTATATATATAATGACAAATGACAACACTGAACCTAAAAATCACATCACTAATTCTCATTTTTATTTTCTATTTTTTTAATGAATATCATCCTTAACAAAAATTTGAGTGAGGACGGGTTTTTGGAGTTAGCTCATCCTCACGGGATCGCGACCCTTTGTCCCGGCAAATATAAACAATATTCAACTATAATAAGTTATAATAAAACTTTTTTTAGTTTATTTCTTTTCTAATTTAGTTAGTCGATGTACATTAGTTATAAGTACCATATTTCAAAATCCGTTGTAAACCTATCGAACTATCCAAATTTATTACAGAAATTAAAAAATATATGTCGAACGTATCGACGATAGTGGTGTAATTTGTTAAAATACAGCCAACATACCATATATGACTAAAACGTAAAATGAAATATAGAAAACTAAAAGATATAAAGTGTATAAATATTATAAGTTTAAGGGGTAAAATGTAATGTTTTAAATACATAATCGTACTATATATAGTACTATATAATAAAATAATCACATCAAAATATATTCAATATTGCTCATTTCGAACATATCGATGATATGATAATAATGACGTAAGTTGTTAAAAATAAAACGTTGTTTTTATAACATATTTCAATCAATATGCAATATATTAATAAAACGTAAAATGAAATATAGAAAACTAAAAGTATAAAATTTAAAAGGTATAAAATGAATAATTATTATAAGTTTAGGGTTAAATTTGAAAATTTTGGTGAGCACTTCCTCAATATATATATATATAGGGGAAGTATCCGTTGCAAACCATGTAGATTGTACAAACTATACAAACCTAATCTTAACCATTGATTTTATTTATCTCCTAACTTTTAGGTGATTTTCAAATGTAGTTGAGAGAAAATCTAGGAAACTGAATTAATCCACACCATTGATCATGTACATGTACGGTGGAGATTTTTTTTGGAAGAGGTATCCCAGACCACATTGGGCCCATGACTAATCCTCGACAATTTTGGGCTGAATCCCGACTGCTAAAGCATGCAGTCCGGGGTCAAAGCCCCCGTACTTCCAGAATGCGTCCCTCAGGGCTCGAACTCGGGTTCACCACTATGTAGTGCCCAAGCCTTACCACTAGGCTAACACTTGGAGATTGGTTTGTATAGTTTGTACAAATTATACGGTTTGTAACGGATAGGACCCCTATATATATATATATATATATATATAGGGAAGTTATTTTGTAAACCACAAATAACGTGTAAACCATGTAAACTCATGGTTGCATAGATTAAATCAATAAAATTGATTTATGGAGTTATTTAATATGATGAAAATGTTTCATAAACATCAAATTTTGATAATTTTTTTTTCATATTTTGGTGTTTTTTATTCATATGAAACTTTTTTCTGGTTTCAATGAAACTTTTTCATTTCTACGTAAATAAACACCTTCATATGAAACAATGTCATCAAAAATTTAGGATATGAAACATTTTCATCATATTAAACAACTCTACAAAAGATTTTTCATTAATTTACATATGCAACCATGAGTTTACACGGTTTACACGTTATTTGTGGTTTACAAAATAACTTCCTTCTATATATATATATATATATATATATTTTATATATATATATATATATATATATATATAACGACCGATGGCAACACTGCACCTACGGATCACATCCTAACCATCTACCAATTCTCATTTTTATTTTCTATTTTTTAATCAATATCATCCTTAACAAAAGTTTGAGTGAGGACGGGTTTTTGGAGTTAGCTCATCCTCACGGGATCACGACCCTTTGTCCCGGCAAATATAAGCAATATTCAACAATAATAAGTTGTAATAAAAACATAAATGTATTTTCTTAGTTTTATTTCTTTTCTAATTTAGTTAGTGGATGTACATTACTTATAGGTACCATATTTCAAAATCCGTAGTAAGCCTATCGAACTTTCCAAATTTATTACAGAAATAAAAAAATATATGTCGAACGTATCGACGATAATGGTGTAATTTGTTAAAATACAGCCAACATACTTTTGGGAATTAACGAGTATAAACACGCAACGGAAAAACAAAAAACTAAATTCCCAAACCGGATTCATCCGTAAACCACACAGATACAAACAATAGGGTTTAGACAGTTTTTTTTACCTTTTTCACGAAAAAACCTCCGGAAAAGCGAGTGGGGAATACACCGCTACTGACACCACCGTAAGACTGGCTGCTAGACCGCCCGAGGATTACACCAAAATCGATGGGGAGGGAGAGAGACTAGAGCGTTTGGGTTTTTCTATGGTTTTTCTGTAAAGGTTTTACCATATTTATATACTTAAATATGGTAATACCCATTTAGAAAAACCCATCTAATTAAAAGGCCCATTAGGCCTATTTTAATTAGACTCAAACTCTTATATTTATTTAATTAATCTATTAATTAAATATAAACTCTTTTAATTAATTATTCACTATTATTTAATCTGATAAAATATACCAACTTATATTTTATTATTTTATAATAAATTTACTATTTATTATTTACTTCTCTTAAATAATTAATTTCACACTAATTAATTATTCCATCGAACTGGTAAAATCCAATTGGTCTCTAATTGGGTGTGCGGCGGTGTGACCCACTAGTGTCTTATAACATTGGATACGGTAATCCCTGTTACTGTTTTGCACATAATCCTAACGGACTCCCACTTGTGCCAGACATGTAACTGTACTGTTACCATTAGCCTAAGGAGCTCCCTAGCCAGACATTTAGGTTAACCAGATTATAAGATCTCTTATATCCAGAGATACAATTCACGCTTGAATTTGTACACAGGTTCATTCCTTTTGCACACGATATTTCTAAAGTGAATTTGAGACATGGAGTGGAGGATTCATTTCTCGAATTCAAGTATTTCTTGACTCTGATTTCGATTGTCTGTAGTAACGGATATTACTAATTAACACCTGTTATTCTATCCGATCGTGGCCACGCATTTTCTGCCAACCTTAATCGCCAAGGGGCCCGGAAGTATCTCTCTTCCGAAAAAGAGGTGCAAATCCCTTCTTGACTACTTGCATTTGGATCCACGGCTTCCGCTGCATCTAGTCACGTTCCATATGGCCGCCCTGTTACGGTGCAGCGTTAGAACGTGCTAAGAGTACAGTAGTCCTCATGTTCCCAAACCAAATATCTCAGGTCTAAGGACAACCTATCATCAAGTCGATGCTTATGACTGGGGCTCCATGAAGCAGACTTGAAACTGGTCACTTCCAATACTCAAACACTCTGATGAGTATCTATAAATGTTTGGTCACATCACTTGTGCTTTTATTCTGTACTTTGAATAAATCATCAAACATTTATAATAGCATCAAACTCCCTATTGAAGTTTCCATTCCAATAAGTAGATACCGAAATTTAGATTTCTTGCAAAACTTTGCATAAATCATGGATACATTAAATATGCGAAAAATAGTTAATTTTGAAACAATCATGAATTTAAAACCTCCATTATTTCTATCACACTGTGAAATAAAACTTTACATGATTTATTGTTTGAATTTGAACTACAGTAATAATTAATACACTAAAACTAGCTACTGGTGTCCAGGTACTGCATCCCTATGGAACATGCATGAGCCTCATGCTTCACCCTTGCTAGCGGCTTTGTCAGCGGATCTGCGACATTGTCGTTCATCGGAATCTTGCATATTCTTACATCTCCTCTTCCAATGATCTCTCGGACGAGGTGATACTTCTGAGCACGTGTCTTGACTTGTGATGCTCTCTGGGTTCCTTTGCTAGCGCCACGGCTCCAGATTTGTCACAGAATATATCAATCGGTCTAGAGATACTGGCAACCACTCTAAGATCTGATAGAAAATTCCTCAGCCAGACAGCTTCCTTTGCTACATCAGATGCTGCAATGTACTTTGCTTCTATAGTTGAATCTGCAATCGTGTCATGCTTCGAGCTCTTCCATGAGATCGCGCCTCCGTTTAGAGTAAAGACGTATCCAGACTGTGATCTAAAATCATCTCTGTCGGTCTGGAAACTAGCATCAGAATATCCGGTGATACTAATTTCATCCTCAGATCCTCCAAAGACCAAGAACATGCCTTTTGTTCTTCTCAGGTACTTGAGAATGTTCTTGACAGCCACCCAATGAGGTTCACCTGGATTCCGTTGATATCTGCTCGTAACACTTACTGAGTAAGCAACATCGGGCCATAACATGGCATACATAATCGATCCAATTGCTGAAGCATATGGAACCGATTTCATTTTGTCCTGATCTTGACTAGAAACAGGACACTGTGTTTTACTTAACACTATGCCATGTTGCATCGGGATAAATCCTTTCTTGGATTCATCCATCCTGAATTTCTTCAAGATTTTGTCAATGTATGTACTTTGACTAAGTCCGATAAGCCGCTTAGATCTATTTCTGTAGATCTTTATACCAAGTATGTAAGCGGCTTCTCCAAGGTCTTTTATCTGGAAACATTTGCTTAACCAATTCTTTACACTCTGTAAGGTTGGTACATCGTTTCCTATTAGTAGAATATCGTCTACATATAAGACCAAGAAGGTTACTATGCTCCCACTAAACATAGTGTAAACACATGGCTCGAACTCACTTTTCGCGAAACCAAATTCTTTGATACGCTCATCAAAATGTAAGTTCCAGCTTCGAGACGCTTGCTTTAACCCATAAATGGATTTTAGCAGTTTACACACTTTATTAGGATTCTTAGGATCTTCAAAACCTTCCGGTTGTTCCATATAGACGTCTTCTGTTAAATTTCCGTTGAGAAAGGCTGTCTTGACGTCCATTTGCCAGATCTCGTAATTAAAATACGCTGAAATGGCCATTAGAATCCTAATTGACTTTAACATGGCTACTGGCGAAAAAGTTTCATCATAGTCGATACCATGAGTTTGCATGAATCCTTTTGCGACCAGTCTAGCCTTAAAAGTGTGCACATTCCCGTCCACGTCAGGTTTCTTCTTGAAAACCCATTTACGTCCAACAGCTCTACAGTGCTAGGGTAAATAAGTCAACTCCCATTAGGGCTGAGCACAACCCGACCGAACCCGAAACCCGACCGAACCCGAACCCGAACTAAGGCAAAATGGCCCGAACCGTAAAACCCGAACCCGATTTCATCCGAACCCGAGAAATCGAAAGTATTTTGCGGTTCGGTTTGGGTTCGCTTATCCAACCCCGAACCGACCCGAAACCCGAAATTTTAAAAAAGAGGTTGTAAAATTATTTTATATATAATAATATAATATAATTAAAAGAGGGTTTAAAATTAATTGGGCTTTTAGACTTTTAGTCTTTTTACAGTTTACTGACCCTTTCTTTTCAATTTCAATTTTACTCTCTCTTAGTCTCTTTTCAATTTTCAATTTCACGCACACACCTCAACCTCACGTCACAACGAAACGTCACACGACCCCTCCTCTGACCTCTCCTCCTCACTCTCTCCGGCGACGCAACAGTCACACGGCCGACCACCCTCTCCGGTGACACACACAACTCCGGCGACAGTCACACGGCCGACGGTGTGAAAATGCTAGATTCTGAAACTTCATACGAGATTCGGTTTTCGGGCCCAACCCGAACTTCACCCGAACCCGATTTAACCCGAACCCGATTAAACCCGAAATTCTTACGGTCGAGTTCGGTTTTACTTTTCCCAACCCAAAAATTTCGGATATCCGAACTTTTCAACCCGAATTAACCCGAACCCGACCGATGCACACCCCTAACTCCCATACTTGGTTGTCGTACATGGACTGCATCTCTGCCTCCATGGCTTCTTGCCATTGTTCAGACTCACTGCCTGACATAGCTGCTGCATAGGATGTCGGTTCATTCAAGTCTCCACCATCCTGAGAGACTAGAAATCCAAGATACCTATCTGGTTCTTGCCTTACCCTAGTGGATCTGCGAAGGTCCTGTGTTTGCACTTCCTCAATCGGCTCTGATTGAGGTTCAACATTTTCATGTTGAATTTCTGCCTCAACAGTCGGTGTAGTGTTTCTTCGTCTACTATCTGTAGATCTACATCTTTTCCGGTGTTCCCAAAACTGAGAAAATTTTCTTCTAGAAATTTTCCATTTCGAGCTACAAAAACTTTGTTCTCGTCAGGGTTGTAGAAGTAATATCCCACGATGGACTTGGGATACCCCACGAAAAAACACTTGTCTGATTTGGGTTTGAGTTTTTCTGAGGTAGGTCGTTTGACGTAAACCTCACAATCCCAAATTTTCAGAAAAGACATTTTGGGTTTCTTACCCTTCCGTAACTCGTACGGAGTCTTTTCTACCGACTTAGTTGGCGCTCTGTTCAGTATATGTGCTGCTGTTTCGAGCGCGTGTCCCCAGAATGACATTGGTAGTGTAGAGCGACACATCATCGATCGTACCATGTCTAGCAAAGTACGATTCCTCCTTTCTGACACACCATTCATCTAAGGTGTATACGGAGGTGTGAGTTGTGACACAATCCCACATTCCATCAGATGACTGCCAAACTCTTGCTAAGATATTCGCCTCCGCGATCCAACCTTAAAAACTTGATCTTTCTGTCAAGTTGATTATGTACTTCATTCTGATATTCTCTGAATTTCTCAAACCTCTCAGATTTATGTCTCATCAGGTAGACATAACCATATCTACTGAAATCGTCAGTAAAGGTAATGAAGTACCGGTATCCTCATCTTGCCTCATGACTAAATGGTCCACACACATCTGTGTGAATTATTTCTAACAAGTCAGTGGCCCTTTCATTATCTTTGTTGAAAGGTTGCTTTGTCATCTTGCCAGATAAACAGGATTTGCAGTTGTCAAAAGTTTTAAAATCAAAAGTTCCAAGAAAACCTGCTTTTAGGAGTAGTTCAATGCGTGTCTTGTTTATGTGGCCTAGACGACAGTGCCAGAGGTAAGTCTGATCCTCAATGTCTTTGGATCGTTTACTTATATGATAGATTTCTCTATTATCATCTTGCAGATTTACTGTGTATAGACCATTCACAGGTGTAGCTTTAAAATAGAAAATATTATTTTTAAAGACTGAAAGCATTTTATAATCATATTTATAATAAAAACCTTGGTCTACCAATAAATCAAAAGACATAACATTCTTAATCATCTTTGGAACATAATAACAATTTTCTAGTTCCAAAACTAGACCCGAGGGTAAACTAAGACTATAAGATCCTACTACTTCAGCTATAAGCGGTGTGCCTTCGCCAACTCGTAGGTTCGAACGGTCCTTCCTCAAAGGCTCTCTTCTAGTGAATCCGTGTAAATGATTACAAATGTGGTTACCACTGCCTGTATCAATTACCCATGATTCATAAGAAATGATTAAGCAATCTATCATAAAGATACCTGGAACATCGGGTAAACCGATCTCTATCTGGTTAATATTCATCGTGTGCTTCCAAATATCCTGGCTACCACATTCTGGGCAACTCAGATCTCCCAGCTCATCAATCCAATCACTGTCCATGAGTTCAGCAGGTGCTGGCTTTGGCTCTAAACTGGCCAAAATATCCTCATGTACTTTTGCCACGTCGATCTTTGGTTCTTTCATGTAGGCACTAGTTGTGTCACATATCTCCTTCGGGAGCGAGTACCACATCAGATACACTAACTCTTCCTGAGTCATCTTGTATCCGAAACGCGTCAAACATTTAAAGAGTCTTCTCATTTAGATAAGATGATCTTTAACTGATCGGTCATTTCTTAGCTTCAGTGAAAGTATCTCCTTCATGATCAGAAGCTTACCTGTGTGTTTATTTACCTAACTGGTTTTCTATATCTTTCATGATCTCGTGGCAGGATTTAACTCTTAAATCTCCCGTAAGCTCGGGTGATATAGAGAAAATGATATAGAGAAAATCAGAATTGACATCACATCCGATTCATCCTCCAAATATTTAAAATACCGAGTAAATTCATTTTCAGGAGAATTACTCTTAGGTCGTGAAACAGGTTTATCTAAAACGTATAGCTTACCCTGTGCACGCAAGACATTGTCAAGGTGCATTTTCCAAACTGAAAATTTTTGACCTGTAAGCTTCCATTTACTATTGATGAGACGGAGTGACTCCTCAGGGGTATAAAACGAAATTACAGAATTCGACATCTACAATAAAGAATAAAATTCCAATTTAGTTTATATAATTATAAAAACTTCTAATAAATTATTACCCTTAAAATAAATTTATTAGACTAGAATCCATATTTCACATGTGTCGGCAAGCGGTGTGCCCACACAAGCCGACTCATGCTATTTCTGGTAGGTAAAACTTATACCAATCGCATTTAAAACGAAAACACGACTTCTAGAACATCGGGACATCAGATATAATCTGTGCATATTTAGTCCCTATAGTGCATTTTGGCCGGTACCACCCGGTGAATAAATAATTACCAAAACAGATCACACCACCCGGGACCTGGACGTACTCTGGCCGGTACCACCCGGAGATAATTCGCAGAGTCTTTTCATCCCCTCCTAGTTTCGGTTTGAACGCGGGCGCTCAAGGTGTGCTCACTCGTAACGCCCTACGTACCTTACACCGGAGGTTCCCCCAAGCGGGTTGCACTACTGATCTATGATTTTCATAAGGGTTTTAGAATTGCCAGTTTTTATAAAAATTGGATCCAAACATGAACTGTATTTGTATCCATTTTATTTTAAAAACATTCAATTTTTAAACAGTTTATATTTAATTACTACTACGCAATTTAAATATAAACAACATGTCATAGTCGTAACCCTTAAACTAACGTCGTTTTTGTGAGCCAACACAAAGACGACAGTCTCATTCCTAAGTGACAACAACATACAAGGCATGAACTTCTCGGTGCTCCCACTGGCTCCAAGCTCCATGGTTGTCTCCCGGGCTCCGTCTTCAGTTTTTTATTCTTCGGCATTTGATTCTTCGTCTTTTAATTTAAATTTATTACAGAGACAAAAAAAGAGTTGTAAATGGCACGCATGCCTCCCGTACCCAAAAACGAATAAATAAAATAGATAAAACTGAAAACACAACCACGGGTCAAAGGTTTTGACTATGACATAAACAATCAAATAATAAAAACTTAACTAGCTTTTAATTATTAACTAAGAGAATTTAATTTTAACCAAATAAAAATTAAATCCATTGCTAGGGTTTTAAACCTATCTGGTTTAATCCCTTAAACATCGAAGCTTATCGCGAAAGAAACGTAACTGCTATCCGTTGTCACCAACCGATTACGACAATAGCTAACTGTCGTCGCCGCCATACAGGCCGGTGACCAGAAACGCAACAACCACCACCATCAGTCGCTGCTCGTGGCGCGAGCTGGCGCTGCTCGCAGCGCGAACCGATGACGAGTGGTTGTCAGCGACGACAGCAGCCCTAGGGCTACTACCGCCGCCATTCTTGCGTTAATCGAATCCGGCAGCGGCCGACACCAGCTTGCTGTGGCAATTGACCACCGCCACCATCACTATCGCCATCGCCGGTGACGACAATGGTGGAATCAACTACCATCGTCGCCACCGGTGATACCGCGACGACAACAGTCGCTAACGCCACCATTGCCGCCGCTCGCCGACGAAACAACAAACAAACCACCACCACCACACGCTGTAGTGTGGCTGGTGGCCAAACATCGCCGATTACCACTGGTGGGAACACGATGACGACAGCAGCAATCGCCACCACCGCCACCGTTTCCCGGCTAATCAAACAAACCAGCGCCATCGCCACCACATGGCTGTCGTGTGGTGGTGTTTGTGAGTAACAGCCGCCGCCACCACAAGCTGTGGTGCGGCTGGCTACCATGAGCAACGGCCGATGCCGCCACCACTAGCTGTGGTGCGGCCGGCTACGGGTGCGACAACCTCGCCGGCGATTGGTCCGGCGGTCCGAACGGCTAACTGCCGTCGTTCCGCCATCGATCGTCGGTTTGTTAGGTTTTCTTAAAGATTCAATTTTTAACACAAGAATAAGATAAAAATCGAATTTTTATAAGCCTAAAGCAACTATTAAGCCTGATCTGCAGGTTTAGGAAGTGGCTCTGATACCACTGTTGGGAATTAACGAGTATAAACACGCAGCGGAAATACAAAAAATAAATTCCAAAACTGGATCCATCCGTAATCCACACAGATACAAACAAAAGGGTTTAGACAACTTTTTACCTTTTTCACGGAAAACCTCCGGAAAGCGAGTGGGGAATACACCGCTACTGACACCACCGTAAGACTGGCTGCTAGACCGCCCGGGGATTACACCAAAATCGATGGGGAGGGAGAGAGACTAGAGGGTTTGGGTTTTTCTCTGGTTTTTCAGTTGTATTGAATGGAATGGAATGATCTGTAAAGGTTTTACCATATTTATATACTTAAATATGGTAATACCCATTTAGAAAAACCCATCTAATTAAAAAGCCCATTAGGCCTATTTTAATTAGACTCAAACTCTTATATTTAATTAATTAATCTATTAATTAAATATAAACCCTTTTAATTAATTAATTCACTATTAATTAATCTGATAAAATATACCAACTGATATTTATTATTTTATAATAAATTAACTATTTATTATTTACTTCTCTTAAATAATTAATTTCACACTAATTAATTATTCCATCGAACTTGTAAAATCCAATTGGTCTCTAATTGGGTGTGCAACGGTGTGACCCACTAGTGTCTTAAAATGAAATATAGAAAACTAAAAGATATAAAGTGTATAAATATTATAAGTTTAAGGGGTAAAATGTAATGTTTTAAATACATAATCGTACTATATATAGTACTATATAATAAAATAATGGGTTTAGTTCTACAAAATGTATTAAACTTTACACGAAATGTTATTGTATTTATTATCCTTTAAAAAATGCTTTTTGATATATTGAACTTTTGTTTTTTAACTTTTTTGTTACCAAAACCCTTTACAACCGGTAAACTCGAATAGTAGCCGGTTACCCAATTTGTTTTATTGATAAATTGATAAATTGAAGAATAAATTGGGGAATACGTGTTCTTCCCCAAATTTTTAGGTCAAACGAATATGTCTTCTTCCTCCTCCAGTCATCGAATTCACTTCCCAAAAGATCAAATTGAGGATGAATTTTGCTTATGTGGTGATCGACTGGTAGTCAAAACATCATGGACGCATCTAAATCCTGGAAGAAGGTTCCTCTCATGCCGTAACTACGTAAGTATATATTGCCCTAAATTGTCCTAATTTGACCTAAAATTTTGAAATTATGATAGGGTAATCTTGACCTAAATTGTTCTAATTGCAATTTGACATTTTTCTTTGCTAATTTTCCTTTGTAGGGCACAAGTCACGAATGCAAGAAATTCAAATGGTTGGATGCTGAATTGCCAAATCAGTACTACAAGGATATGCTATTCAATTTCCACCTTCAATTTAAGGGATTTAATGATAATCCTAATATGGATCAGTTAGAAGAATCAAAGAAGGAAGTTGTGAAGTTGATGGAAGAGTTGAGTTTGACAAAGTCAAAGAATGTAGTGTATGATAGGATTATTATGTTTCAAATAGTTGTTATTGTGGTTTTGTGCATTGTCATTGGTGCAATTGCATTTTAAGTAGCATTATGTTGTAATGTTGTTAACTGGAATGGAAATGTACTCTTTAAATGGATGATTTTGGTTCATTTTGGCTAATCTATCAACAAATTGATTCTCTTTTGTTCTTGGACATTGATGTGCCTTCTGTTGTTGGATATTGGAAAAACATAAATATGTAACAAAAACATATGTTTCATAACATATGTTTGCACATTGGAATAACTAAAAACAACAAAGATGTAACAAGTAATTCAAAGCTGTACCAAAAACATAAGGCTATTTCATAAGATGTACCAAAAACATATGTTTAACCAATTACATAGCTATCCAAAGCTGTACCAAAAGGATAAGTTCAAAAGCTATTCAAAAGCTATTCAAAGCTGTACCAAAAGATTGTTCAAAAGCTATTCAAAGCTGTACCAAAAAGATTGTTCAAAAGCTATTCAAAGCTGTACCAAAACGATTGTTCAAAAGCTATGCAAAGTTCTACTAAACTAGTCTACATCATAAGCATCATCTTTGGAACTTCCTGGTCCTAGAATGGGTCTGCATGCATGTATGATTGCAAGTCTGACACTTTTCTTTCTCTTGGGTATCAACTTCTCCACCTTTTTCTGTTTCCCTTTCTGTTTCCCTTTTAAATCATCACTTTGTGGAACAAGATTGTTGGTAGCAGGTTGAAAACTCTTCCTTGCATCACTCATGAAACCACCAACATAAGGTCTTGATCCCTCTGCCATTGATCTTTCTTTAACAAAGTCTAATGGCCCCTTTGCCATTGATGTTTTTCCAGCCTCCATTGATGTTTTTCCAGCCTCCATTGATGTTTTTCACTCATGTGCTTTCCAGCCTCCATTGATGCTTTCCCAGCCTCCATTGATGCTTTTCCAGCCTCCATTGATGTGCCTTCTGCCATACAACATTAGATATAAATTAATAAAAGTTATATGAGAACATTGAACATTGATGTACAAATGCATACCTTTAATAGCATCTGCCATGGAATTACCTTGAACAACTTCTGCCACTTTTTTTGGTCTACCAACTTTCTTTGATGGTTTTACTGGTTTTGCAATTGGTTCTCTTTTGCATGATCTCCTATTATGCCCCTCTTGTAAACATATTTGGCATGTCATTGCAATACCAGTTTTTGATATCTTACCTGTGTGAGATGCTACCTCATGTACTGCTCTCTTCCTTTTCTTTTTGGGCCTTCCAGGCATCTTTCTTGGTAGTGGTGGCAAAGGTTTATTCAGTTCATTTGCAGGCCATTGATTCATGCCTTGGACAGGTTGTATGTGGTAGCTATAAGCTTTGATGTACATTTCCTTCCTAAACCATGCTGGCACATAATTATCAGGATTTTTATGAAGAAACAAAATGGCAGCAACAGAGTGTTCACATGGTAAACCTGTCAGTTCCCACATTCTACAAGTACAGGTTCTTTGCTCTTCATCAACAACAAAGGCATCATTACCTTTTCTTACCTCAAACTTAGTTCCCCCTCCTGGAACCACCTTCCAGTACCTGTCAATACATAAGACAGTCACTATAAATGTATAATAGATGTATGACAGATGTATTAATGCAGAAATATAATACCTTTGTTGCAATTTGGCCAACTCTATTTTCTTCCTGTATGAAGGGCATATGTCATCAACCCAACTGTCACAAAGCCTCCTCATTTTGTGCATTCTTTCCATTACTATCAACCTAATTGCCTCAAGCATGGTTATAATTGGCTTATTTCTAACTTTGACTATGACAACATTGAAGCACTCACTAAAGCCATTTTCAACAGCTTCA
Source organism: Centaurea solstitialis (assembly GCA_030169165.1). Classification (NCBI taxonomy): domain Eukaryota; kingdom Viridiplantae; phylum Streptophyta; class Magnoliopsida; order Asterales; family Asteraceae; genus Centaurea; species Centaurea solstitialis. Next base: position 35,061,778 of record CM058040.1, read on the forward strand.
CACCCTCTATGTAATACAAAGAATGCCCTACACCATGTTTTTGGATCTCTTTCAGTTAAGTATTTGTGGGCATTGGGATTGGCTAGTCTAACCTCATTCATAACACTTTGAAAAAGTAGTGGATATGATGCCTTAGATGCTCTCCAAAACAGATTCCTAAGTTCCACACCACTGAAGCTTTTCCTGAAGTTCTCATATACATGTCTTGCACATTGTCTGTGCTCAGCATTTGGCAAAACATCCTTCACAGCTTCCACCAATCCCTACAATAGAAATACATGTTTTTTAGAAGTATGTTTCAATTAAGTACATAAAAGAAAGAAAAAAACAAATAAAAGAATCAAACCTTGTGTTGATCACTCATAAGGGTTACTCTGTCACCATTGGCCAACTCTAGATCCTCACTCAGAAGACTGATGAACCATGTCCAATTCTCTTTATTCTCAACATTAACTACAGCCCATGCAATGGGAAAGATATGATTGATTGTTCCCATCTCTACCTATGGCAGTTAACAGCTCTCCTTGGCATACACTTTTTAAGAAACAATCATCAAGAGCAATCACACCCCTGCATCCATTCTTCCATCCTTCCTTCAACCCATGCAAGCATATATAAAATCTATCAAAGTACACCTTCTCATCTGGATTGACTGTAACACCTAGTTTCACTGTTGACCCTGGATTGCTTCTTAGAAGCTCATCACCATAAGACCTAAGCATACCATAATGTTCTATCAAAGACTTCTCATAAACATGCATAGCCCAATGCTTAGCCTTACTACATTGATGTGGACTAACTTGGCATTTATACTTCTTCATTACCAAGTCAACAAGTTCAACATTTTTTATGTCAGGGTTCAATCTAATTCTTTGTCCAAACTGTCTCCCTATCCACTTGTAGTTAACCAAACTTCCATACTTGAAGTTCCTACTACATGAGTGCACATCATTCATTGAAACTACCTGAAAGGATTGTTCCTTTTGCATCCACCTTGCATACAACCTCCATGGGCAATCAATTTCACTGTCATTCTCTTTCTTTATTTTTGGATATCTTATATGCTTCTTTTGCTTCCCTTTGGTCTCATCTTGCATTCTTGGAGGTCTACTCCCACACCTTGCAATCACCTTCTTGTTACAACTTACTTCATACCACAGTGAAAACCCATTTGCAAGTGCATAATATGTCATACAATCTTTTAATTGCTTTGGTCCTTCATACCTTTCCCCAATCTGTAAGTAACAACAACAAAAGACAGTAACTATCAACTAATTAAAAACAGAACATAACATAAAAACAGATTTGTTAGTATGAAAATTACCATGGGTTTCTTCAGTTTCCAGTGGGTTTCAGGATCATGAATAGGGTATTGTTCATCAACTTTATCCTCTATGAAAGGGTCCTCATTAGCTTCACTTTCATTAGTCTTTAGAGCTTTCATAAGCTCATCAATGAACTCATCATGTTCAACTTTCAGATCACATCCGTTGTCCTCATTTTTACTCATTGCATCATCACAAACATTATCTCCACAATCATATGACGGACCTGCCTTTGGTTTACCCTTCCTTTTACCCTCTGCCTTTTTCTTTCTTACCTCAAGCAACTCATCCTCACCCTCTGATAAATGATCTATTGAATGTGCACTGTCATCATCACTCACCTCTTCTTTATCCATCTCAACATCATTCCCCTCTTCTTTATCCATCTCATCATCACTGCCCTTTTCTTTATCCCCCACATTATCAACTACATTACTTCCTTCAGTAACATTATCTTGGGAGTTTCTTTTTTTTGTCAAGGTATAAACTAAGATCATGACCAAAATGGTCAACAAACATATCAACAGGCCCATATGAATCAACAACATCAAATAACATATCAAGATCAGAATCATTCTCTATTTTCATCAATCCATTTTCCAATGTACTCCCAGGTAAACAAAAATACAGACTATTAACTACTGTGGTAGTATCCTTCTCCACAAAACTAACCATATCCATATAAGAAGTCCTATAGATAGTTAGTGAATATGTTTGACCATTTTCATACCTTAGAGGCTGATAAAAAAACACACCATCATAATGGATAGTAATCAAATACCCACGTTCCTTTCGATGTTCCATCCCCTGTAAATAGATGAAGAAAAAATAGCCTATATTAGCATGAATTTCGAAAGTGATGATTTTAGAGGTTATATGTAACCAGGGACGACCAAGAAAAAATAGCTACTTCTGTTTCATATGATCGAATGCGAAAGTGATTCTTTTAGAGGTTATATGATTGAAGGAATCCAAATCATACTTCAACTTCATATGATCTGAGTGCGAAAGTGATGATTTCGTATGATAAACAGAAACGAAGCTCAACATCGTATAACTTATTTATTGAGAGTAAACATACCTATTCAATGATTATCAGACCAGATTCTCTTTGAGAGCTACTTCAATTTCATGAAATCGGTATCCCATTCAAGAAGATCATCATTGGTGAAGTCGAAGAATGAGAAAACCCTTTGAAAACCCTTTCGTATACTGATCTATGTTATTTAATGAGATTGATGTAAAGAAAATAATAAAATAAAAAGGGTTTACCGGATACTTGTTTAGCCGGTTTTTTGGTAACAAAAAAGTTAAAAAATACAAGTTCAATACATCAAAAAGCATTTTTTAAAGGTTGATACATACAATAACATTTCGTGTAAAGTTTGATACATTTTGTAGAACTAAACCCTAAAATAATCACATCAAAATATATTCAATATTGGGCTCATTTCAAACATATCGATGATACGATAATAATGATGTAAGTTGTTAAAAACTAAAACGTATTGTTATAACATATTTCAATCAATATACAATATATGACTAAAATGTAAAATAAAATATAGAAAACTAAAAGGTATAAGATTTAAAAGGTATAAAATGAACAATTATTATAAGTTTAGGGGTTAAATTTGAAAATTTTGGTGAGCACTTCCTCATAAATGATATATATATATATATATATATATATATATATATATAACGACTGATGGCAACACTGCACCAAAAAATCACATCATAACCATCTACCAATTCTCATTTTTATTTTCTATTTTTTAATCAATATCATCCTTAACAAAAATTTGAGTGAGGACGGGTTTTTGGAGTTAGCTCATCCTCACGGGATCGCGACCCTTTATCCCGGCAAATATAAGCAATATTCAACAATAATAAGTTGTAATAAAAACATAAATATATTTTCTTAGTTTTATTTCTTTTCTAATTTAGTTAGTGGATGTACATTACTTATAAGTACCATAATTCAAAATCCGTTGTAAACCTATTGAACTTTCCAAATTTATAACAGAAATCAAAAAATATATGTCGAACGATAATGGTGTAATTTGTTAAACTACAACCAACATACCATATATGACTAAAACGTAAAATGAAATATAGAAAACTAAAAGATATAAAGTGTATAAATAATATAAGTTTAAGGGGTAAAATGTAATGTTTTACATACATAATCTATATATATATTAAAAGAAGGATTTTGCTGATGTCATCAAAACGAAATTGAGCAATCTTATTGGTCAATTAAACAAAATCAATCAAATGATGATGTCATAAAGAATTTCTATTTTTTTTAATGCCCTATTAATATGTAAAAATACATAACTAACAAATATGGAAAAAATATTTTCCAAAATTCACCTACCTAAATTTACATTTTGTATCCTTAAAATTATTTGATTAAATTACTTTTTATCCTTTAGTTTTTCATTCTTAAAATTACTTTTTTTAAAACACTACATATTTTATTTCTGAATCCCTCCAGTTTTAATATCATTCAGGAAATCCAAACCTTTTTCAATTTCTTATATATTTTAACAACTATTAGATGACTAAAATATTTAGTAATAAAGCAAGAGTAATTTTGTTCATTTAAATCGTTGATTAATAAGAATTATTTTTACTAAATAACTATACTCTACTTATTCAATTTCAAATAAAGTTTTGAATAAAAGACTGGAACAAAAGTTTTCCTAGATGGCTATGATTAAACTAACTCATTAATGTTTCTTTTATTAACTAAGTCATATTTATATTGTTAATTGCAGGTGAAATATTTGTTAACTTTATAATGTAGATGCCTATTTTTATTAGAAATTAAAACAATATGTTATAAATTGTCCGTGTATTACACGGGCCATTAACTAGTCGTACTATATATAGTACTATATTATAAAATAATCACATCAAAATATATTTAATATTGAGCTCATTTCGAACGTATCGACGATACAATAATAATGGCGTAAGTTGTTAAAACTAAAACCTATTTATATAACATATTTCAATCAATATACAATATATGACTAAAACGTAAAATGAAATATAGGAAACTAAAAGATATATAAGATGAATAATTATTATAAGTTTGGGGGTGAAATTTGAAAATTTTGGTGAGCACTTCCTCATAAATGATATATATACATAATGACCGATGACAACACTGCACCTAAAGATCACATTATAACCATCTACCAATTCTCATTTTTATTTTCTATTTTTTAATCAATATCAACCTTAACAAAAATTTGAGTGAGGACGGAATTTTGGAGTTAGCTCATCCTCACGGGACCGCGACCATTTGTCCCGGCAAATATAAGCAATATTCAACAATAATAAGTTGTAATAAAAACATAAATATATTTTCTTAGTTTTATTTCTTTTCTAATTTAGTTAGTGGATGTACATTAGTTACAAGTACCATATTTCAAAATCCGTTGTAAACGTATCGAACTTTCTAAATTTATTACAGAAATCAAAAAAATATGTCGAACGTATTGACGATAAAGGTGTAATTTGTTAAAATACAGTCAACATACCATATATGACTAGAACGTAAAATGAAATATAGAAAACTAAAAGATATAAAGTGTATAAATATTATAAGTTTAAGGGGTAAAATGTAATGTTTTAAATACATAATCGTACTATATATAGTACTATATAATAAAATAATCACATCAAAATATATTTAATATTGGGCTCATTTCGAACATATTGACGATACGATAATAATGGCGTAAGTTGTTAAAACTAAAACGTTTTTTTATAACATATTTCAATCAATATACAATATATGACTAAAACGTAAATGAAATATAGGAAACTAAAAGATATAAGATGAATAATTATTATAAGTTTAGGGGTGAAATTTGAAAATTTTGGTGAGCACTTCCTCATAAATGATATATCTAATGACCGATGACAACAGTGCACCTAAAGATCACATCATAACCATCTACCAATTCTCATTTTTTTTCTATTTTTTAATCAATATCATCCTTAACAAAAATTTGAGTGCGGACGGGTTTTTGGAGTTAGCTCATACTCACGGGATCGCGATCATTTAATATTCAACAATAATAAGTTGTAATAAAAACATAAATATATTTTCTTAGTTTTATTTCTTTTCTAATATAGTTAGTGGATGTACATTAGCTATAAGTATCATATTTCAAAATCCGTTGTAAACCTATCGAACTTTCCAAATTTATTACAGAAATCAAAAATATATGTCGAACGTATTGACTATAATGGTGTGATTTGTTAAAATACAGTCAACATACCATATATGACTAAAATGTAAAATGAAATATAGAAAACTAAAAGATATAAAGTGTATAAATATTATAAGTTTAAGGGGTAAAATGTAATGTTTTAAATACATAATCGTACTATATATAGTACTATATAATAAAATAATCACATCAAAATATATTCAATATTGGGCTCGTTTCGAACATATCGATGATACGATAATAATGACGTAAGTTGTTAAAACTAAAACGTATTTTTATAACATATTTCAATCAATATACAATATATGAGTAAAACGTAAAATGAAATATTGAAAACTAAAAGGTATAAGATGAATAATTATTATAAGTTCAAGGGTTAAATTTGAAAATTTTGGTAAGCACTTCTTATAGTGTGTGTAGAAATCTCAAAACTGATTTTGCCATTGCTCATTATGTATATATATCATTTAAGTGGGTAATATGACGAAAATTGCCCCATTTTCACGCAAATCAATTTTGAGACTTCTACACACACTATAAGATGCGGTTTCACACACAAAGGCTCAATCTAACACAAATCCAAGTGGAATTACAAGATTTTTGAAGGATTTGATAGTCAATCAAAGGTATAATACATCTTTACACTTGTTCTTGGTTTGTTTCATGTTTAGCTCAAGATTCATGAAATTGAGGGTTTAGATTATGGATTGCATGTGGCTAAAACATGTTTATTTTATGAAATGCAAGCAAAATATGAAGCTATTTAAGAAATAGCATGTTCAATCTTGAAAAGTTTGCAAAAGATGAGTTTATATTGGTTGAAGGTTTGACTTCTTAGGTCAAACTATGGAAAATTGATGATTTTAGTGAGAAATTGCTTGGATTATCAATGATTTCATGAAATGCAGTTGATCTTATAGTAAAAAAATCTGAGTTTTGTAAGCTTAGGACAAAGTTTGGCTAATAAATGATGGAAGTTGAAGGTTTTGTGTTCTAAAAATCAAGTTTCAGCTCTGTTTTGCAAAAATCGTATAAAATCATTGAAAAATTTGAAAAATATGAGGTCAGAGGCATTGAAAAACTTGGATTATCTACTTTGTTTTGTATTCAGACCTCGAAATCTAATTCCATGCTTATAAAGGGTAAAAAGGGTCATCTTTTCGAGGTTGTAAAACTGATTTTTTAATCAATATCATCCTTAACAAAAATTTGAGTGAGGACAGGTTATTGCAGTTAGCTCATCCTCACGGGATCGCGACCCTTTATCCCGGCAAATATAAGCAATATTCAACAATAATAAGTTGTAATAAAAACATAAATATATTTTCTTAGTTTTATTTCTTTTCTAATTTAGTTAGTGGATGTACATTACTTATAAGTACCATAATTCAAAATCCGTTGTAAACCTATCGAACTTTCCAAATTTATAACAGAAATCAAAAATATATGTCGAACGATAATGGTGTAATTTGTTAAACTACAGCCAACATACCATATATGACTAAAACGTAAAATGAAATATTGAAAACTAAAAGATATAAAGTGTATAAATATTATAAGTTTAAGGGGTAAAATGTAATGTTTTAAATACATAATCGTACTATATATAGTACTATATAATAAAATAATCACATCAAAATATATTTAATATTGGGCTCATTTCGAACGTATCGACGATACAATAATAATGGCGTAAGTTGTTAAAACTAAAACGTATTTTTATAACATATTTCAATCAATATACAATATATGACTAAAACGTAAAATGAAATATAGGAAACTAAAAGATATATAAGATGAATAATTATTATAAGTTTAGGGGTGAAATTTGAAAATTTTGGTGAGCACTTCCTCATAAATGATATATATACATAATGACCGATGACAACACTGCACCTAAAGATCACATCATAACCATCTACCAATTCTCATTTTTATTTTCTATTTTTTAATCAATATCATCCTTAACAAAAATTTGAGTGAGGATGGGTTTTTGGAGTTAGCTCATCCTCACGGGACCGCGACCATTTGTCCCGGCAAATATAAGCAATATTCAACAATAATTAGTTGTAATAATAACATAAATATATTTTCTTAGTTTTAGTTCTTTTCTAATTTAGTTAGTGGATGTACATTACTTATAAGTACCGTATTTCAAAATCCGTTGTAAACGTATCGAACTTTCAAAATTTATTACAGAAATCAAAAAATATATGTCGAACCTATTGACGATAAAGGTGTAATTTGTTAAAATACAGTCAACATACCATATATGACTAAAACGTAAAATGAAATATAGAAAACTAAAAGATATAAAGTGTATAAATATTATAAGTTTAAGGGGTAAAATGTAATGTTTTAAATACATAATCGTACTATATATAGTACTATATAATAAAATAATCACATCAAAATAAATTTAATATTGGGATCATTTCGAACATATCGACGATACGATAATAATGGCGTAAGTTGTTAAAACTAAAACGTTTTTTTATAACATATTTCAATCAATATACAATATATGACTAAAACGTAAAATGAAATGTAGGAAACTAAAAGATATAAGATGAATAATTATTATAAGTTTAGGGATGAAATTTGAAAATTTTGGTGAGCACTTCCTCATAAATGATATATATAATGACCGATGACAACACTGCACCTAAAGATCACATCATAACCATCTACCAATTCTCATTTTTTTTCTATTTTTTAAATCAATATCATCCTTAACAAAAATTTGAGTGAGGACGGGTTTTGGAGTTAGCTCATACTCACGGGATCGCGACCATTTGTCCCAGCAAATGTATTGTAATATTCAACAATAATAAGTTGTAATAAAAACATAAATATATTTTCTTAGTTTTATTTCTTTTCTAATTTAGTTAGTGGATGTACAATAGCTATAAGTACCATATTTCAAAATCCGTTGTAAACCTATCGAACTTTCCAAATTTATTACAGAAATCAAGAAATATATGTCGAACGTATCGACGATAATGGTGTAAGCTGTTAAAATACAGTCAACATACCATATATGACTAAAATGTCAAATGAAATATAGAAAACTAAAAGATATAAAGTGTATAAATATTATAAGTTTAAGGGGTAAAATGTAATGTTTTAAATACATATCGTACTATATATAGTACTATATAATAAAATAATCACATCAAAATATATTCAATATTGGGCTCGTTTCGAACATATCGATGATACGATAATAATGACGTAAGTTGTTAAAACTAAAACGTATTTTTATAACATATTTCAATCAATATACAATATATGACTAAAACGTAAAATGAAATATTGAAAACTAAAAGGTATAAGATGAATAATTATTATAAGTTCAAGGGTTAAATTTGAAAATTTTGGTAAGCACTTCTTATAGTGTGTGTAGAAATCTCAAAACTGATTTTGCCATCGCTCATTATGTATATATATCATTTAAGTGGGTAATATGACGAAAATTGCCCCATTTTCACCCAAATCAGTTTTGAGACTTCTACACACACTATAAGATGCGGTTTCACACACAAAGGCTGAATCTAACACAAATCCAAGTGGAATTACAAGATTTTTGAAGGATTTGATAGTCAATCAAAGGTATAATACATCTTTACACTTGTTCTTGGTTTGTTTCATGTTTAGCTCAAGATTCATGAAATTGAGGGTTTAGATTATGGATTGCATGTGGCTAAAACATGTTTATTTTATGAAATGCAAGCAAAATATGAAGCTATTTAAGAAATAGCATGTTCAATCTTGAAAAATTTGCAAAAGATGAGTTTAAATTGGCTGAAGGTTTGACTTCTTAAGTCAAACTATGGAAAATTGATGATTTTAGTGAGAAATTGCTTGGATTATCAATGATTTCATGAAATGCAGTTGATTTTATAGTAAAAAAATATGAGTTTTGTAAGTTTAGGACAAAGTTTGGCTAATAAATGATGGAAATCGAAGGTTTTGTGTTCTAAAAATCAAGTTTCAGCTCTGTTTTGCAAAAATCGTATAAAATCATTGAAAAATTTGAAAAATATGAGGTCAGAGGCATTGAAAAACTTGGATTATCTACTTTGTTTTGTATTCAGACCCTGAAATCTAATTTCAAGCTTATAAAGGGTAAAAAGGGTCATCTTTTCGAGGTTGTAAAACTGATTTTTGACAGCTTAGTGCTGTTGTTTTGTAAAAATTGTAGAAAATTGTAGAAAGATTCAAATGAGGTGAGGCCAAGTGCTATGATTAGATAATTGAGTGTAGTTTGTTTCTTATTTGATGACCAAGACCTGAATATGAGTTTAAAAAGGGGAAAACAGACCTGCAAGTAGCAGCTGTTAATGGGAATCATGTAAAGTGCTTAAATAGGATTTGTGAATAATTTGAGTTTCCTTCCTTGGTTGCTTACGAGACTTTGTACTTACACTCCTGGGGGTAATTAAGACATATTTGAGGCTATGGAGGCATTCTATATGTGGTATATTGGACTTGCTTTGTGAGCTCATTTCAAAGCTTTTTCGGTATTGTACGATTAAGTCAGTGATTTAAATAGTTAATTTCATATATGCCCTTGTTAAGATTGAAAATATTATATTTGCCCAACTTAATCTATAAATATCATATATACCCTTCTTAATCTATTCAAATATCATATATATACCCAAATAACAATTTTTAATCATTTTAAATTGGATTTAATAACCAAGATTAATTATAAGACTATTATACCCTTTTACATATAAAAAAAACATAAAAGATAAATTAATAATAAAAAAAACTAAAAATACATCATCATCTATCTCCTTTCGTGTTACTCATCCTGTTCTTCCTTAAATGTCTCATCTTCTATGAAGCACCAGCAACCATCTCATAGCCTCCTCTTGATCTTGCAAATCATCACCACCCATCCTAACACTAAATCTAAAGCTTCATCCCACTATGAATTAAATTAGTAGTCAAATCAATAATCTGATGCAGTGGTGTAGAATCAAAATCCAAATCCATACAATGCAATGAACTTGTAATAAAATCACATGGGTGCACTTCAAAAAAATTATGGAAAAACCTAATATCAAAACCAACCCCAAATAAAAATGATTTGAACTCGTTAGCCATCATTCGAAGTTGAAACCAAAACTAAAAGAACCCGGATTTTTATATGAAACCCAAATAAAACAATTTGCCAAACTCAAATTGAACCAATTTAAGAAATCCTCTAAACTCAGTTTTTTGAAATGCAACCACATTTTATTACCAAATCAAGAAGAATACACCCAAAAACACGAAGATTATTACACCAAATCAAATACCATAGCAAAACCTAAGAAAATAGTAAAACAAAGATATCGTTGGTCATTGTTATGAGTTATCAACAAGATGGGGGGACGGCAGGGGGCTCCTCGTAGCCATCGTTGCAGCAAAGGAGGAGGCAATCTTGACTATTCTTTATTGGTGGTTAAGGTTCTTTTGTTTTAAATTTAATTTCACTTCAAAAAGGGTATAATTGTCATTCAACAATTTTTAATTATAAAATATACTTAAAAATTGATAAAAATTGTTATTTGGGTAAATATGATATTTTGAATCTTAATAAGGGCATATATGAAATTAACCCATATATACATATATATTTGTGTGAATGTTTATGCTCTTGAATTGATTCGCATGTTATTTATTTGGCTTTGATTTCATTCCTTAAGTTTGTTTCGTATCATGATCTCGTGACATCAGTTTGCTTTCCGGATTCGGATTCGTGGTTTTGTTCCTTGGATTATACGCCATAGTACGGGTACTACTGTGTGTGGTATGCCGGAAGTTGATGGCCAAGTAAAGATCCTGGAGTTGGATGGGTGAGGCTTTCTATGGTTGTGAATGAGTAGGGAACCTTGGCACATACCTGGTAGAGGAAGGTTGGCAGTGCGAGGCTTCCCATAATGCAATATTCTTACTCGAACTTTGGCATGAGCCCGAGAGGGGAAGGGCGGGGTGATGCATTGTTCTCATTATGTTTTTCGTTTCGATCATTTCGTTATTGATACATATCGTAGTTGAGTACATTTGGTTGTTAATCATGTTTTCTAGTTGTATCTTGTGTTATTGGTATGATATGTTATAATGATTTGACTATGAAATTCTTCGATCTTAGCACCCGGTACGTATTTGTTCACTCGGTTCCTTGTAAGTCTCGATTTGCATTCGGTATATGTTTTGAACTCTTTTACTAATATGAGTCTACCGTGTATGTGTATATATATGCACCATTGATATGTAATACTTAACTATCTAACTCACTAAGTGTTCACTTACTTTTAAGTGTTAACCCCTCTCAATCAAGAAGACAGATAAGGGAAAAGAAGCCGCAAATTGATTTGGAAGTTTATCGGTGGATTTTAAAGGCTACGAACTACTTTTGGTATGGATATGTAGTAGTTTATTGTTTTTGTTCCCTATAGATGTAGTAATTATTGTTCGTAGTAAGTTTTGTCGCGGGTTACATACATGTCCCGTTTATTTTTCTACTTAACTCGGTTTGTAAGTGAAAGTCCATTATGTTTGGTTTGGAATCGTGTTGTGGTTGGTAAATATCACTAAGTTAGAACGAACATTTCGAAGTTTTCTAGAAAAATAATATCCCGTGTTTTGAAGTTAATCACTCTATTTTAATTGGAGACTATGAAATTGGTAACTTGGGGTTTCGTAACCGAGGTGTTACAAATATGGTATCAGAGTAGTGGTTTGAGGGATTTAGATATTAGAAATGATATCTAGACTCAAACCTAGGCATTGAGATCGTATAGTAACTAAGCTATGATAAAATACGGGATATAGACCAATAGGAGAGACCTGGGATTGGTTAGGGAATAGGGGTAGAATATTATTGGACTTTTGTATGTATCATAAATTTCAGTACAATGTCTGAACGCGATTCGTCTCGCAACATACCGAGTGCTCAAACCATTGGGGATGACAACCCCAATTTTGAAGAGGTTGTTCAAGAAGATATTGGCAATGATGATGAAGCCTAATTATCTCGTACAAAGAGGTTATTGAAAATAATGAGTGATCAAACACGGGTCGCTCTTCAAGAACAAAGAATAGAGTTCGAAAGAAAGTTATTTGAGGTGCAAAATCCAGTTAATGCTCACAAACAGGATGTCGAATGACCGAAACCGGTAAATGATGACGTACCCAATCCAAAGTCCGATCGGCCATCTTTTAAAACATTTAAAAGCAGCAGGGTTACAGAGTTCTTTGGACAGACAACCCAGTACTTGCGATGCAATAGGTCAAAAACAGTAAAAAGGTATTTAGGGTTGTTTACGTACGTGAGGAGGATAAAGTACGTTATGCCACAACTACACTTACTGATCGTGCACTCACTTGGTGGAATGATACGTATTGATCGACGGATCCCAACACTCGGGATAGAATGACGTGGAAAGAATTTTAAGTGTTGTTATTCGAACAATACTGTCTGGATGATCTGAAACAGAAGCTCAAAAAGGAATTCCTAGAGCTCAAACATAAGTTAATGTCGGTAATTGAATACGAAACAAAGTTCAATCGGAAGCTTCAATTTGCCCAGCGGTTTGTACCAAGTGAGAAGGACAAGATTAATCATTTTGTTGCTGGTCTTCGACGAATTATTCGTGATTTTGTCACCAATCGCGAAGTATCCTCATTTACCAAAGCAGTTGAGTACACAAGGAAACGAGAGCATGATCTGAGTCTCCTTGACGATTCTGATATGCCTGAAAAACGACCCAGAGTTGAGAAAACTTTCTCGACCCCGACGTCTAAATCGTCTCAATTCTTCATTCTGAGAGAAGCTCAATTGTAGAGTACAGCCCGTACTACCTCACAGGCTTATACCATGCAGTCGAATGTGCCAAGGAACTGTAGCCGATGTGGTAAGAATCATCAATGACGATGTGGTGGTGATCAAACTTACTTGCAATGCTTTTGTTGTGGTGAAGTTGGGCATGTTCGAACTTAATGCCCTCAAAAGAAAAGGGCATGTTATAATTATGGCATGTTGGGTCATCGTATTCGAGAATGTCTAAAGAATAGACTGGAGGAAAGTACGGGGTTGGTACAACAACCGAGGCAACGACTGACACAGACATCGAGGGCTTCAACCAAAAAGGAGGAGGAACCAAAACCTCATGCCAGGGTATTTCAAATTACTACGGAGGAAGCCATGAATGATCTCGATGTCGTTATGGGTATATTTCTTGTTAACTCTTGGCCTGCTCGTATTTTATTTGATCATGGAGCAACTTATTCTTTTGTGTCACATTATTTTACTCGATTTTTAGAGTCTATGCCTTCTATGCTTGATAAGCCATTCACTATTGATACGGCTGGCGGAGTCATTTTAGATGTCGAAAAAGTATATAAGGATTGTGTGTTAATTCTTCATGAGTATATGTTTTCAATTGATCTGATCCCAGTGGATATACACGGCTTCATTCGACCGAGTGCTTCACCTTGGGGTGTACCGGTACTGTTTGTAAAGAAGAAAGACGGTTCATTCCGGATGTGCATCGATTATAGAGAATTGATCAAGGTAACGATTGAGAAAAAATATCCATTACCCCGTATCGACGACTTGCTTGACCAACTCCAAGGTGCAAGCTATTTCTCAAAGATTGATCTTAGGTCTGGTTATCACCAGCTGAAAGTGTGTGTGATAGGAGGGATAGCAACCCCCTTATGAAAATGGAGTAACTTTTTTTTAATATATATTATATAGTTTACTTTATTTGTGTTAATTATAACTATTACGTGATATATAAATCATCAAATAATTTTTTTGGGGAATTTGTTTAGTTCTGTCAAGTCCAGTTCTAGGCGTACCAAACACCAAACAAATACTTGTTATGTCCTACTCCCTTATCCGTATTGTCCACTTTTGTTTCATCCTGTCCAATTATGTCTGCGTACAAAACACTGCCTAATAGAAAACTGATTAAAATGATTAAAAAGAAGTTAACGATTGTCAAATGGGAGAAAAAAAACTAGTATAAAATACGAGGATCAAATCTAAATTTTGGATGTTTTTATCCAGATTCTGAAGAAGCGATTTTGCCTCCTACTTTCATGTACATGTTTATTTGAGGTTGCCGTGATGGAAAATGTTTTTTTTTTTGGTATAAAAGAAATCTAAATTTTCAAAGTTGAAAGATGATGGCATGCGTTTGAACTTGATACCCCATCGGGAGGGAAGAAAAAAAATTTCTTTTTTACTGATATTATAATATTAGTTGTATTCTATGTTGTGGTAGAAAAGGGTTGATTGAGTTTTTGTAAAATTTATTGTTGATGCAAGCTAGTAGCAGCAGTGAAGTTAAGTGAAAGAGTTTGATTGAGGTAAGATTAACAACTTTCTGCTTACATAAGAGTGGATTGGATTGGATTTGTTAGTGATTGTAGTATTCATGTTATTTATTCAGTATGATTTTACACAATTGAAATACATGAGATTTTTAGACCTATCTTTTGTAATCTAGATTACTAGTGGTTAAAAAGAAAATGCTAATATTTTGTGATTTGCAGATGGCGGAATCTCTGAGCCTTCCGTTGATCGATCTTTCATCATCTGATCGAATCTCCACCGCTACTTGTATCCGCCAGGTCTTGTTTCTTTGCTTTCATCATCCCATTCCAATTCCAGTTCCAGTCCTAATCCATGGTGTTTCTTGCTACTTCTAGGCTTTTATATCATCATGTGACACTTGAATTTTTATCATAAGAAAAAACAGGAGATGATGGAGATAAACAACTTAATGCTTTAGGGCCCTATACTTACTTTTACTATTTCTTTTCAATGAATTAATTTAGGCTTGCATGGACTATGGCTTTTTTTACCTCATCAATCATGGGGTAGATGATCAACTGTTAGAAAATGTGTTTGATGAAAGCACAAAGTTTTTTTCACTTCCACTTGAAGAGAAGATGAAATTGGCTCTCAAGGGGAACTTGGGTTTTGCACCACTTCATGCAGAGAACCTTGATCCCTCCTCTACCACTTCTAAAGGTACTGTTACCCCACAACTCATTCTTCATCATTTCGTTATTGCCAAGTGCTTCAATTATACTATTGAAATGTTGCCCTAATCTGCATACAAACTCTATGTTACATTTTAACACGATTCATTATATATACTAATCGAGACAAGTAATCCAATTCTTGTATGATTCCACTACAGGAGATTCGAAAGAAACTTTTCATATCGGTCCTTTACAAGGCAATGAGGGACACCTTAATCAATGGCCTTCTGAAGGTGCTAACATTTTATGCTTGTTTTATACATACATACACATATATATATATATATTTTCTTGAGCCTCATTCTTACTATCTAGAAGGAAATTCCAGACTTGTTACCTTCTTGGAGATTTGTAATGGACAAGTACTACAAACAAGTATTGTAAGTGGTGTCTGTTTTATTTTATTTTATTTTATTGTGCTTATTTGGCAATGTATATCTACATCTATGACCTTCTTGAATCCTTAAGCCAGCCAACTGAAAATATATACATGAGATTCTGATGGGATGCCATTAATTAACAGGTCTACTGGGAAAAAGTTGAGCTCTTTGATTGCACTGGCTTTGAATTTGAATGATGACTTCTTTGAGAAAGCAGGAGGGGCCTTAAATCCACCATTTGGTGTCCTACGATTGTTGCACTATCCAGGTGAAATATTAGGGTTGCATGGCCAAAAATTCACCTAATTAGAATTGGATTAGCACAACACATAATATTAAGTGTTTGAATGTAGGTGAGATGGGGGTTTCTGATGAGGTTGTATATGGTGCTTCTGCACACTCCGATTATGGAATGATCACCCTTTTGGCAACAGACAGTGTCCCTGGCCTCCAGGCAAGCAATATAAACTTTGTTTCAACGTTGCATTGAATTGGATTTTAACTCTTTTTTTCTTTTCCTATGTTGACAGGTGTGCAGGGAAAAACTTAAACAACCACAGATTTGGGAGGATGTTAATCATGTGAAAGGGTGAGTTTGTCGTATGATTCTAGGAAACTAGAGTCGATAAGGGATTTTGTTATACATATATGTATATATTTGCCATAGCAATAATGTACATTAAGTCAACAATTTCTCTTTTTGCTAAGAATGGCTACTTTCTGAATTTGAATTGGTTACCAAATATTGATAGAATAAGATCCCTCTATGTTATCCTCATAATGAGTATGAATGAGTAATAGGCAATCATTTCATCAAAGTATGTGACGGATGATGATAGGTTGTTGTTGATGTATGTTGTTGTAGAGCCTTCATTGTTAATCTTGGCGACATGATGGAGAGATGGAGTAACTGTTTGTTCCGGTAAAATCATGTTGATGAGAAACACAATCTTTTGTTTTACCTTCATCCTATCCTTTTGTAAATGAATACGAAAAAATTGAATGAAATATATATTGCAGATCAACGCTACACCGAGTTATGCCTATTGGGAAGGAGCGATATTCTGTAAATACTATTCCTAATTAGCAATCGATTTGAAATCTTCCCTTATGTTTATTTGCTTAGAAAGATTATGATATGTTATGGGTGCAGATTGCTTTCTTTTTGGAACCTAACAAGGATTACGTAGTGGAATGCTTGCCAAGCTGCTACAGCGAATCATGTCCTCCGCGGTAAATATGAGTAATTGATGTTAATGTTAGTTATGGTTGGATGGTTGTTTCATGTTAATTTGTTTGTATGGTTTCTGTATGTGTAGCTTTCCTCCAATCCGCAGCGGAGACTACATCAAAGATCGTATCACTGCTACTTATTCAGCTTCATAATAACTACCTTCCTTGTATTAATTAAAACTACAATATTTGATTCATATATGCTTTTTATGTATGTAGTAGTACCTAAAATATATCTGTGGTATATGATCAAGTAAATGAAGCAACTGGAAACAAAATAGAAGTTGGTTTTGTTTTCATGTGTTGAAGATGTTAATAATGACACAACACAAACATCCAAGAGGAATCTCCGAATCTTACAATGATCATAGCCAGAGGCGGATCCAAAAAATTTAAAGACGGGGGTCGGAATTTAAGTAACATAATATTATGAGAATCATTATCGGTTTTGAATGTTGACATTTTTCTAAAAACATTTTCTTTTTTCTAGCAAATTAATATAAATTTTCATTTTCCTAGGTAAATAATAACAGAATTAACATTTACCCAAAACAATTAATGAAAACTTAATATTTAGACATTAAATAACAATATCAATCCTAACAATATATATTTTAGAGTTAAAAAGGAGGTGTCACCTATTTCAATTCCAATGATTTTATTAAAGATAATGATTGTAATATTTTATCGTATTAGTACGTTATAATGATTATACTCTGTAACAATTTAGCTTAAACAACTTTAAGAAAATTGTATGTATACAATACCTACTTGTAAATTTGAAACTGAGGAATTATATGCATTACTAAACAGTACCCAATATTAAATTTTTTTTTTGTAAAGATGGCAATTTTATAAAAGCAACAACAGAAACAAGCACGGCTTAGAGCCACGTCCAAAGCCAAATGGCAAAAAGTGCAAAGGCACACAGAAGCAAACAAAGAGGAAAACAGGAACCAAAACACAAAAACCCAAACAAAATACCAAAACAAGGTATCCCGCCGCGAGTTACACACCATCATCGCCAAGCAGAACGCCCCGTTGATGCTTCTTCCAGGCCACCCGACCCTTTACGATGCCTAAGATGTGGGTGGCAATTTGCTTAACTGGCCGCTTTTCACTCGTGAATAATCTCCTATTTCGTTCACACCAAATACCATAGACAGCAGCCGAGAGAATTAGCTTTCGTTCAAAGGATTTTGGGACCGTATTAACGTCAGAGATAGCCTGCACAATTGCATCCCAATTACTTGGAAACGATATCCAAGCAACATCACCGGTAACCAGCTTCCATAATTCCTTTAAAAAGGGGCAATCAAAGAAAAGATGAGAATGAGAAAATATATGAATGGAAGGTTGACACACATTAATTAATTAACCAGCTTCCATAATTAATTAAATTCTTAATTAATATATACTTTTATCAAATAGTTTATAACATGTTGTAAATGAACATGTAAATGATTATATACATAAAAATAACACTTTTAACAAAATAAAATAATAAATAATACTTGAGCGAACGATATGTAAAAAATAAATATATGTAAATCAACCAAATGACAAAATATATGAATGGAAGGTTGACACACATTCAATGTTTAAGGTCAATGATTTCATTATTTGCTTAAGTTGAAGGGTTTTATTGGAATTATCTTAAAATTGGGGGTCAAACTAGTAAAAGTTGGGGAGTCAAAACATAATGTTGTAAATAAAAGCTAAATTTATTATATAAAAAAACTATTGTTTAGGATATGTTACGGGGGTCATATGACCTTCTTTTTGAAACATGAATCTGCCCCTGATCATAGTAACCCGACTGAGTAGTGCTTTTGAAAGTTTCAATCTTCTTTACTATATAATAAAAGAAAGGGTTAATTACATGGGTATGTATCGAACTTGTTACGTTTTATCATTGTATGTACCAAACTTATAAACTTACCATTGTATGTATCGAAATTTCTAAAATTGCCATTGTATGTATCCAACTTTATCAAAACCTCAAGTTCGATACACTTTCGTGACAAGTAGAATACATTCAATGATTGGTTTTGATAAAGTTGGATACATACAATGGCAAGTCTAGCAAGTTTGATACATACAATAATAAGTTTATAAGTTGAGTACATACAATGATAAAACGTGACAAGTTCGATACATACCCATGTAATTAACCCTCAAAGAAATAAGCCAAAAGATTTTAGTTATTTCAGTTGAGAAACCGTTTTTACACAGTACAACATTTAAATCCCTAAAATTTCAAATTCAATCCACGATTACAAAGCAGCCGATTTATCATCGTAATTCATCCTTGTCCATTGCGTTTTGCCACGGCGATCAGGGAATTAGGTTTGTAGTCCTCGAGTATTGATCTTATCTGGTTACATCTCTTATCTCTTAATCCATAAGGTTTTTTCTGTTTGTTTTGTTTGTTTCTGTCTTTATGGATTTCAGGTCAATCTAATGTTTCTTTGTGGGATGTGGTACTTGTTTGCAGCTTATATGGAGCAAAGATGGTGGCTAATTTAATTATATGAAGAATTCTTCAATTTCTTGCAAACATGTAAAAAAATAAACTGCCATACTTATGTAAGTGTGTAGAAGTAAGCCCTATATATGAAATACTAAAATCTTCATCCTTATAAGTGTATAGAAATAAGAACAAATCCGTCTTATGGGTGCTTTCTTTTTTACTTCGATGTTTCTGTAACTTGGTTTACTAGAAAAATTAAGCTTCCATTGTTGGACTAAGATGGCTATAATTAGTATATTCGGAACCAACTGCTTGTTATCGAAATTTCTAATTGTGATTATTTCTGTAGAATATTTGGATACTGACTTGAACAAGTTGGTTGTTGGCAAGAAGATTGTTGGGTATGGCAATGGGGTTTAGGTTAGTTGAGGAAAAATGATATGAAATCAGGTTGCTATTGGATTTTGAAATGAAATTGTAGGAACTATATCCATGTATAACACATTCATTTGATGGACAGATGCACAACTGCAATTGAATTGTGAGCCCCCAAATGGAGGAATTCAAACTTTGAATTTCTTGTTGTATGATGCTATAAAAGCCTTTATTTATGTCTTCTTTTTGTTGATTTGGCAAGTATAATTTCTTCTTTTATGATACAATTACGCTTTGAATTTTCTCTTTATCAAGAAAAGGGAAATCAAACCAATTTTGTATAGTAGAGATTAGAAATGAATTACCGGGGCTCCTAATTCTTTCAAGTTCGCCATCTTGAAGCAGTTAATTTTTGTGATCTTGAACCCTTAATTTTTTCCTCTTTTTAACTCCTTGATTCTGTTGGTTTTGTAAGTGTTAATGTTCTTGTAGGGTATGAAGACATGGATCTATGAAGAAGTTTTAAGGAGCTACTTCATTTTTAAGGGAATTCGTTATCCTGGTGAAAGATTACTGTGAGTTGCTTAAGAAAATGAGATGAGACCTACTTTAAGGTGCTTAGAATCCTCTCTGACATTCATTTTTATATCATTTTCACAGAAAATTAAAATAATCAGAAAGCAGGGATATAGCTAATTGCCTTTATGCTCTCTAAGTAAGCACATCTACAGTTTTTTTGGTAATGTCGTTGTTGTAATCTTGATGGTAATGTTCTAGGTCCTAATACACTGCCTTTTGTAACTTATGAGTCGTTTTCTATGAATGGTTCTCAATTATTTATCAAATTACAGGTATTGGGAACTTTTATAGTTTCCTTTTCAATAGCAATTTCCATAAGGGGCCTGGTTCTGTTTCTCAGGGCTGTATTTAATGTCATTCTTTGCTATGGTCTTGTGTAGTTTTGGTGGTGAAAATTCTATACAACTGTTATTCTAAATGTGGCACTTGATGTACTAAAGAAAGATGATATGTCGGCAGCCATATTTGCGCCTGGATGGGTTTACGAGATTAAGCAACCCCTAATTTTTCAGAATCGGTATCATCTTCCTTCACTATTGATGAATTTAGCTCCGCTTTCTTTCTTTTCTTTTTTCTCTCAACCCTTCTATTATGCTTTGTGCCTAATTTGTAATATGCATTTTTAAGCAAAAAATGTGGAACACCCTAATAGCCATTCATTTGTCTGATATGCACATATGCATAAAAGTAATTGAAAGTATATATACTTTTATGCACATACTACATATACATACCAGACAAATGAATGAATGGTTATTAGGATGTTCCTCATTTTTCTGTTATTTATGGTTTTTCTCAGAAACTGAGTCTATATATGTATATATAGTATATAGTTTTACTTCAGCCAAACGCATATGTAGGAATTTTATTCTAATCTATTATTAGGTGCTGGAGTCTTGTTTGAGAAATCATAGGGAATAATGCAAAGTTACCCCAAAGTTCTTCATTTACTTTTTTATCTCTCAAAATGAACCAACAGGCAATGTTAAATATATATAATGTAGGTGAACCAGTTGTTTTCCCAGTTTTATATTTTCTATCCTATTGACTATTTTTCTCCCCTTTTTGTCGTCAACTGTTGGTCATCTTTGATTCTATATTTGGTCTGTGATGATTAAAACAACATTAATCTCCAATAATGAAGTCTTCTATTACCCTTTTGAATCCGACACCCACGAAATTTGACTATTTCTATTTCTGTGTCTATCGTACTCTTCGAATTCTATTTTCGGGTGAGATGTACTGTGTTTGTTTGATTTTTTTATTTGTTTGATAAGAGGTAAAGCCTAATGCAAGAGAGAAATGTATTACTTTCATTCAAATGTATTACTTTTTAGGTGATAATTGTGGGATGTGAAGGCTAATATAGATTATAAGCAAAAGAACATATCTCTGACTCTCTCTCTCTCTATATATATATATACTATGTATTTGTGTTCTCCAAAGTTCTGTTATCTGGTTCTATGAATGATTTTTGTTTTATCAAATAAATATTCTCATGGTTTTAGGAAGAAGATGAAGAGCATGATTCAAATCTCTTTGTGATGGCAATTTATCCTATAAGGTATGTTCAGTATTCTTAATGGTTATCTCTTTGATATTCGGTGATTGTAATGGAGGTATATGGATGGATTTTATGTGGTTATTGGTTTTGATTTGTGAAGTAGCTACTGCCTCCTATGTGTCTTCCATGTTATGCTTATGTTTTATGTGGCCTGTAGTTGTAGCTTCTGTTTGTTTTTATTTAAGCTGATTTGTTGGATTTGTTTTTTTTGTTGGACTGCTGTTTGTTGGCCTTGGTGCAATAGGTGTTGATACTCCAGTGGCGGACATGTGAGTAACGCATAAGAACCTGCCTAAATATTTTGATGTTTTTGTCCTATGACAACAAATTCAACTACTTGCGGTTTTTCGCATATTCGCTTGCAATCCTATTTAGCTTTGTTGTTCAAATGTGGTGTTTGATCAAAATTGATTTGATGTCCTATTGAATTTGTATAGTTAATTTTTTGTTCAGCTTGGCTCCTGTTGTTGGGTTTCAGATGCATTGGCTCCAAGTTCGTACTCTGGATGGTTTCTTGCAATTTCCAAAGCGTTCTCTGGTCCTGCGTACCGTTTATGATAAATTAGGTTTTGTTCGATGTCTCCTTTCCGATGTCTTATCGTCTTTTGATCTGTGATGATAAGGCTAAATTTTGTTTTGGGCTATCTATTGATACGAGCCTCATCAAGACTTTATGTATGGATGGTGGACCTTTGTGATTTCATAGGCTTAAATAATTTAATTTGTTGGTGTTGGGTTTTATTTGGACGATGTTCTATCAAATAAAAATGTGTGTACATGTGCAAATGGATATGAGTTCTCGCTTTCACTTTCAAGATGTTTCACACCGCATCGCGCGCAGGCACGTTTCTAGTTGGAGAAAAAATAGTTTAGAATCCTCATGTTATCCATTTTATTCTCTTTATGTTTAATCACCATTTACGTCTTGACTTCTTTCTTTTTTCTCTTTTTTTTTTCTTTTAGTCATCCATCTATAAACAAAATATTTTTATCTAAAAAGTAAACTAATTACATCCAATGATTAATATTTTGTATAGGTTTTTTTGTCCAATCTAAACGGATAAAGCTTTTAGGGTGCGTTTGGTACGCAGACGGGACAGGACGGGACAGGTTGGGACAGTTGTTCAGTGTTTGGTAAGCAATAACATGCTGGGACAGGACAGAACAGAATTGGTTAAAATGACTAATTTACCCCTAGTTTAAAACTTGCAACTATTAACCAACAATTAACCAAATCGATGAACAAAGAAAGAAAGATCATAAAAACGAGCATAGCAGGTTGCCGGTGAGCAGGTTGACGGTGAAGGAGGTTGCTGGTGAGCAGGTTGACGGTGAAGGAGGTCGCCGATGAGCAGGTTGACGGTGAAGGAGGTTGTTGGTCGAGCAGAGCAGGTCAACGGTGAAGGAGGAGCAGATCAGGTCGTCGGTGAAGGAGTTCGCCGGTGAGCAGGTTGATGGTGAAGGAGGTTGCTGGTCGAGCAGAGCAGGTCGACGGTGAAGGAGGAGCAGATCAGGTCGCCGGTGAAGGAGTTCGTCGGTGAGCAGGTCGAGCAGAGCAGGTCTCCGGTAAAGGAGGTCGTTGGTGAGCAGGTCGCCGGTGAAGGAGGAGAAGAGCAGGTCGCCGGTGAAGGGGGCGGGTGAGGAGCTCACCGGTGAAGGAGGTCGTTGGTGAGCAGGTCGCCGTGTGAAGGAGGTCGCCGGTGAAGGAGGTCGCCGGTGAGCAGGTCGCCGGTGAAGTAGCTCGCCGGTGAGCAGGTCGAGCAGAGAGAGATCGATTGTTGAAGTGACTGTGTGAAAGAGATGAATTAACTTTTTGTTTTGGAGGGTATATTGGTCAAAAAATGCCTGTTCTATTTAGTCCTAGGGGTGGGAGGTAGAACAAGGTTATCCCACAATGTGTTCCATTTAGTTCCACTTAGTTCTTCATTGGTGTGTGCCAAACGTGGGATAGGACTGTCATGTCGTGTCCTGTCCCACCTTGTCCAGCGTACCAAACACACCCTTAGGTTTGTTTTCTTTATGCCAGTATTTGCTACAAACGATTCTTTTAGATTTTGTTTGAGAATTTGCTTTAAACTAGGTTTTTTGGCCCCGCGTTGCAGGGGAGAGGAGGGGTTATAAAAATATTAAAAACTAAAGCAACAAAAAACAGTTGAAATGTAATATAAACGATAGGACAACTATGACGCAAGAGTCGAATCATTATTAACCTAGAAAAAAAATTCATGAGAAAATATAAAATTGAAATCGGGTTAATGTAGTTTTTGTTGCAGTCAATTTTAACCATACCAATTAAAATTAGAATGATTATTTTTGAACTTCTAGAATCCTACACCCAAAAAGTCCACAGTTTCCAATATGAAACATATATGTATTACATTTTTTGACTTCTTTCCTAGAGCATATAACATGACATTGAACATATTTGGTAACGAACAATAAGATTGATAACATCGAATACATTTGGTTTGAAATTTTATCAAACATGTGATGATCACTAATAAAAGAAACATGAGATTGATAATGAACAATATTCATGCACTAAAAGGGATAATCATTTGCGAACTCCAAAAACGGTATAAACCGTGCGAACCAATTCACACTCTTGATCCAAAAAGTTAACGGTTGAGATAGAGGTGGTTATGATTTATTTTGATTTTTGATTTTTTTTTTCTAAATATCCATCCATATCTTGACCATTGATTTTTTTGGATCAATAGTATGGATTGGTTCACACAGTTTATACATTTTATTTGGGTTTACAAATGATCTTCCTTCCATGTGTATATATATATACTAGTAGTGTGCCCGCGCAATGCGGCGGGGTGTCAAGTTATATAGTGAAATGAGAAACAGACTCAAACATACTTCGTATATTTCACTCAAAATCATGGTCTAGATAGATAAAATGAACACATGCGTTTGTTTCTTGAAGTCCATACACTTCTCGATAAATTACTTACAAAACATAAATTACATACATGTTTTAGTCATATACAATCATCACTCATAATTTCTCGATAAACAACATTTGATGTATAGACTCCGTCTTGCTTGAACGTTTTGGTAGGCTTCACTAATACCTTCGTAGTACCACGTGATATCCCTCTGGACAATGCCACATAAAGTTGGCTGTGAGAGAAAACCGAGTCTGGTAGATATACACCTACCACCGGGATTGTCTGCCCTTGAGCTTTATTGATTGTCATAGCAAAACAAAGTCGAATCGGAAATTGTTTCCTCTTTAACTTAAACGGAAACATGTCATCTTCAGATGGGCATAGAGGAATTCTTGGTAAAAATACCCTCTTACCAGCATGTTGGCCAACAACTATTTCTGCATCAATGATATTCCGCTGAAAACCTCTACATATCAACCTCGTGCCATTGCACAATCCATTTGAGGGATCGATATTCCGCAAGAGTATTATCGGACATCCGATTTTAAGTCGAAGGTAGTGAGGGGGTAAACCGCTAACGTTCAGTGAGTTTAAGTACTCCATCGGATATAAGCTATTTTTATCATCTTCTGCTTCGTCAAAACTATAGTAGACTTTTTCCTCTCCACATAATCTTTCGATCAACTGATCGTTAATCTCGTCAACATGATCATTTTTTGTTGTTAGAATCGCCCTTGAAATGATGTAATTTGAATCAGTCCCGTTGGTTTGAAGAGAAGGAAAGATTGCATCAATCAAAGCATCCTTCGAATCATTTTCATTGGTGTAAGGAATTGCCATGTCATCGGGTATGCGAATAAAGTTTCCGTCTAATGAATCTTCATCACCATTGCCAACTCGTAACAAAAAATCCGAAAACCATGGATCAGTAAATGCTCGCATATTGATCCTTAACCACAACTTTTTCATCGAAGACCAAATAGGTGACATCCGTAGGCTAGAGTCTACGATCTGTGCTCGGGTTCCGTGTCTCATTACCGGCAACACCTATCTAAAGTCACCTCCCATAATCATTATCTTTCCACCAAATGGGAGTCTCACACCGGTTATGTCTTGCATTGTTCTATCGAATGCCTCCACTGCCTGCCTCTTTGCCATTGATGCTTCGTCCCAAATGATTATTTTTGCAGCTTGGAGTAGTTGAGCAGTTCCACTTTGTTTTTTATATTGCACATCGAATTATTACTAAGATTGAGGGGAATCTTGAACCGAGAGTGAGCTGTTCTCCCCCTGGCATGTTATTAGCGGCAACACCTGATGAAGCAGTCGCGAGTGCAATAAGTCCACGAGAACGAACGTTAGCAAGCAAAGCTTTGTACAAAAATGTTTTTCCAGTTCCACCTGGACCATTTAGAAAAAAACACCCGGCCAATCATTATCCACATGCCTCATAATCTCATCAAATGCATGCATCTGGTTCGCATTTAGAGAGTTCCGGTCACGTCAGTGTTCGTCTTCCACAATTATGGAGTGCTCCTCTTGTACCACACGAAATCCTCGTGATTTTAAAGTGGTAGCTGCATTTAAGCTTGGAAGATCAAAATCGTCGAGGTTCTTACCCATGGATTGTAAAAAGAATGCGATGTCTTTAAGAACCATATCTCGGGCTACCTCAGCATTCCCATGGTGACGTGTATGATCTTCAGACAGTGAGTCATAGTGTTCATCCCATAACTTGCGAACATCTCCCGGCTCACAATAGATCAAGATCGTTGCAAATAGTCGTCTAAGAGCACATGGAAATTGAAATACGGAGGCCTCGGCAAGACAATGCGATAAATTATCGTTGGTCTCTATTAACCCTCTCTCAAGAGATGCTTTTCGAAAGGTTGGATGCAAAACACCATTAACCGTGTAAAGATCTTCAAAGCACGTAGGCCCACTAATATGAGACTGGAGTAGGCGTAGATAATAGCGTTCTCCTTCAGCAGGATTAGCAGAAACCAATCGTCCTCTCATTGATCCGTGTCTTCGAGGATTACATATACGTGAATTGGCATTCCATGTGTAATGATTCGGGAAGTCTTTGTATAAATACTGCCTCGCCCTCAAGTCTGTTTTGTTCCTCTCAAAAAATGCGGTCAACATCGATCTTTTATCCCTCTCTCTATTAACAATATCTGTCAATATATCATTTTCTCTAAACCTAACCAATTGCTTATTTGGAAGATGGACCTGCAAAGACATCACACAAGGGTGGATTTGAGAATGTGTAAAGCTAAAAATCCGCCAAATTGCCTCATGTGGTGAAACATAGCGTGCGTCTTGGAACCTCTTTATCTCGTTAACAACAACCTCTTCTCTATCAGGATCCACATGAATAACCTGTTTGTCATGACCCTTGTAAACATACTTGAAGAGATATTTCACAGATATTATACTTGAACAAACCTCAATATTGATGTGACAATTGAACATCATCAGCAACTTTGGGTTATATGGCACGACCCATCTGTTATCTAGGATATTGCCTCGGACATTCACCTCTATTCCATTGTTTCTCCTTCGATACAATGGATATGAGTTATCTGCCTGAGTCGTTTTGTCGTTAAATTGTTGAGGGTACCTAAAACGACACTTTCTTGGCTCACCTTCCATACAAGGGCTGGACGGTCGTAAATAACCGTAGGGACCATGCATCATGTGCTTTATCACCAACTGGTACAGCTCCGGATACTTTGTCGGGTCCGGGATTTCAGCACTAACGAACTTGTCATAATGGTCTGCATTTGTGATCTTGTATTCCCGTTTCATAATCATGAGGAAATGTGCATGTGGCAGACCACGTTTTTGAAACTCGATAACATAAACCACCAGCTCGATACTTAGTCCGTCCTCCCTTTATGATTTTTCCAACTACATCTAAAAAATATATCTAGTTTAGAATATTCATTAGATATAAAAAAAATTAAAATATAAATGTAACAAAAAGTTATTATTTACCGATTAACATTTTTCTTGTAGTTGTATCTTCAACAAGAGCTTGAATCGAAGTAACCAATGGATAAAACACTAACCCCCTTTCAACATAGTTTAATGGAATAAACCTTGTGTTTCTACTGATATCAATAAAGAAATCATTGCGAACCAAGCTATATTTTTCATATCTTGGATATTCATGGTAAGTGAATCCAACTTGGAAATGCAACAAAGAGAAAACGCCACCCACCAAATTTTGTTGTGTGTACAAATTCACTATACTATTTGGAACAACTGCAAACATTTTATCCCTCTAATATATTAGTATTAGATTATACTTGTTAGTATCATTGGAAAAAATATATTATTTGAAAACAAAAGAAATTGAAAATTTGAACTTACGTTTTTATCGAGTAAGATAATATATAGTTTTTCTTGCTCTATATCCTCCCAAACAAAATCAACCACAACAACTGATAAATTGCACCAAGCAAGATAATGTGCACTACATAGTGATGCAAATGCTTCATAATTGAGATGTTGATCCATATCTAAGATAAAAACGATAGTGTAAGTAGCAAATAAAATGAGAAATATGAGAAATACAATGGCAAATAAAATTATTGTTAATACTAAAGTACCAACTAATTCAATATCCTATAAACGCATATTTAATTAAACCAAGAAAAATTCACTATAGTTAAAGCAAAAATTAACTATTAAATTTGTACCATACAGTAATCCTTTAAAAGCAAAAAAAGATATTTTTGTCAACGTTTTTTAAGCAAACTAATATCAAAGATAAAGATTCCCAAATGTTGTTTCTAAACGGGTTTATAACTTGTAAGGGTAACTAACTATTTAATTTGTACAAATGTTACCATTAAACTATTTTTTGTACTCAATAGACCATTGAACTCTTTTTTTTTGTACACATAATACCATTATGACCGGGAATAGCCGGTTTTGACGTGGATCTGTACACATTATACCATTGAACTATTTTTTTGTATACATTATACCATTGAACTATTATTTTTTGTACACATTATACCATTAACCTTTGATATGTTTACAAAAAAGGTGGAAATTCCTTAAACATAGGAGTCAACCCGGTCAAGTAATCCTCTTCGTTGCTCTCTGTCTCGATGGAACCCATGACGGACTCCACCGGAGAACTCAGATCCAACCCGAACCCGTAAAACCCAGTGGAAGAGCCCTTGTTGTTGTTGGTGGTGGGTTTTTCCTTTTCGAGCAAGAAGTCCATGAGTATGTCTTCGTTGTTAAGGAACTCCGGTGAATAAATGGGTTTTAGTATGAGAAGGAGAAATGGAGAGTGGTGGTTGGAGGAAGGAGGTGGTGGCGGTGGTGGTGATGGTGGTGGTGATTGTGTCTTGAAGAAGAATAAGAGAATGCCTACTCATTGCCACCTTTTTTGTAAACATATCAAAGGTTAATGGTATAATGTGTACAAAAAATATTAGTTCAATGGTATAATGTGTACAGATCCACGTCAAAACCGGCTATTCCCGGTCATAATGGTATTATGTGTACAAAAAAAAGAGTTCAATGGTCTATTAAGTACAAAAAATAGTTTAATGGTAACATTTGTACAAATCGAATAGTTAGTTACCCTTACAAGTCATAAACCCTTTCTACACATACATAAGCAAGCAAACTAACATCAAAAACCCAAAAAGTAGTAGATATAGTTTTAATGCCAAGCCGGCCATACATAAACCGAAAATAAACAAAGTTTACGACAAATAAAAATCCAAAACACCTAACCACAATCGTTCCCCAAAACACTAAGTCTTCCTTCTACTCACTCTTCCTCTAACACCATGTCCGCAGGATAATGAAGGGCCCTCACATGATCTTCATAAGACTCATTTGGACGATAATTCCAGATAAGTCCCAAACTCGGACCATGATTGTATTGGTGTGCCCAGCTAGAAAAGTATCCTCTAACCAATCCTACGTAGTTTAAGGCCATTCCTCGATAGTATAGATCACGATCTCCTAAACGCTTCTTCAACGATCGGGCAATGATCCTCCTTTCCCATTCAATCTATTTGCAAGTCCTTACCAATTTGTGGTAGATCTTATAAAGTTTCTTACATTCCGTAATCTCCTTGTCCAAGTTCTCTTGTAGCTTAAAATTCACAGCTTGCAAGTCACTCATCAACTCTCTAACTACATCTATTTCCGATTCAACCCTATTTAGTTCTTTGCTTAAAAAGGCATTTTCTTCTTTTAAATTCTTTATGGTATCTTGTAAGTCCTCATGGGTGGGCGTACGGGGTCTATACTCTGATGGATCATATGAATCCTCCAATGGAGCATTCACACTACTCCTAGAGTGATGACTGGACCGGCTAGAGGTCATGCGACTACTTCGACCAACTCCCCCGTGTGGACCCAGACCGGCTAGAGGTCATGCGACTACTTCGACCAACTCCCCCGCGTGGACCCAGACCTACGCTCCTAGCTTCTTCAACACGTTATGATTGAAGTCTTGTGCAAACCATTGTCCTACAAAACCATAAAGATAAAGCTATCGTTTTTTGGTATATATCATTAAAACCTAACAACTTATTCTAAACTAAAAAAATTCAATTTACTCTAAAATTAATAACTTATTTCTCTTGAAGATATCAATAGTTACCTAAAATCGTATCTTAAATCTATATTACTATATAAAATTGATTTACTAAAACTCATATGATCCTAAATGTTTTTTATTATTAGGTAGGCAGTTACAACTAATTCCTAAATATGATCCTAAAGTTGGTAAGGTAATTTAGGCAAGCATTTACAAAAGTACTAATTCTCAATCAACGAACACATTGCTAGCTTACTACATTTTATACTCAAAGATTTCTAGTATGAAGTTCAATTAACCATTCAAGTTCAAGAACTCAAAGATTTCTACTATGAATTTTCTTGCTAAATTAAAGGTAGTACTTATAATTTTTGTAAACATATATTTGTTATATATATATTTTAGTATTTGGTTAATAAAGTGAAATCTTTTTATATGAAACAACCAAAATTTAGTTTTTTTTTTCTTTTATTGTTTTACAGTTTTTTTCTAAACATAACCATGTTAAAATCTAAGATTGGGTTGGGATGAGTTAAAGAAGAGTTAAGAAATAGGGAACGAGTGATAGATGAACGTGGGTTAAGAAATGGGGTTAGGATGAAGGTTTTGTTGACTGGTTTGAAAAAGAGAAAAGGAGGAGAGAGAAAGGGTAAGAATTAGAGAGAGATGGGTAAAACTACACCCTTTTAGTAATTACTTTTGAAACAACCCCTATTTGGTAATTATTTTTTGAAAATACACCTATATGGTCAAAAACTCCACATACATACACACAAAGTTATTTCCTTCTTGATTTTAAGATCCGATTTGGAAACCAAACATTAAAGTTTATAAATACTGTGTGTGTATATATATACACACACATACATACACACGTGATTTGCAGAATCTCAACCACTTGCATAGTAATCGGAGTTTAAATAATGTCATAAAGATTATGTAACATGCTATATCAACAATTCTAGTGTAAAGGAAATAGTAATACTATAATTTCTAGCAGTAGGAAATTACTAATTCTTTCCTTAGGAACATAAGAGCCATTTCAAAAATCAAAACATTAAAAATCATAAAAGTATTTATATAAAATGGCAGAACCTTCAACCACTCACAAAAAACTGGTGGGTTCTATTTTGGAAGATTATGGAAATGAAAAGTCAAGCTCAAGAACGAAACCCCGAAAAAAACTTTATTCAGCAACAAAGATAGATTTTTCTAAACAGAATAGAAAAAAACCATAGGAAAATCGATAGCAATAATCACAGAATGTATCTTTTCGACCATTGTAGGATGTACAAGAGGATATTCACTAATTACAATAACCCAAGTTGACATTGAAAGCGTACCTGAGGTAATGAAACCTCGAAAAGAAACCGTGAAGCTTTGTGAAATCGATGCAAAACCTTAAGATGACTCTGATCTGAATCAACATGAGAAAAACATGTAAGCAAAA
Source organism: Centaurea solstitialis (assembly GCA_030169165.1). Lineage (NCBI taxonomy): Eukaryota > Viridiplantae > Streptophyta > Magnoliopsida > Asterales > Asteraceae > Centaurea > Centaurea solstitialis. The sequence continues at coordinate 35,093,953 of CM058040.1, forward strand.
TAAGAAACTCAAATGAGAACATAAGCAAACATGAAATACAGTAGCCAAATGAATCTTTTCGAAACAGAATGTAGTGAAATGAATCTTTTGAATTTATTGCCTTAGATTATAAAACTTTAGTTATTTAGATTATAAAACACATTTAACGCCAACCATAAATGAACATTTATTATTGATATGGCTTTTAAGTGCAGTTTGTTTTCCACTTATTATCCTTAATAATGTACTGTGTTTTTTTCCTTGGGCTGCTAAGGTAACTTTACTCTGCCCTAACTTTGACAATTATATATAGCAATTAGTAAGACATAGACAATGAATGAAAATCCCAAAGAGATGAAAGTGACAAAAGGTTGCACAACCATATCTTAAATCGCATCTATATGTATAGACACAAATCATAACCAATGTATATATGTATTCTCATATTGATATTGAATCATGACCAAATATATACACACAAATCGCATAAAACCACAACAATTAAATCCATAGCTTTGAAATCGATATAGAGAGGGGAAATCGATAGCAACAAATAGATAGCAATAAAATCAATTTCAAATCCATTAACCTAATCAAACCAGTTTTAAATCGATTGAACAACATCGATAGCAATAAAATAGATTAAGAAACCAGTGGAGGTGAGAAATTGAACAAATCCATTAACCTAATAAAATCAATTGAACAAAATCGATAGCAATAACAAATCGATTGAACAAAATCGTTTCGATCAGATTGCAGATGAGAAATCGATCAGATTGCAGAACAAAATGGTAAGAAATCGATCAGATGAGAAATCCATGATACCTGAATGTGGTGAGAAATCGATTGCAGATGAAGGAATAGATTGCAGATGATGGTGAGATAAATACATGATTTCTTCAGACGAATCGTCACCTAGGGAGGAGTAATCGTCGACCTTGGAGAAAGAGAGAGGGTAACTTTGGAAGCCGAGAGAGAGCGAGAGAGAAAGAGAGAGGCGTCTGAGAGAGAGAGGGGGTTGTATGTCGGCCTTGGAAAGAGAGTGGGCTGCTTTGGAATCCAGGAGAGAGAGGCTTTAAAAAGTCATGCTTTATAAAGTTGTACGTTTTTAAGAACTCATGCTTTATAGGCTTGTACTTAATAGTTTTTGCCAAGATGCTTTATAAAGGAGTAAAGTATAATATATATATATATATATATATATGTGTGACTAATAAGGAAACATAAGATTAATAATAAAACATTGAAGACGGAAAAAAACACTATAACTTACAAATGGTAGATAACATTTGTTAAATGTTATATATATGTATAATTATTCTTCCTTGAAAATCAAAACTTCAAGGACCACTTTCAACAAATCTATAAATGTCAAGGACTAAAAATAAACTTTCTATTATCTCTATTATTATATTATTATTCTTTTTTACTATGCTTATGAATAGTGCAACTAAAGTTGCTAAATGTTAGTGCTTTTAATAGCAATCAATTGAGTGCACTATATTCTCTACATTGTTATAAACTCAAATAGCAATGATAAAATATTTTAATGCGAGAACATATATTTAAAATTGTTGCAAGCCTAAAAAGATAAGGATAAGGTGAAAAATAAAATGTTATGAAGCTTAGGCTGGGATCGTTTAAGATTTATGAAGCTTGGGATCGGCTTGTTTAAGCTAGGCTCGTTTTGGCGCAGGTATTATTTTGATATTTTTACTAGAGGAATAATCAAATGAAAACCATTTTACCGCCGTCCACCCCGCTTCCAGCACCGCCGCCACCACCCCCACCAGACCACCACCGTCGTCCACCGCCACCACCAGATCTACAATCGTTCTTCATCTCTACCACCAGACCTCTACCACCAACCACCAGATCTCTACATCGAAACCTCTACCATCAGACATCCATCACCGTCGCCGATTTGGTTACCAAACAAAATCTGATGATCTGGTAAGTTTTTTTTCTACAATCGTTCATCATGTGTTCTTGAAGGTTCATCATGTGTTCTTGAAGGTTCATCATGTGATCTTGAAGGTTGAAGTGGACGATGATGTGAAGATTCATTAGATGAATTTAAATGTAAATATACATTTGTTTGTATTCATTAGGTGAATTTAATTGTAAACAGACATTTGGTTTTGTACTCATTAGGTGAATATAAATGTAAATGAACATTTGTTTTGTATTCATAAGGTGAATTTATAGTGAATTTGAAAATTAATAAGGTGAATATGATGTTTCATCTGGTGAATATGAATATATGAATATTTTTTAAGGGTATCCGAGGCTTTGCCCGACTAATCCCGGCAAGGTTCACCAACAGCTAAAGCATGTTGTCCTGAGTTAATCCCCAGTGGCCACAATCTGGAAGCGCCTGGATTCGAACCTGGGGTAGAAGGTTAACTAGCCACTTCCCCCACAAGCCTTAACCAGTACGCCACAGCCTTGTGGTTATGAATATATAAATATTCATAAGGTGAATATGAAGTTTCATCTAGTGAATATTCATATGGTGAATATGAATATTTGAATATTCATAAGGTGAATATGAAGTTTCATCCGGTGAATATTCATATGGTGAATATGAATATATGAATATCCATATGGTGAATGAACTGCGATTTTTCTACCAAATGACGATCATACCCTTTATACTCATTTTCAGATCAAAGGCTTAGATTGGTCCTCAAGTTTTTAGGAATTATTTGGTTTTCTTTAGAAGGCACCTATATATATATATATTAAAAATTAAACATATAAAATATATATTATATTATATGGTAATTCATTAAAAGATAGCAAGAGGTTAGCTAAAAGAGAACAGATTTATACCCTGTTCTCCACTCTATGATGTTCTTATGACACTCCTTTCGTCTAAGAATTATTCAGTTAAAGGACTTATCGACAACAAGATTGGACATATCTAGTTAATAAACTTAGAGATCCAACGAACAATACTATAAATAATAGACCAATTAACTTTTTACAAATTTTGTTGTCCAGTATTATTAATTAAGACATGTTTGGACTTCTAATATGATGCTACCAATTAACTACTCAATATTGATCATAATGCAGCGGAAGAACAAGTAGAAGTAATAGATGAGTGTGATCTAAGATACAGTAAGCAACAAGATATCAATTAATGAATTAACTACTGTAAATAGTAAGAATAGCAAGAACACTCTTAAGTGTGTTAAGATGAAGAGAGAATTCGCTCAAATGTGTATTCGTATTCAATATCAACCCACACATATTACAAAGGGAAAACTACAACTTCTATTAGTTACAAACAAGCTACAACTAATAGGAAAGAGACAAGTGTCACTTCATGACTCGCCTATAACTGAAGTCGGTTGCAACTAACACACATGAGAAGCACGTGAGAAGGATACACCCTTTGAATCTTCTAAGTCTTCTGGTCTCAGAGGTCATGTGCCTCAGATCCTGTGTGAGGTGTCATAGAGCCTCTGATGGTTCTGACTTGTATCTTCTGGAGACCTCTGTCAAGAGTCCTCTGTGAAGACTTGTTTCTGCCGAGTCTGTACTTAACATGCTAAACATGCTGATGTACAAATTGTACATAGCCCGGGCCTTGCTCGGATATAAGGATCTCAAACCCGTCCTAACATGCTGATGTACAAATTGTAAAAACTGATCATTACATGCAAACATAAACAAAATTCTAAAAACCTAAAAAATACAAGTGTCAAGCTAGAAATAGCCAAACAGGATCAATTGCATTTATTGGAAAAAACAAAAAGAAAACATTTATTGTTCAAATGTTTGTTAGAAGATAAATAAATAATAATGTGTATTAAAAGTACAATACCCATCAAAACTACATAGTTTTGATTAAAATCTAAATAAAAAACTAAAAAAATTAAAACTTCCTGTTTTCCAAAATCGACTCCAGCCAAACTCGATTCCAAACATCCCGTATTAGCCAAAATCGATTCCAAACATCCCGTTCCAGCCAAAATCAATTCCAAATTTGATTGATTTCAAAATCAATTAATTTTGAGAAACAAGCTGACATAAGCATATAAATTTTCTACGAATACAAGATCCCTCTACCTACCCTTCAATTAATCTCCCACACACAAAAGAACATATACACCCATACATACTGTTAGAATATCTTGTATATAGCCCATGGGCCTTTTGGCCCTTTACTAGTCATAGCCTGGGTTAGGGTTTTCTTTTGTTATTTATAGGCTGTGTTTTCTCTTGTTTCATGGTAACACACAATATTCTCTTATCAATATACAGCCTCAATCTTTGGTTTCTCTCTGTGTGTTATCAGTTTCTAACATGGTATCAGAGCTTTAGGCTCTCATGTTCGTTGTCCTCTCTAAACGACATCACCAACGCCGCTGCCATCACCTAACGCCGCTGCCGGCGATGTGGTGGTAGCGGTGGCTCTTTCAAGTTCAGCCTCAGCCAACTCCGCTGTCATCTTGCCGCGTGGCTCTTCCTCTACCTCTTCTGTCCAAATCTCCGGCAACAATGGCTTCTTCTTCTCCGGCGATCCTCCCAAACTCCAACCCTCGGTCCACAGTCGAATCCGGCCTCTCCAAGCGCCGCCCGTGGTCGGAGCTTGCCAACCGCTCTGCCTTCTCAAAGCCTGATTCTTTCACCGCTGCCATCGTCGGTTCTTAGGACAGATCTGACATCTCAGATCTGCCTGATCTTCATTCTCTCGTCGCATCGCCGCCACCGGCCCTTCCTCCCGTTCCCCGATGACCTATTTCCGGCGTCCATCGTGTCACCATCGAGTTCCGTCCATATCAGCTCCGTCTCCTCCATCTCCCATCTCGTAACCGCCACCGCAACCCCGTGCTCGCCGTTAGCCGTCGTGCGAGCCTGTAAACTCGCGAGCCGCACCAATCCCGAGTTGGGATTTCTAATTCCGAGTTGGAATTTTCCTTTTCCCGAATCGGGATTCTTAATACCCGAGTAGGGTTTCTTTCTTTTTCGTACCCGAGTAGGGTTTCTTTCTTTTCCGAACCCGAGTAGGGTTTCTTTGTTTTTCCGAACCCGAGTTGGGTTTTTTTGTTTTTCCGAACCCGAGTTGGGTTTCTTTGTTTTTCGAACCCGAGTTGGGTTTCTTTGTTTTTCCGAACCCGAGTAGGGTTTCTTTTTTTTCCGAACCCGAGTAGGGTTTCTTTGTTTCCCGAACCCGCGTTGGGTTTCTTTCTTTTCCCGAATCGGGAATCACTACAACCCGAATCGGGTTTCCTTGTTTCCCTCCGCTACCATCTTGCCGCTTACCGTTGTGGCTGCCGCTAACCGTCGCAGCCGCCACTCACCGCTGATGCCGCCCCACCACCGCTGTTGTCCCCCTCGCCACAGCTGACTACAACATCGAACCGCGGCTCCATCAAACAACCTCGCTAACAACGACCCGTACTCAACCGCTGCATCTTCTCGGACGTCTCCATGATCTTGTTTCCAAACTCAATCTGGGTCATTCTTCCCCAATTGAGTTTGAAAGGGGGTGTTAGAATATCTTGTATATAGCCCATGGGCCTTTTGGCCCTTTACTAGTCATAGCCTAGGGTTAGGGTTTTCTTTTGTTATTTATAGGTTATGTTTTCTCTTGTTTCATGGTAACACACAATATTCTCTTATCAATATACAGCCTCAATCTTTGGCTTCTCTCTGTGTGTTATCAGTTTCTAACACATACATACACACACTTATATATGTGTGTGTCTATAGGAAAGAAAAACGAACCCAATCCCATTTGATCATCAAATGTAGAGAGAGAAACTGAAAGAGGTTTGCTTCAAGTGGTTTTTGATTTCTAAAAAGGAAATAATGTGGGATCTAAATGGGTCATGATGACCCACAACTCATCCAATACTCCAACACTGGTGGCTCCATAATTGATTTTGGATTTAATTTTGAAATCAATCAAATTAGGAATTGATTTTGGCTAAACGGGATGTTTGAAATTGATTTTAGTTGGAGTCGATTTTGGAAAAAAAAAAAGAAAGATTTAATTTTTTAAATTTTAATCAAAACTATGTATTATATACTCGGCCTTGGCCATGTGACCATTTTTTTAGAAAATCCTTGGCCATGTTTGGATGAACCGGATTCCTTATCGAAGACTAAGATGGTATGAAAATATAGATCATAGATTCTTATTTTAATTTAGAGATCTGCAATGTAATTTATAATAACCAATCATGTAATAAAGTTATAACATAATGTAAAAAATAAACTCCAAAATATTTCTATTCCATCGTGTTTAATGCTAGTTATTACAAAACCCATGATTACCGGATTGAAAAAAAGAAAAAAACAAAATATTTGACTGTCCGTAGTGAGACGGGGACACCTCCTCCGACGTCTTGTTATGTTCATTTCTTGAAGCAACCGACTGACTGACTGACTGACTTGTTCATTCAGCCCCAATCCCAACCAATTTCATCACTTAAATAAATAAATTATTGTTGCTTCAGATCTCTCCTTCTCTTACATTAGTTAGGGTTTCATTATCTTCTCTCTATCTTACATATACATATATATATATATATATACAATTCACCATTACCATATATATATTATATATATATATACACAGTTGCACAGATTTATTATATCATTGGGCTCCATCCAATCATCGATGCACAATTGTGATTTCATTTGATCTCTATTCGAGTTTCTTAGTGCCTTTGTTCTTGTTCTTCTGGCATTGTCGATTTCATCGGGTTTTCTGCAACGATAATGGTGGTTTCTGGACCTTTAACACCTGGTCAGGTAAATATGTATATAACAACTGCTACTACTACTCATTTCAGTGATGAGTTTGATTTGGCATGTGTTTGGTGTGTAGTTATTGGTATTTGGTTTATTATTCTTGAGCTGGCTGGAGATCAGTTTTTGAAGTTGAAGTGATTAAGTCCATTTAAGTATAAGATCTAATGTAGCATTTATACTCGATAATTGGTTCAGTAATGCACAAATGCATTCGAATGCGTGATCAATCACTATCCGATGATGAGTTAGCTAGTTTAATGTATCTGGAATGATTAAATCGTTCATTTTACTCTCGGAGGATGCAACTATCTTTTTTTTGAACGAAAAGTTAACACGCACACACGATCCAGCGGTATCGGGCCTGCTTACGGGCAATCCCACTAATCCGCTGCGACCAGACCCAACCTAGGGCTGAACCAGAGCGGTAGATTTTAAGGGCCCTATGGACCAACCCAAACCAGTCCCGAACCCAGCCCTGAAGGACCAGATCCAAAGTCTGGATATCGTAGGAAAGTGTCACCTTTGGGAACTGGGAATCGAACCCTGGTAATGTGGCTTTCATCCCACACCCCCTAGGATGTTACCTATCCAACTGAGCTAACCCCCTTTGATGGATGTAACTATCATTGATTTTATTCTCCACTTTTGAAGTGTTATAATCGCTCAACATTGAAGATAATTGGTGAAATACCTGATTTTGACATTTCCTTTTTTTGATTTAAGATTATTTGTTCTTTTGCAGTTATTAGCATGATCTTCATTTTTGTTCCTATGAAATCATTTTAAAAGAAAGTAAATCATTGGCTCCCTTCGTAATCACATTATACAAATTCATTGTGTATAGTATAGCATGGGCCATAATATCTCACTGTTAATAGGAAACATGCTAAAAACAATTAAAATTGTAAGTATTTTTAGGAGACTGAATATTTCCATGAAAGGGTTTTCTTGCAAAACTTGAACTGTATCATAATTGATAATATCCATGTTAGATGGAAGCATACAAAAGTGAATAGGAAAAGAAGAAACTTTTTAAGTTTGAATAGTTGGCAACATTTGTGATTTTGTTTAATCAACACATGTAATGTTCAGTTAAGTATTTTCCATGTTTTCTGTCTGTCTTTCATGTTAAACACCTTTTTTTTACTTTATCATCAGTGATATGTGTTTGGATTGTGTTTGATACTTCCATATGATATCTAATAAGGCCTTTATTGTCAATAATATTATCTTGCAGGTGTCCTTTTTGCTTGCAATCATTCCTATTTTTGTGGCTTGGATATATTCTGAATGGTTGGAATATAAAAAATCTTCATCTGCATCTAAAGTGTAAGCATATTAATTTATGGAGCTTCATATATCTCCTCTCTGTTTGTTCTGCAAGGAGGGTTTCCTTTGGTGCCTGGGGCTGGGAGTATGCAGTTGGTTGGGTGGGATCAATTATCTTTCTGTATACTTGGTACACACCTGGGTGCACTGGAAACTTTTTATGAAGCACTTGGTGTTCGCAAAAAAAAGAGGAAATTTAACACATGAAAGTGAAAAAACGAGCCAACAACGGTGGTGGGATCAAAGAAATCTAACACAAGAAGTAGAATAATGAAAAGTACCAGTAATGAGATTGAAGAAATCGAATACACCATCTTGCTGTATTAACATCTTAAGACCTATACGACACAAAAAACACACTTAAGAAACACAAGAACATAATCAAGAAATACCCGCAGATCTAGGGTGGTTGAAGAAAAGGAAACACACCCTGCTCTCTTCATTTTCCATTTGTCTTGACACGATTGTAGAAAAGCTTGGATCAATTTGGGAGCCGGTAGCTGATAAAGCTTCAATCCATTTGGGTGGGGGATCGATTGGGATGGTAGATCGATATAGGATGGGAGCGACTAAGGGGCTATTTACCAAATGCTTGCTGAGTAAGCTCTTTCTAAAAGAGTTATCTCTCTCATTTACCTTATAGAGTAACATTACCGGCCATCAAAATGGATTAATGGTAAGGGTTTATAACCCGTAAGTGCTTACTAGGTAAGAGTCATCACGTTCACTTACTAGGTAAGAGTCATCATGCTCACTTACTAGGTAAGACTCTCAATCCTTGCCTCCCCTCTTACCGGGAAAGATTCTTGGTCCTTTTTATGTTCAATCCATAAGGTAATTGAACCAGTAAGCGCTAACCAAGATAAGTGTTTAGTAAACGGCCCCTAAGAGGTGAACAGAGGGTGGGGTTAGGTCTGATTTTTTCAGAACAAGGTAAGAACAATTGGAAAACTTGGAAAAAACAAAATGAAAGGCCCTACTTCTTCCCAAATCAGACATAAGAATCTTATAAGAGCTTTTTTCTGAAAAACAAACAAGGCCTTCAACTTTTGTTTTTATGTGGTCTTGTTACCTGCCTTACGTTGTTTACCCAATACACAATTGCCTCAATATCTAATGTTATCTACTGCTGAACAGCAGTTAAAATTATGTGAATGTAAGTTGTTCCATGTACTTGAGGTGGAGAAGGTCTCTTTTGATGACCTGCTACTAGTTCGTTTTTGCTTTTCTCTGTTTTCAGATATATTAGAACGGCAAATCTATGTCTACCATCAAAGTTACCAACAAAATCACATTAATTCCTATAAAGTAGAAAAAAGAACTTGTGATGTAATACACATTTCCTCTTCTCCTAATTATACTGTCTCGTACACATTCTCTCTTCTCATGATTACACACCATCCTTAAGTAAAGGAAAGAAATGGGTAACTTTAGCGTTAACATAAGTAGTGGTCACGATTTACTCGTTCTTAAAACTTAATTGTTGAAAATTATTTCTACACTTAGCTTGTTAAATTTTAAATGGTTGATATCTATTCTCAAACTTGAGAAGTGGTAGGAGATAGAACTATATTAGGTTTAGAGTCCTAGTTGCCTAAAGATTATGTTAAATTTTATGAGTAGTTTGCTTTGGCTCATAAATTTACTTAAAAATATTTGATCTATCCAATATAACAATGCTTTAGATCCTAGTTGTTACAATATTCAATATGTTATTTGAGCATGAAAATATATGCTATTCATTATTGAAAAGAATAAGACATGCTGAGTGTTACAAAACCAAAGCAAACCAAAAGTACCCATGTAATTTTTTTTAGTTCTGAAAAAATAGAGAACTGTTGCCCAGAAAAACAGAAACCAAGTAAAAGTTATAAAAATACGATAAGACTTGCTGATTGTTATGGCCTCTTTGTAAACTCACTTAGATGTGCTTTCTGGGAACAGTCACTCTGACAACAATTTGGTCGAATTGGAAACGAAAGCAAAGGAGGAAGATGAGCGTGCTGTTTTGCTCGAAGGAGGCCTCACAAAACTGGCATCAATGAAGCAGCCTGCTACTTCCATTAAAGCTAACTTAATTAGGTTAGGAAATCTGCTGGATTTCCTTTTCTTGTTTCCATATTTCATTGTTCCACTACGCTCCTTACATTCTGCAGCGAGTTATTTGTAGATTTGTGACAATGGAGGATTGTTTTTTGCTTGAGAATCGAGCAACCCTGAGAGCAATGTAAGTCATGACTTTGCTGGTGGTAGATTTACATTGTGCTTCGTTTCTATTTTAAGCTGATGCAACAATTACATCTGATATATACAACCCTATGCAGGTCAGAATTTGGAGGAATTCTGTTCTATTTTTACATATCTGATCGCACCAGCTTGATTGCAGAATCTACCAAGGTTCTCTTACCTCATATTTTACTTTTTTGCTTGCTAGATTGATTATTCTGTTGTACTAAGATTGTATTCTCAACCTATTGTGAGTTTAAATGTTTGGTCTGCTAATCTATGGCAGGCCTCTTGAAATAAAAATTTGGGAATCATTACACTAAAAATAAAGAGTGTACAACTTGAAACCTAAATAAATGGGAAGGGCAGTTTTGTAAATTTTGGGAACTTGGGAAATGGGAGGAGGGAGGGCTGCAGTTGAGAAATTTGTGTGGATTCATTGAAAATGGGTATTATGGGGAGTTTGTGGATTCATGAAACAGTTTTCTTTTTTCTTTTTTTTTTCTTTTTTTTTTTTGGGGGGGGGGGGGGGTGGCACTTGGGTAACTGAAAACAGACTATGCTATGCTTATTGGTGCATTTAGTTGATACACTTTTTACTTGAGCAGAGCTACAATCGAGATCTTTTCCTGTTCCTGTACGCCCTCCTTATCATAGTTTCAGCAATGACTTCTGTGAAGAAACATAGTGACAAGTCGGCATTCTCCGGAAAATCGATACTTTACCTCAATCGACATCAAACAGAGGAGTGGAAAGGATGGATGCAGGCAAGAGTTTTCACAATATCTTTACTCTGAATTCATATTTGTGCATCTTAGAATTAGTTTCCATACTTATCTTGAAACTGCTTTCGTTCATTTCTTGTTTGGACAGGTTCTCTTTTTGATGTATCATTACTTTGCTGCTACGGAGATATATAATGCTATTCGTGTGTTTATTGCTGCATATGTTTGGATGACTGGTTTTGGAAACTTCTCGTACTACTACATCCGCAAGGATTTCAGTGTTGCACGCTTCGCTCAGGTTAATTTTTACTACTGATTATGTAACAACCCTTTAAAACTTGTGGCTTTCTGTTGTGGATGTTCATAATGCATCGTACCCTTGAAAATTGATCTTCTGCTCAGAAATGAAATGTTCAAAATGTTTCTGGAAATTCTTGCCCAGTGGACCATTTGTATATATATATATATATACATATATATGCTTCAGGAACTCGATTCATGGATCTCTTGGTTCGAGAAAAGAGAGGATCAAACCATCTCTTCCCACTCTTTTCAAATTCGATAAATGTTGGTCGATCCTATATTTCATTGGAGTTATATGATTTAGAGTATCCTTTCCTAATTGACTCCTTTGAATTACATTTTGAGGTTGCACTTAGATCTATTGATCAAAAAGAATTGATTCAATACATATATTATGTGATAAGCATGAAAATTCTAGTCGATATGTTGGTTGATGAGCGATCTGCTCTATCCGTCAAAGTGGCCCCTTATTCTAAATGAAAAGGCACTTTTTTTTATTGAATCTACATTATAAAGCATGGAGAATACATAAAACTAAAAGCTGAAAGGACAAAATTAGAATGAGAACATAGATAAAGCAACAATATAGCTAAAAACTTGTCAAATGTGAAGTCGTGCTTGTCTGCTTGATACTTCATGCAAGCTATCTATAAGAAAATGAAGCACCACAAGGCATTTAAATAGAGTTCCAAGATACATACTTCCAAATGAATGTATGAAATTTTGGTTGTAACTACAAAAAGTAATTATAGTTAAAGTTGGAAGTTATTTAGCTCTTCATGGATACCTGTCATATCTTTGGAATCTATATTCTAAGGCTCCTTTTATGTTAATATCATTTGCTACTTAGAAGTTAGAGCCATTTGATTGGCATGAGTGGAAAGTTTCTGTTCTTTAATACTGTTTGACTTATGTAACAGTTGCACCTAACTTTATTGTTTTTCAATTGCAGATGATGTGGAGGCTGAACTTCTTTGTGGCTTTTTGTTGTATCGTTCTTAACAATGATTATATGCTCTACTACATATGTCCAATGCATACGCTTTTTACTCTTATGGTGTATGGAGCACTTGCAATTGGCAGCAAGTATAATGAGATAAGATCAGTGATGATTACGAAGATCATTGCATGCTTTCTCGTGGTTATCTTGGTTTGGGAGATCCCTGGAATTTTCGAGTTCCTTTGGAGTCCATTGACGTTCCTATTAGGTTAGTTTAGTCCGTTAATGCGTTCATACTAATTATATAAACAAGCTTTGAGTATCATAAGGTTTTCAAATTTAAATATGTAGCATGTTGAGTACAGTTGCAGCAAGTAAAAAGAAGCTGCTGAATTCAGTTTTTCTCACTTTTCTTAAAATATCATTTTAATTCAACCACAAGCTTGCTTATTAAAAGTAAATTCTTGCTTTCGCAGGGTACAGTGATCCTGCCAAACCAGATCTCCCTCGATTGCACGAGTGGCATTTCAGATCTGGGCTTGATCGCTATATATGGATCATTGGAATGATATATGCATATCTTCATCCTAATGTAAGCTTCTGAAAGTTTGATGTTTCTAAAGATCTACATGCTATTGCTAAAACTGCATTGTGTTGTATTCTCTTAGGTTGAAAAATGGTTGGAAAAACTTGAAGAGTCTGATAGTAAGCGGAGACGTTCCGTTAAAGCAACCATTGTTTCAATATCTGTTCTGGTTAGTATGAATTTTAATGTTCTTCCTTTTTTTCAAATGTACATTTCTTTTTTACCATTTTTCTTTTCAGGCCGGATATCTGTGGTATGAGTACATATACAAGTTAGACAAGGTTACATACAACAAATATCATCCCTACACATCATGGATACCTATAACGTATGTAGTTGATTTCTTGTTCTGTTGTAGCATATGTTTAATTGGTGTAAACTCTGTTGCATACTGGTGTGCTTCATCTTATAACACAGTTTTCTTGTGTTTGCAGTGTGTATATATGCTTGCGGAATTTCACTCAACATCTTAGGAATTACTCATTAACCCTCTTTGCGTAAGATCTCTTTAGCTAACACCATTATAATTCTCAAAATTATGAACATACAGTTCTGTACGTTATATGGTCTACTAACTACAGATTTTGTCTCGACCTGTAAACTTTTCTATATGATAATAGGTGGCTTGGAAAGATCACTTTGGAGACATACATTTCCCAGTTCCATATCTGGCTAAGGTGAGTATAAATCTTTTCTCGTTTTCTTATCGGTTATTTTATTGTATAACAAAGTAGGTAAACTCGGAAATGCTGCAATTCATCTGAACCATCCCTGAAATGAAATTTTTGCGATTTTTGGGGGACATACCAAAAAGAAAATCTTGCTACTCTTGTGGGCCAGAGGAAGCTAGTACATTTTGCTCTGTTTGTTAGAATTAAATAATACTATAGATTAAGTCATTCGAAGAAATGGATTTGAAACCAGTAAAACTGCAATGGCTGAGTTCTAATCAACGTGAATGTTGCAGATCAGATATTCCCAATGGACAGCCGAAGTGGCTTCTCTCTTTTATCCCAAACTATCCTTTGCTGAATTTCATGCTTACAACGGCAGTTTATGTTTTGGTGAGCAAAATTTATATACACCCCATCTTATTTGATGAAATGTGTTAAATATAGTTTCTTATATCTGTTATATTTCTCCTTCTTATGCAGATATCCTGTCGGCTATTTGAACTAACAAACACACTAAAGTCGGTTTTTATACCCACTAAAAACGATAGACAACTTCTCTGTAATTTTCTTGCTGGAGCTGCAATTTCCGCGTGTTTATACTTGATTGCTTTCATTGTTGTTCAGATTCCTCAATGACCGGTAAGCCCTCCCCTTGGAAACTTACTTGCACATTTAAGAAACATGCACTTTTTCTTTGTGATTTATATGATGATTTTGCAGCATTTTGTTAGTGATCTCTAAGGTTGCTTTTAAACAATTTAGAGCAGATGAAAGCACACATATAACACATCACCTCATTATCAGTCTATATGCGAGAAGTTGAAAATGAGTTCAAATAACATCCTATGCAGACACAATAGCTATACATTAGATAGTTACTCTCCGGATGACCGTAGTACCCCTATTTTGATGTTTAAAAGAAATTTTACTTCTTTTCAAGTGAGATATGCTTCCCTGATTAGAAAACATATTTTTGTCAATTTGACGGATTTGTTTTGTAGCTCTTGCCTCTTACACACATATTCTCAATCCTCGACATTGCTCTCCCACTCTCTTCCCTTTGACGACTTTCTTGGTGGATAATGATGAAATGCAACCAAGATCCCCTTCAGGACTCAAAATACTAAGAAAATAAATCCGTTAACGTTGAAACTAATTCCAAGTGTATAGGAAAGGAAAGAATCTTTAACAAAATGATTATATAAAACATAATGGGTTTCTTAATATTCCAATCAGAGAATTGCCATGCTATAATTACATGTTAAACATTTGGGTAATAACAAGTGTTTTTTATCATGAATAGTTGGTTCCCCGGGCTCTCAATGAATATGTGGTTCTTATTTGGACCTACCCACTATATATATATATATATACACACACAACTTTAGAAGGAATTGGTCTGGTGCATCTCATCATAATGTGCATCCAAGTATCCAACAGTTGATAACCACTTCTCACGTGAACCTCAACATCTCACTGGAACCCAACCCTATTATATACATCACGAGTAATATAGTTGCTAACCACTGCCCTTTAAGTCAACTTGTACTAACTGAATCTCTTGAACCAATGGCTTGTAGCTAGGACCAAGATTCACTAACAAGATGTGTATATTTCAACCGGTTAAGAAAAAAGTAATACTGGTTTAATAAGTTAGACGACTTAGACCTACGTGTCTACAAAATATAAATGAAAATCACGGGCGTTCGGTCACAGTTTCACAAAATTTCAACCATCACACATTAATATTTATGTTGTAAAAACACATTTTTCACATTGTACAATTACTTAATGGAGTATTTGAGTGACTAATGCTGAAAGTTTGTGTAGTTTTTGTTGACCATAACTCCTGAATAATTTGCTAGAATGATGCTATATTCTTCTACCTTTTCCTTCTTTTCTAATTGTCTTAAATGCATTTTTTGTTTACCGTATTCGTTGCTTGTTGGCATACACTCTCACATTTACATGATATTTTGGTTGTTAATTTGAGTTTGCAGGGATGGATTGCATCAATGATTGTTAGATTATACATCTTGTTGGACTTGGATATACACGAAATATACATACTTACATACATAGATCGACCAGAAACAAACTAAACGTATACGTCTTCATTTCCATTTCAAGGTAGCGGTTCCAACAAAATCCTTACCATTCCTGTCCACTTTTGTCGATAATTTGTGATGACAAGAAAGCTAATTGTCATAGTTTTGTAATATGATTTCACCCTCAACGCATCCAGAAACCAACATTTAAGTGAGGTATATTAGTTTGGTTTGTCAACCAATCCGGATGCTTCCAAGTGGGATATACTAAGTTTGTTTGGTTCATCAGCCCGTTCAGACCATACTTTTTAGTGAGATATTCTGTGTATGAACCGAAACATGTAAACCTAGCTATGTGATTTAGATTCATGATCAAGCACTTGAAGTTCAATCGATGAATCTTCTTTTCTTTTCTGTAGTTGTTTCTTGTGTACGTATGTCATCATGTTATGTAATAATATCAAACCTCTGCACTAACCACTTCTACGCCGAGCAACCACATTGGTGATTGGTTCACAATTATTTCATTGGCTTAAACCCCACCAGCCACTCATCATTTTATTAACAAAGTGATGTTTCAATTTTATCATATAATCTATCTAATCTTTATAAGATTTACATATTAAAAAAAAAAAGAATTCTGCCCCACCTTGGAATTTAATTTATGCACATTGAGTATGTGGAACATGTTTTCACATTTTGTGTCGTAGAAAACATATTGTACTTAATTTTTCCTACACGATGCACACAAAAAATCTATTTTCTATTAGAACAATCATATGAATACACCGGTATTTCGATGATTTAAAGGAAGTCTTGGTTCTAAATAAAGCTCTTTCCAAAGTACGTCTGTTGTACTCAATGGCTCTGTGCTACTTACAGGTATTTCTCATTAACACATGACATGATTTAAGCAGTCTTCACACTAGTTTTACACAAAACAGAAAAACTATTAGTAAAGATTAAATAAATTTGCTTATGAAGTTATAAATAAAAGGAAGCCTCATGTAAATCTTTTCCATGTTTTTGGTTGTATGTGCTTTGTGTTAAATGACAAAGATAATCTTGAGAATTTTGACAAAAAAGTAGATGAGGGATTTTTTATTAGATATTCACTACCTTCTAAAGTGTACAGAGTTTACAAGTCTACAACAAAAGGATCAGGATTAACATTGAAAGCATTAGTGTAACCTTTGATGAAAAGACAAATCACACTTTTGAAAAACATAGTCTAGGACTCATGCCTGAAATCCTAGCTTTTATTTAAAATTGTGGAGAACCTGTTGAAAATAAAACTAAGACTTCTGGATCTACTTCATATTTTAGTATTCAGAACTCGGTTTCTGTTTGAGAATGTTTTTGATGATCCTCTAGGAATTATTATAGAAAATCAGAATCCACTTCTATCTAGAAAAGCAACAGTTCCTACTTTATAAGAACCAAAAGTAACTAATACAAATTTGTTTCGACGTGCTGAAGTTGGTTGATTTACTTCAAGTTCATTAAGTGATCAAAACTCTAAACTTCAAGCTAACTCGAAAACCGTAGCTAAAGATAAAAATAGGAAAGAGCTAAAGCGGTTTTTAGCCATCAACCTGTCTAACGAGTTCTAATCAAAAGTGAAGCACAACAAAGCACTAAAGAAGACATGAGGTTTTTCTACCTTATCATCTTCGACTTTGTAATCCTTTGTTTGGTTGTTATATAATCAATAATTCAATATTATTAAAAACTGAAAATTGGTGTTTAACCCCTTCTACGTACAAACCCTAACAACCTTGTTGTTTCTTTCAACGACCAAAAAACAAATAAAGTAATACTTGAAATTGATATCAATTTTTATATATTTTAGGACATAATACAATAATTGGAAATGGAACATTTTAAGTGTATGGGGTCCTATTAGCCGATGATAAATGTCAAGAAAAAACAATATTCGGGATAATATTAAATGAACTAACTCTATTATATATACTATACAATCATCAGGCGCTCCGACTCATAGACACCACCCGACCCGCTCCGACCCGCAACCCGCTCCGACCCGGCCATCCCTCTCTCAGCTTTTGACCCAAACCCGGCTGTGACCCGGTCAACACCCGCCTTTAGATCCGCGCGCCTCCATTTCATACCCATCTCCATTTTTACATCTTTGGCCCCCCAACTTATAAGCTTTATTCACTTTATGTCTTGAACTTTTCAATATTTCATTTTACGTTTTAGCCATATATCGTGTATTGACGAAAATACGTTAAAAAAATAAGTTTTGATTTTAACAAATTATGCCATTAAATCCGTATCGTCGATACGATCGAAATGAGCCTAATATTGAATATTTTTTAACGTAGTTATTTTATTATATGCTATATATACGTTCCAACCAATCCGAAATTTATACCATTTTCAAGTTTACATATTAGCCCCCTAAATTAAACTTATAAGGTTTATTCGCGTTATATCTTTTATTTCTCAATATTTCATTTTACATTTTTGTCATATATCGTGGATTGGCAGAAAGACGTTAAAAAAATAAGTTTTAATTTTAACAAATTACGTCATTATGTTCGTATCGTCGATACGATCGAAATGAGCCTAATATTGAATAGTTTTTTATGTAGCTATTTTATTATATACTATATATAAGCTCAAACTGACCCGAATACTATACTCATTTTCAAATTCACATATTAGTGTCCTAAACTTATAATCTTTATTCACTTTATACCTTCACTTTTCTATATTTCATTTTACGTTTTACTCATATATCGTCTATTGGTTGCATATGTTAAAAAAATACGTTTTAATTTTAACATATTACGCCATTATAATCGTATCGTCGGTACGATCTAAAGTTGGTTAAAAAAATACGTTTTAATGTTGACGAAGGACGCCATTATAATCGTATCGTCAATAAGATCGAAATGAGCCTAATATTGAATATTTTTTTCATGTATTTATTTTATTATATACGATATATACGCTCTCTAACCGACCCGAATCCTATACCCACCTTTAAACTTACATATCAGCCCCCTAAACTTATAATATTTATCGACGTTATATCTTTTAGTTTTCTAAATACGTTTACGCAATTATATTCGTATCGTCGCTACGATCGAAATGAGCCTAATATTGAATATTTTTTTATGTAGTTATTTTATTATATACTATATGTACGCTCCAACCGACCCGAATCCTATACCCATTTTCAAATCTACATATTAGCCCCCTAAATTTATAATCTTTATTCACTTTATACCTTACTTTTCTATATTTCATTTTATCTACTCATATATCGTCTATTGGTTGTAACATATTAAAAAAATACGTTTTAATTTTAACAAATTACACTATTATAACCGTATCATCGGTACGATCTAAAATATGTTAAAAAAACGTTTTAATGTTGACGAAGTACGCATTATAATCTTATGATCGATAAGATCGAAATGAGCCTAACATTGAATATTTTTTTCATGTATTTATTTTATTATATACGATATATACGCTCCAACCGACCCGAATCCTATAACCACTTTTAAACTTACATATTAGCCCCATAAAATTATAATATTTATTCACTTTATATCTTTTACTTTTCTATATTTCATTCTACGTTTTAGTCATATATAGCATATTGACTAAAATATGTTAAAGTGTCGGTAGCTACTCTTCATGAACCCGGTGCAAAGCCCGGGCTTACCAACTAGTTTAATACAATCTAAAGAGTATGGAAAAATATATGTATATGTAACTTAATTTGTAGAGTCCTACCACCAACCTAGAGTAGCTAGGTGCATAAATTAAATTAAATTAAATTAAATTAAATTAATCATTGTTTAATATAAGTTGAGCCCGATAGTTTACCGAATATTAAATTCATAAGTAGCGTATTTCCATTCCACCAAGCAAAGCCGATGGTTTCTTGGTCACAACCAACTAAAAGTAAAGTTCCTTAAAGAGTGTAAAGTCAAGTTAAGTATTCATATTTTGGCTAGTAATTATTTTTTTAATCACTTGATAAGTATTCATTATTTAACACTTATTCTATTTTTTAGTGTCTTTTTAGGTTTTTATTTTGCCGAAAGGAGTCAATTGAGTCTAGTTTTACTTCCATTTTTAGCATAATTTAAATACTCATGACTTGGTAGCAAATAGTGTGAATATTTAGCTAAATTAGTTGTTATTTCATTATTTTGCAGGCTTGAAAATGGATCAGCTGCAGCACAGTCCTTTGGAGGTGCTATAGGAGTGTTGAAAGAATAAGGTTGGGCCAGCTTTTGCTTAGTTGTTCTGGATCGGATTTTTGGGCCTACCCTGTCAAAGATCCATGGATCACTTTTGTTGTTGTCGAGCTTGAAGCGAGCTGTTTGAAGACTCAAGACCCTCTCATTTCCCTATAAATAGGAACTTTTTGTAACCTTAATTCATACCAATTTACTAAGCAATTCAGCATTGCACAAACTACTTTCTTAGTTGTGTAATTCTCTCTAGTTCTTATTGTTCTTAGTGTTCTTAGTTTGAAGCATTTGGTAGTGCAATCTTTTGAACACCATAGTTTGTGTCTTAATCTCCTCACGGGTTTAAGCACTAAACTATTTGTTGTTATTTTCAGTATTAATTTCAGTGAATCTTTTGAAAATCTCTGTTAAGTTCTTGTTGTTGAAGTTCCAACTTGAAATATTGTTTTATTTCTTGTTATTAAAATTCCAACGATCTTACTACCTTGACTTTGAAAATTTATTCTTCGGAATTATTTTCTAAAGTGTGTTTCTTACAAGTTATTCTGTTTTCCAAAACCCAGTATGTTCTCGAAGCTGTCAGTGTTTTACCTGTTAGAATTGGTTGCTTCCAAGTTTCAAGTACTTTTTGAAAGTACTTTACAAGTACTTATAGTATTTGTTGGTACTTTCTTGTACCTTTTTGTACTTCGTGTTCCTTAAAGAGGTTACATTCAAGATTGTTGTTGCAAGTTACTTTTCAGCATTTTATTTACCTGTTATTTACCCTCTTGTAATTTCTTTTTTTGCAATTTACTTTGCAACATTATTGCTGGTTAGTTATTCTAGTGTTTACATTTCTGCAATTTCTTTTCTGTTATTTACTTTCTTGCAATTTGTATTCCTGTCTTTATTTTCTGTTATTTAATTTTCCAGTACCTGCATCACTTCGTGAGAAGAATCCAAGCAGTAATGAGCTAAAAGCTTGAGTTTGGGGTGTAGGGAAACATTGAGACCAATGTAGATGTAATTGTCCTAGATTCATTATTATATTACTGTACTAACTGTTTATTACAGGTGTTTGAAACGTTTCATTAAAGATTATGTTGGGTTAATTGACGCATAATCTAGCATATGAAAATGCATTAACTTTCAGAGTTAAGGGTAACATTAAAACAATTGCAATAAAGTGGGAAGACTACAAATATTTTTAGTGTCTAACAACACTATACTTATCTAGTGATGATGGTAACACTGTGCTGTGCTAGTGTTGGTCCCAAGTAGGTGACCTTCAAGTAAGGATAGTGTTAGGGATTATAGAAGGGGGGGGGGTTGAATATAATCACACAGTTTTCTCACTTTTAAATTCTTGTTTTATAAACAATATGAATTTACAGATTGTTGCGGAAATAGAAGAGACAATTAGTCTAAACTAAACAATCTAAGTTCTTTCACTATGCACTAAGTGAGAAGAGAATAAAGAAAGAAGATAGAGGGGATAAGAGAGAAAGGACTTGAGTAGAATTAGGATGAAGAAGAAGTATGGAGAACATCTCTTCACGTCCTATTTATACTCCATGCATTAAATGCATGCAGACCTACTATTGTGACGTGTCACAATGTGAGTGGTCTGTTGTACTATTTACTATAAACAATTACTCTTTGCATGGTGTGCAAAAGAGGATGTTTGTAAACAGTTGCCTTATGGGCTGATAAGTACGGAGGGAACAGTAAAGTAACTGCCCTTATGTACTATTGTGTCAGAAAAGGCGAGTTATCCTTTTGTGCATTAGACTAAGACATTTTTCTAATCCTTCAGGATCAGGATACTGATCAGTGACTAGAGTCCTGAAACTGGGGATGTTCAGGGTCACGTGTATCCTGATGAATCTTCAGGATGTCATACGATAGTGAACAGACTGCTATCACTGAGTTCCGTCTTCAGATCACGAGCATGCTGTTCCTGTCATCAGCTATTTCTTCGACGTCGCTGATGGTTCTTTGTGTATGATCTTAATGTCTTCAGGAGGAGGTCTTCACTTCAGTGGATAGGATCAGTAGACTGCAGAACAGACTCGTTAGTCTCCTGATCCTGATCCTGATCTATAAAGTTAAGTTACAGCATAAGTAACATGGAATAACACTGAACAGACTCAGTGATAATTCCTCAAGCTATAACAGAAGTAAAAACCTATTCAGTAAGTAAAGATTCAGGATCATTATCATTTCATCAGGTCTTAGGAGAGCTGGATCAACAATCTCCCCCTAAATGATAATGATAAGACAACAGAGTAATTGTCTTAATCTAGAAAAGTTAGAAATAAATCTAAGTCTAGAACTAAACAGTAGGAAATAGAACTCATAAAGGTACATGTCCCATTTACTGTTTTGAGGGATCTTTTTCAGTACTATGATGGAATGAAGTACAATGCACTGAATTGCATTCTCATTAATCTCATTTAAATATTACAAGAGTAAGGAAAATACAAGAGTACATGATAGGAGTACTGAAAGAAAAATTACAAGATAACTAACTATCAGATTCTTCGCTAATGTATTCAATCTTGACGCAAACAGGAACAGGAGTTTCGCTGAAGGCAAGTCTGTGATCAAGTATAGCTCTGACAGTGCGAATAATCTCTTTGTTGTCTGGATTCTTCTTATCTTGTTGTGCAGTGAAGAGAACTGTCAAAAGATGTTCATAGGGCGCTATGTGTAGCTCACTGAAGCGTTGAAAGCGTAGAATTGAGTTATTGCTAACACATATGCCATGAACAGGTTCTCTGATTACTTGTCCTTCAGATAGAGAGATTCCAGGAGGGAATGAAAGATCAAGCATCGAGAGATCCAGAGGTTTAACAACCGTTCTGGGAAGACAGGGAGTTGGTCTTCTTGTAGAGGTGCCTGCAGATCTTCGAACAGGCTGCTGAGATGAGAGTGGAGAGTGATGGAGCAGGTCATCAGGTATTTCGGTTGTCCTTCTGATGCGAGCAATAAGTCCTTCAATGACTTCTTCTACTTCAGCCCGATAGTTTTTGTTGGCTTTGGGAAGCAGGGATCTGATTTCGTTCCACTCTGACAAGTTGTAGCGATCTAACTTGTCCAGAGTGTGCTCTACGTCCTTTACTCCAGAGCGTTTGACTGTGATCCAGGTTTTACCAGGATTACCTTTCTTGCCTCTTGATCGGCGAAGATGGATCCCTGAGATGGCAGCACCATGCTTTCGGAGGTGTAACCGATCTCTGCACCAGTCAAGCTCAGCATTCACTTCTCCAGTCTGTATTTCAGCATTTTTGTTGAAGACCTTCAGAACAGCCTTCTGTGCAAGGATAGGATCCGCACTTATTTCAGCATCTTCATCTACAAAATCCGATGCAAGCCTTCGAGCGGCTTGAGCAGAGAGGAAAGCTTCCTTCTGCTTCTTATTATGCTCTAGTTGAGCCTGTACAGCCTCGTTGTACTCCTCCTGCGAGAGATAGGCGAACTCGGAGTCACAAGAGGTACGAAGAGGGATTTTTACTCTTGTACTCTCGAGTCGCTCTATCACGGCGTCTAAGCGCCCATCCCTGTCAATGGCAAAGGAACTGTCAGGGTAGTTTTCACCTTCAGATCTAGGAGAGTTTGAGGGAGGTGATCTGGGTGAAGAAGCAGGGGTAGAGAAGTCATCAGAGATGAATTCATCATCTGATGAGAGGCATATGGTTTCAGGGGTGGCTCGGATTTCAGG
Organism: Centaurea solstitialis; assembly: GCA_030169165.1. Taxonomy (NCBI): domain Eukaryota; kingdom Viridiplantae; phylum Streptophyta; class Magnoliopsida; order Asterales; family Asteraceae; genus Centaurea; species Centaurea solstitialis. Next base: position 35,117,484 of record CM058040.1, read on the forward strand.
GGTTCGGGATGAAGAGGCTTCTGGGTTGAAACGGGTTGTAGGACGGGTAGAAATGGTTTCTTGGTTAAGGGGTGTGATCCTGAAGGTCATTTTAGCTAATTCAGCTCTGGTCTGCTCATTGGGACTATTCTCCATTAGGCGAATAATGTCACCAGTGACAGAGCCAAAGTTGACATCGTGAGTTTCAGGATCGGCTTGGGTATTAGGTTCAGGTTCAGGGTGATAGGTGAGTTCAGGAGTTGGTTCAGGAGAAGGTAGTTTAGGAGGTTGGTAGATAACCATTTGAAGGTTATTAGGAGGGGAGTCTTCAGGTGAGGAATCTAGGGTGATGGTTTCAGGGGTAGGTTTGGTTTTAAGAAGAGAAGATATGGGTTGGTTATCAGAGGAAGAGGGAGAGGATGGTAGTAGAGACGTACCAGAAGCATCAGGGTTCTCCCCCTGAGGTTGTGCGAGCCCTGGAATGGGCGCAGAGGCAGTAGGGACCTTCTCGACGAAGATGTCGTTATCATCATCATCATCTTCATCATCATCATCGTCGTCTTCATTATTCCCCCCGTCTTCAGCGGTTCTCCAGTTTGTGGAGGGGGAATAGGCAGAATGGTCTCGGGGCTGTCTCTCCCCCTCAGCAGGTACCTGAACTAAGGCAGCTGTTGAGACACTCCTTTGGAGGAGAGAGGCCATGTCGCTGAGGACCTTGCGCTGGATGAATGATGAAGAGATCAGGGACTGCAAGACTTCCCTGTCCGCCGTTGTGAAGGATGGAGGCGGCGCAGGAGCAGAGGAGAGGGCGTTGACAGCAGAGGAGAGCCCTTGCACCTGCTCCTGGATGGCGCGAAGGGCGGCTTCCTGAGCATCCAACCTTTGAACCACCGTTGATTGGAAGGTGGTGAGAGAGTTGGTGCTGTTGATGAGCTCTGTGGAGAGCGCAGGGAACGCCGTGGCCTTCAGGTCATCAATGGATGCCTGAAGGTTGGTGGAGGAGGAGGCAACCTGTGAAACCTTGTCGTGGATGTTATCCAGACAAGGGATGGACAGGGTGACGGCCGTGGGCGGCGGAGTCGCGGCGACGGCGGCGGCAGTGGCACTGGCGGCGGCGGCTTCAGCAGCAGCTGCAGCAGCTTTAGCAGCAACAAGTTCCTGTTGAAGGGACTGGAGCTGTGCTGAATGCTCTTCCTCCTTCTGCTGGAGGGCAATGCGTGCCTCATGCAGGTTCCTCTCAGCGGACTGCCTGCGGAGTTCAGCTGTGTTCAGCTGATGCTCGGCATCCGTGAGAACGAAATCGTTGAAGGGGTCATCCTGATGAAGATGCCCTTCAGAACCTGCTCCTAAAGAACCTGAGGCTTGGAGGGTATCAGGATGATTACCCACCAGATTCTCTGAGGGTTCGAGTTGAACCACCTCAGGTTCTTGTGTAACAGGGGCAGATGTAGAAGTATCAGCCGCCTGCGTCTTTTTCTTTTGCGCCCTAGCTTTGGCGCGTTTTGGAGGAGGTGGAGGAGTAGCAGAGGATGGTTGGGGGCGCTTCTGGAGCGCAGAAATTGTGGTTGCAGCTGTGGTGGGAGAGGTGGCTTGTTCAGCATCCTGTTCCTGAACTTGTTCAGGAACGACCAGGACGTCGGAGAGAGGGACGTCGGAGAGAGGGACGTCGTCAGGATGGGAAGCAACCTGGTCCAGGAACCTAGGCCCGAGGGCGTAGTTGTTGGAGTTCCCGACTGTTAGAAATTATGTGCAGAGTTGACAAACCAAGTGATTATACAATCCAATGTTACAAGACACTTGAGGGTCACACCTGTGAGAACCTATAAGTCGAACAAGTTAGATGAAATCCCGAAATGGAGAGTTAAGATTTATAATAGTGTATTATAAATCAGTTGGGTAATTTCAGTCAGATTTACCAAAGTTGGAGGGTTATTAATTAATTAGGATATTATATATTTATTAGATAAATAAATATATAATAGTTAATTAATAAAGTTTTTATATATTAGATAAATATATAAATTATAATTATCGTATGCAAATTCTTTTCCAGCTAATTAAATAAGGAAAGGATTTAAGATAATTATCATAAGGAAGCTGAATCTCATCCAAACTGTTGTATCTTTCCCATATAAATAAAGGCCTATGGGTTAAGAAACATTAAGCCTTTTTCAGTTGGAAAAATCAGTTTTCTGTCCCCTCCTCCTCTCTCCTAAAACCGGCGCACACACAAACCCCACCCCGGGTCGGTTTTTGTTGTTCGGGTTTCACGGTTCTGCTAGAGGAACGTTCGTTGGTTGATTACAGGTGGACTAAGTTTCAAGCAATCCAGGTAAGTTAATCTAACCTAATCTTTTAGGTTTAGAGCTACAAACGATTAAGATCATTAGGCTTTAAATGGGTTTTTAGCTTTTATCGCTTCCGCACAAATAAGATCAAAACAGCGTGCTTTTGATCGCGTAGGTTTTATCAGTTTGATTAACCTATGAGATATATCAAACCAGCGAGGTTTGATAGTTTTGAGATAATCCTCAAGTCAGTTTGATCCGAGGATATCCATAAAAACCCAACAGTGGTATCAGAGCCATTGTTAATAGTCGTTTTAGTTTATCAGTTTATCTGTATATGCGTGATCCGTTAAAATTAAATTGTTTCTTGTAAAAAAAAATCTGATTTTTTATTGAATTATTTACATAAAATTTTAGATTTTGTATCAAATTATTATTCGTACGAAAACCCGGAAAAACCATCACCAGATTGGTGATGGCTGCGATTAAAACACAACCACCGCACCACCAGCGTGGTGGTTGCGGATGGTTGCCGTGATCAATCACCAGACCGCACCACAGCCTAGTGATGGCGTCACCGCCGGATGCTGTTAGACCACCAGGCCACGCCACCAGTTGGGTGGCGGTGGCCGAAACCTTCTCCGATAAACACAGCCGCACCACCAGCACCGGTGGTGACGGCGTCTAAGTATTCGCAATCGCCACGGCCAAAACCACCAGGCACGATCGCCGGCCAGACCGCAGCGAGCGGTGGCGGCGGACGCCCACCCGAACCACCAGAGAGGTGGTGGCGGCAATCTCGTGACTACCGAGCCAAACCACCAGACTGGATGTTCATAAAAATGGTGAAATCCTTTATACATAGAATAGATTAGATACCAAAATACACAAAAGGAATGTGTTTTGGTATTAAAAAGAACTTTTATTTTGATGAATAGATATCAAAATAGGAGTTTATGACTGTTCTTAAAAGAAATAAGAAAAATCATGCTAAACAGTTTTAACAAAAAATCTTAGAAGATTTTGGGAAAACTAAGATCAAACGAAGTGATCTTAGGGTTTTTGGAAAAACGTTTACCAAAATAAGTTGTTTTTAAGGAAGAATACCAACTTAGATTGTGGAAAGAACAAAGAACAAAAGGAAACTTACGTTGATCTTGTTAAAGAAGTGGTAAGTGTGTGTTCTTGGTGTTCTTGAGAATGCAGATTCTTGTTTTTTCTTGCTTGAATGCGTAGAGAGTATTATGTGAGCGTAAAGAGTGAAAAGGATTACAAATGAGGTTTTTATACCTCGTGGTAGGAGAGAGAAAATGGATGAGAGAGAAAAGAGCGGCTAAATTCAAACGTAATGATGAAAAGAGGAGTTCTACGCGCGTTCACGCGCCTGACACACGTAGTGGGGAACAGGAAACGTCCCATTACGTGTCAGTGCAGATGAAAGGTTTGTTTTATTTGAAAAACTAAAAACCACCTTTTCAGGGGATGATTCCATTTTGGTGAAAGATATGTTTTATTGGAATCAGAGTACTTATCAGATAAGTACTGTTTTGGGAAAACCCTCTTATCACATTAAATGCGATAAGGTTTCAGTAGCAGAGGGAGGAAATACTTACCTGAGAATCATCAGTATTCGGATATTGAACAAAGATTTTGTAAGTACTGAATAGAGTCATCCTCTGAAGAAGAGTTATTCAGGAGTTGTTAATAAAAGAGGTCCTGAGAGAATATAGGGACTTTAACAACTGTTTGTCCTGAGAACTTCTATTCTTCAGGATTTAACATCCCAAGTTCACTGAGGAGCATATTAAAACGTGTCACATCCAGTGGTTTGGTAAAGAGGTCAGCAAGCTGATATTCAGTAGGGACAAAATGGAGTTCAATATCACCATTCATCACATGATCCCTGATGAAGTGATATCTCACTTCAATGTGCTTTGTCTTAGAGTGTAAGACAGGATTGTTAGCAATGGCTATTGCTGAAGTGTTGTCACAGTAGATAGGAATTTTGGAGAGTTGTATGTCATAGTCCTGAAGTTGATTTCTCAGCCACAGGACCTGAGCACAACATATTCCTGCTGCCACATATTCAGCTTCAGCAGTTGATGTGGACACAGAGTTCTGCTTCTTGCTAGTCCAACTCACCAACTTGCCACCTAATAGGTGACAGCCACCAGTAGTGCTTTTCCTGTCGATCTTACATCCTGCAAAGTCACTATCAGAATAAGCTGTTAGATCGAACCCTGAGTCCTTGGAGTACCAAAGACCCATGTTAGGAGTTCCCTTCAGGTATCTGAAGATCCGCTTTACAGCGGTCAGATGGGATTCTTTGGGTTCAGCCTGATAACGAGCACAGAGACATGTAGAATACATGATATCAGGACGACTCGCTGTAAGATACAGCAGTGAGCCAATCATTCCTCTATAGAGAGTCACATCAACAGGTTTCCCTTTGGAATCCTTGTCAAGAGACAGAGGAGGAGCCATTGGAGTCTTCATCGGTGTACAGGATGTGAGATCAAACTTCTTCAGCATCTCATGTACGTATTTACCTTGATTGATGAAAATTCCCTTTTCAGATTGCTTGATCTGAAGTCCTAAAAAGAATGTTAGTTCGCCCATCATAGACATTTTATATTCAGATTTCATGAGCAACTCAAACTTTTCGCAGAGTTTGGGATTGGTGGATCCAAAGATAATGTCATCGACATATATCTGGACAAGAAGGATATGCTTAGGATATTTCTTCAGAAATAAAGTGCTATCAATCTTTCCACGAACAAAACCTTTAGAGAGAAGAAAGGTTGAGAGGGTATCATACCAGGCACGAGGAGCCTGTTTTAACCCATAGAGAGCCTTGTTTAACTTGTAGACGTGATCAGGGAACTTAGGATCTACAAAGCCAGGAGGCTGAGCCACATAGACCTCTTCATTAAGTTTTCCATTCAGAAAGGCATTTTTAATGTCCATCTGATAAACTTTGAAGTTCATATGTGCTGCGAAAGCTAGGAAGAGTCGAATTGCTTCGAGCCTAGCAACAGGAGCAAAAGTTTCATCGTAATCAATGCCCTCTTCCTGCCTGTATCCCTGAGCCACAAGGCGTGCCTTGTTTCGAATGATTGTACCAATCTCATCAAGTTTATTTCGAAAAATCCACTTGGAACCAATGATTGTACGTTTTCGAGGCCTAGGGACGAGAAGCCAGACATTGTTTCTGATAAACTCTGCTAGCTCTTCCTGCATGGCTGAGACCCAGGCAGGATCACGCAAAGCATCATCTATTTCTTTAGGTTCATTTTCAGAGATAAAATTTACATAAAGACAGACGTTACCAGCCTGACGTCTGGTTTTCACACCAGAAGAAGGGTTTCCAAGAACTTGATCAATGGGATGATCTTTGGTCCATCGGAGAGCAGGTGGTTGATACACCTGTCCTGAAGTAGATGCTTCATTGGATGATGGATCAGGAAGAAGATTTGTAGGAGAGGGTTCACTAACAGTGGTTTGAGAGAAGTCTTCACTGTTAGTGGGTTGATCAGGTTCAGGTGGTGTGATTTGAGAGATAGGGGTGGCATGTATTAGAGGTGGAGTGGTTATATCAGTAGGTGGTATAGGATTTTCTTCAAAACCATCAGGAAGATCCTGAGGAGTTGGATCAGCAATAGGAGGTTCAGGGACTTGAAAGAAAGAGTCAGCCCACTGATTGATTTCAGTGTTATCATTTGGGTGAGGAAAGGTAGGACCCGATTCATCAAACTTGACATGAATCGTTTCCTCAATGGTTTGTCTTCGTTTGTTGAACACACGGTAAGTTTTAGAAATGGATGAGTATCCGAGGAAAATTCCATCATCAGATTTGGAATCAAACTTTCCAAGATTATCTTTGTTGTTCAGGATGTAGCAGACACAACCAAAGATATGGAGATGTTTGATTGATGGTTTCCTGTTACGAAAGAGTTCGTAAGCTGTTCTTCTGAAACGCTTGACAATCAGAGATCTGTTCTGAGTGTAACAAGCAGTATTTACAGCTTCAGCCCAGAACTGAGTGGCAAGGTTGGCTTCACTCAGCATAGATCTCGCAGCTTCGATCAGCGTCCTGTTTCGTCTTTCAGCAACACCATTTTGCTGAGGAGTTCTCACAGAGGAGAAGTTTTGAGAGATACCTTTCTGTTCAAAGAAAGATTCCAGGGTACTGTTTTTGAACTCAGTCCCATGGTCACTTCTTATTGAACGAACAGTAAGGTTGTTAAGTTTTTCCATCTTCCTGACGAACAGGATGATTTCTTCAGGAGCATCACTCTTGGCACGTAAGAAGAAAACCCAAGTATATCTGGAATATTCATCTACGATCACCAGAGTATATTTCTTTCCACCAATGGATTGGACATTAACAGGTCCAAAGAGATCCATGTGGAGAAGTTGTAGAGGAGAGCTGATGGAGGAAATCTGCTTAGACTTGAAGCTAGCCCTGGTCTGTTTTCCTTTCTCACATGCTGAACAAAGAGATTCCTTTGTATAGCGAAAGTCAGGAAGACCAATGACCAGGTTGTTGATGCAGAGTTGATTCAGCGTCTTGAAGTTGAGATGAGAGAGACGCTTGTGCCAGAGCCAATTCATATCAGTGGAAGCACGTGATACGAAACAGAAGTTATCAGTGGAAGTATTCATATTGATGATGTAGATATCTGCATGTCTAACACCATTGAGAATGACTTCCTTTCTCCTGTTCTTGACTTTGCACTTTTTCTTAGAGAAAGAAACTTTGTGATTCTTATCACACAGTTGACTAATGCTCAGAAGATTATGCATCAGGCCTTCAACATAAGCAACTCTTTTGAAAGTAGTTACTCCGTTGGTCAGAGTGCCATACCCTCGGGTTTGGCCTCTACCGTTTCCGCCAAAGGTCACAGCAGGACCTCTTTCTTCACGGTAGTTAGTGAGGACAGATTTAGAACCAGTCATGTGTCGAGAGCATCCACTGTCCAAGTACCAGATGCCCTTATCCTGAAAAATACAGAGTTTAAGTTTTCTTTGGTACCCATAGAACTATGGATCCAGAAGTATCAGTAGGACTGGTTGAATCAGTGTCAGCCTTTACTGAAGTATCAGTACAGGAGGCTGGAGTCTTGACTGAAGAAACAGTCTTGACAACCTTCTTTCCTTTGACTGATTTCTCAGTCTTAGGAATCTTCTTTACCTTAGCTGATTTTTCAGCTTTGGTAGCATCAGGACACTTACTCGCAATATGGTCATTTAATCCACAGTGATAGCATTTGCGATATTGAAAGCGTTTAGTGTGGTCCAGAAAGTTTTTAAACTTTAGGTGAGCAGGACCTGCACCAAGTATGCCTTTAGCATTAGACATTGGAGGAATTGGTTTCTTCTCCTGAGTCTTTTGCTTCAGGTCAATCTTCAGTCTAGGAGCAGGACTCTGAGAAAGAGACTTAGTTCCAGAGACTGAAGGACCACCACCCAGAACTTTGTTCTTGGGTTTAGGACCCTTGGTCTTTGAAGGTGTTTCAGTTTTGGATTTATCCTTAACTGTATTCTTTTTGCTCTTAGGAGCACCTTCAGGGTGAGTGTTAGAAGAAGAAGAAGGGTTGTTTTCAGAGGTATTAGGAAGAGGAATAGAAGAAACAAATTTTCCAAATTTGAGCATGGAACTATCAGAACCAGAGAGGAACAGTTCCATCCTGGTTTTCCAAAGAGAGAAGTTGTCTTTGTTAAACCGAGGAGGCTTTCCAGCAGAGCCGGTATCAAAGTAGTTATCCTTAGCTTGAAGAGCCATAGAATAAGAAGAGAGAGGATCACAAGATTTTTCTAAAGAAGAAAATGAGAGCTTGTATCTGCTCTGATACCACTTGTTGGTCCCAAGTAGGTGACCTTCAAGTAAGGATAGTGTTAGGGATTATAGAAGGGGGGGGGGGGTTGAATATAATCACACAGTTTTCTCACTTTTAAATTCTTGTTTTATAAACAATATGAATTTACAGATTGTTGCGGAAATAGAAGAGACAATTAGTCTAAACTAAACAATCTAAGTTCTTTCACTATGCACTAAGTGAGAAGAGAATAAAGAAAGAAGATAGAGGGGATAAGAGAGAAAGGACTTGAGTAGAATTAGGATGAAGAAGAAGTATGGAGAACATCTCTTCACGTCCTATTTATACTCCATGCATTAAATGCATGCAGACCTACTATTGTGACGTGTCACAATGTGAGTGGTCTGTTGTACTATTTACTATAAACAATTACTCTTTGCATGGTGTGCAAAAGAGGATGTTTGTAAACAGTTGCCTTATGGGCTGATAAGTACGGAGGGAACAGTAAAGTAACTGCCCTTATGTACTATTGTGTCAGAAAAGGCGAGTTATCCTTTTGTGCATTAGACTAAGACATTTTTCTAATCCTTCAGGATCAGGATACTGATGAGTGACTAGAGTCCTGAAACTGGGGATGTTCAGGGTCACGTGTATCCTGATGAATCTTCAGGATGTCATACGATAGTGAACAGACTGCTATCACTGAGTTCCGTCTTCAGATCACGAGCATGCTGTTCCTGTCATCAGCTATTTCTTCGACGTCGCTGATGGTTCTTTGTGTATGATCTTAATGTCTTCAGGAGGAGGTCTTCACTTCAGTGGATAGGATCAGTAGACTGCAGAACAGACTCGTTAGTCTCCTGATCCTGATCCTGATCTATAAAGTTAAGTTACAGCATAAGTAACATGGAATAACACTGAACAGACTCAGTGATAATTCCTCAAGCTATAACAGAAGTAAAAACCTATTCACTAAGTAAAGATTCAGGATCATTATCATTTCATCAGGTCTTAGGAGAGCTGGATCAACAGCTAGGATTTACGATTAATATCGTCTCTATAGCACGTCAACCTGTGTGTACTCTTGGGAGGCCTTTTAAACCAGTAGTTTCACATTTTTATAAGAATATTTTTTACTAAAGCGTCTATTTTTGTATCTTAATACAACCTTGCACCCTAGGTTCTTTTGTCCAAATAGATTTTACAAACAAAATCATCCACTCACTAAAAAGCATTTCAAAATCCTCGAATTCGCCACCTGAAATCATCTTTTACTTACTAGACTTTTCTGAAAAGACTTGCATTAATCCTTCCCTAAGGATCGATATCTAGTATTTACTTACCATTATTACTTGTTATGAGACGATAGTAGTTCAAGGTGTATACATGCGCTTGATTCTATTTTCCAGTTGTGTAGCACCCCAAAAATTGGAGTCAACAAAAACTTTCATTAACGAAAGGTGGTAATACAAATTACGCCAAAGCGTGAGCTCTTCCCAAAAATGGGGTATAAGGTTATGTACAATTACAAGGTTTGTAATTTAAATGAAGCGATATAATAACCAACAAGTCTGATTCCTAACAAGGAAAAGACTACAAAAGGTTATCAGTCTCTACTATCAACTCGCGGTCTAGATGACCGGTCTCTTCACACGATTCCCCAAGCTCACTCTAAACCCAATCATTTACTTTGGAGCAGCGCCACTAGCACCTGAGAGACACATCGACACCATGCAAGTGTTAGGCCAAAAGAGCCTAGTGAGTTGTACCAACAAGTACAATACATATAGAATCATGTTAAGACATATGATGTATACATGAGGGTATTTAAACAACATAATCAAAGTATACTTTTACGGGTTATCTTTTATCTTCGGAAACAGTGGGAGCGACCCACCTCTACCAACCAATATCCCATCACTCGTTACTTCCAAACACCTCGATGCCATATCTACCATGACACCATCAGAGGCCCGCGCACCTCGGAGCAACCCGAGAGCCGTCGACATAGGGGCATTCCTATTTCAGAACCTCCCAAGACTGTTTGGTGTGGAAATATTGCGTTGGTTCGTCCATTGTTATTTATATAGCCGTATATCTGCCGCCAGTCCCATCACTCTTTACTTCCAAACACCTCGATGCCATATCTATCATGACACCATCAACAGAGGCCCGCGCACCTCGGAGCAACCCGAGAGCCGGCGACATAGGGGCATACCTATTTCAGTACCTCCCAAGACTGTTTGGTGTGGAAACATGGCGCGGAATATACTTAATTACACATACGTGTTCCGTATTTTCACCCGGTCTAAGAGACCATACTATATTGTGTACCTCGATGCCATATCTATCATGACACCATCAGAGGCATATATGTGCTGTCTTGAAAGATTCATACAATTATCTTACCTTTCAGAGGGATTAATCGAGGGTCTCAAGCCCTTCATTCATTTCATATAAGCTAACATGCTCGGGATTCAATTCCTCCACATCATTCCGTGGCATACATAATAACACGTATTTCTCATAAATACATTCATCATATAATCACATGGATTTAACTCATGCATTAGTAGCATATATAATCTACTCCATGTATAAAATAATCCAAGTCAAGCCATTCATACAAGCATCATTACTCATTCTTTTCATGGAAATCCTTAAACCTAACAATTTAGGCATTTTATCCAAAATCATGTTCATTCACAATAACCAAGCAAGATATGTAAATCAAACAAGATGATGTGCTCTCGGTTTTAACAAAACGGTTTTAGCAACTCACCTTGATATTCTTCGCAACAAACACGGATTTGATAGCTAAACACGTCACAAGATAGTACCTATACAATCATAGTATGGTATACATAAGTAAACCACCAAAAGTGACACTTACGGTTCAAAACCGAAGCACTAGTCTAGAGCTAGGCTAGACTATCTCATTGTCCCCAAAATCTCCCAAACATCATCTATTATAACCCTTAAGGAAAGCACAAAGCCAAAACCCAAAAAGGATCGCAAACGAAAAACTTCAAAACGGAAACAGAGACTTGCGCGACCTAACCCCGCGACCTCAAGTCGCAGGCCAGGTCGCGGGACCCAACTGGGTCTTCTTCCTCGCGGTTTTCTTCGAAAAACTTTAACCAAACTCAACCAAAACTCAATATCGACCCCCAAAACACCCCACGAATGATTATGATCGATCCTATGATGATACAACATGATAAAACAACAACAAAACTCAAATACCCCATGGATCATCGAGATCCACGGTTTTCCCCAAATACAAACCCTAACTTCCAAGGTTCTCAAATCCCGACTAATACACGAAACCAACACGAAATAAACCGTACCTTTCGTTAGGAACTTGATTCTAACGACACTTCACGGATTGATTTCACCTCCAATGCTCGATTCTTCTTTCGGTTCTCGAATCCTCTTCAAACCCTTCTTTCTCCCTTTTTCTCTCTTTTCTCTCTTCAAGAACAACTAACACCACAAATGAATGGATAAGGGTTCTCAACTAGTTTATAAGCTAGTTACACTACACTCCCCTTATTTCCGGTAATTACCCTCTTATCCTGAAACTGGTAAGTTGAACACTCGACTCAACTTATAAACTTAACCATACCATTTAATAATTAACTTTGGGAAATGGGGCGTTACATTTAAATCAAATTCCTATTATTAACTTTTATCATAAAAGTTCGAGTTCTAAAATTTCGGGTGTTACAAGTTGAATCTTACAGTTCACAGACTAGTCCTATTCTAAAAGGGGTTGTATAGATCTCTTTAACAACAATCACTTTCTTCAAAAATAATCATATAATATAATTTTATCATAGTAAACAATTTCATTAACCAATCTCGTTGATTTAACCTAGAAAATTAATGATTTACACGGTTTACAACCTTTTACTGGTTTACAATCTTTTACTGGTTTACAACCTTTTACTGGTTTACAAAAGAAATTCTCTCTCTCTCTCTCTCTCTATATATATATATATATATAGTATTAGGTTCAAATGAGAAGTGCTTAAAAATGAGAAGTAGAGAAGTGATCTCCACCACTCATCTGGTCAATAAAGGCGACTTTGACCAATCAACCTCCATGAATCGCGTGCATCAACGGTTGAGATCATAGTTGACTAGTTTGCAAGAGATCACTTCTCTACTTCGTATTTTTTTAGCACTTTTCATTTGAACATTTTTCTCTCTCTCTCTCTCTCTATATACATATACATATACATATACATATACAGTTCAAATGTGAACCACTTTTTGGTTGTGAACGTGAGGACAGCCGAGAGCGCGACACGTGGCGGCTTTGATTGTGGTCCCTGATAACACCAAAATTATACATGTTTTGGTTGCGCGTAATCGTATGACTTTACCCCATTTCTCACCCGTTTATGATCATTTCATGCACTAAAAGAGCTTATTACTGTTTGTGAAGGATTTGGAGGCCGTGGAACGGAAAAGTACGGAAAAAGGCGAGAAAACGTGAAAAATGCACAAAGTCAACACAGTAGCTACTTGGCGATCGCGAAATCCTCAACCTGGCGCCGCCAAGTTCGACTGAATTGAAGACCAGAGTTTGACCTAAGTGCCTGGCGTCGCCAAACCAGCAGCTTGGCGATCGCCAGATGACCCCTGGGCGTTTCCTTTAAATATCAGCCTCCTTCTTCAATTCTAAACATGTTCGATACACCGAGGGAAGTACAGAGGAACGAGAGTGAGAGTACGAAAGGTGCCGATACGCTGCGGAAGTCGATCTTCGATCATCTATCGTTGTATTGTCGGTATCATGTCGATGTCTACTTTTGTTTGTGTTTATGTTTTCGTCATGAGTAGTGAGTAGTTTTATTAGTGGTACTTGTTGTAACAACCCACTATGCGAATATAAAGATATCTTATATAAAATATAAACTCCCAGAATTTGAGCTACAAAATTTCGAGTCTAAGCCCGTCAAATCAACTTTTTTTTTTCACAGAGAATTATTAAACTGGAAACAACCGAGAGTTTTCTAAACAAAAGGACTAAGGCCCTCTACTACTTTGGCTTCCTCACTACTAGGCATCAACCTTTCCCTTTCCTCTATCAGCTACCTGTGTACCTGAAAATGGTTTTGAAAAAGTTTTGAAAGCGAGGGTTAGACCATAAGGTCTAGTGAATTCCCTAAAAAAAACAGTTTATCAAAATATTGGCCCGCTGGCCCAACTATAAACAGTGGTGGAGCATTGTGGACATAGACACCGCCACCCCGTGACGTTAGATCGGGGCCCCTGTAACACCCCGATACCCAAAATAACATAGCAAATAATTACGCAATATTAATAATAATAATAATAATAATTATTCCTAGTGATCTAATACGCGTAAGTCTCAGAATTCTCAACACAAAAGTAAATGGTTTAAGAGTGCATGCGGAACAACCCTCCACAGCTGAGATTCTAAATTTAGGATAAAGTACTAACTTCTACCGGTAGAGCTACGCTAGACATCTACCTTCTCCTTCCCTCTCGCAACCCGATCTTTTCCTGAAAAGGTTTTAGATTTTGAAAACGAGGGTTAGACCGAAAGGTCTAGTGAATTCCCTCAAAACAGTTAATCAACAATTCCGGCCCGCTGGCCGTAAAATCACAAATTAATAATAATGGCAATGCAAATGCGTTACGGACAAAGAACTTCCACAAGGCACCGAGGCCACAATCACATCACTCCCAAGGGACGCTATCCCAAGGTACCCCCAAATGGTGGACCAAACCAAATGGTAACACTCCCAAGGAACATACAGTTCCAAGGTACCCAATGTCCATACTTGCAACACATTTCAATCCGAAACATTTCAACATTTACATTTGAGCATGCATTAAACGTAATTGCACAATTTTCCATATTTCCACAAAACAGTTCATCATCAATAGCAAAACGGTTCGCAAATCGAATGGATATATATTTAAGAAAGCAGTGAAAACTATCCATTCATTTTCAGGCAAGGGAACTCACCTGAGCTTATCTCGCTGATTACTCTATCTCCTGGTATCTGTATAAATTCCTAAGGCATTAGTGATTCGCACTTAGAAAACCCACAACTAGGATACCCCTAGGCAGACCCAGCACGGGGGTTCCGCTAGCCAATTTCGGAAAAGCACAAAATCCGATTCGGAAAAACACGCCGTTTTCCGATTCGGAAAACCTACCATTTTCCGATTCGGAAATCCCGACTCATAATCCGCATTCCAACAGTAGCGAGGTCAAAATAACGACTTAGCTAGCCAATTTCCCGATTCGGAAAACGTAGGTTTCCAATCCGGGAAAGGCATGACGAAACAAAACACCTCCGAGAACACCACATATTTTCCGATTCGGAAAACATAAATTCCGATTCGGAAAATATGATTTTCCGATTCGGAAAACATAGATTCCGATTCGGAAAATATGAATTCCGATTCGGAAAACGAGGACAGTTCCGAAAACAGCCTAAAGTCGATCAAAATCGATTCTAATCTGATCCAATTGTATCCAAACTAACCCCAAGGCAAATATACGACAATTAACAGTGATCTTACACTATTCGGGCATCGAGATCTTACCTTACGAAGCGAAAATCCCCTACTAAAGCTTGATGATGATACTTCCTTCCAAAACACACACTTCACACACTAACACTTCCAAAAATGGTTTAATTTTAGGGTTTAGGGTTTAAATACCTAGGGTTTTGGGCCAAGCCCATACCTAAAATGGTAAAAGCCCATGCCATTAAACTTTTCAATAGTTACATAATTGACCCCTAAAATCATCATATTCTCACAAAAGGTCAATTGTCAGTAACTTAACTTATTTAACTTCATCTAGGATCTGGGTTATTACATCCCCAGCAGACTCCCCATGGCCCCCAGTAGATGCCATTTAGTGGCAGCCCCCCAGTAGATGCCTTTTAAGGAAGCACGAAACAGATTCGTGCTCCACACCACACCCTCACTCCCAAGGAACGTGCACTGTTCCTTAGTACCCTATGTCCACATTGCTACTCACCCCAAATAACAACAGATAATCATTTCATTATAAGCATTTATAACATTTATGGAGAGAAATAAGCATGCATGCATTTATTTCAAGTTAAAACATCATATGAAGCATTAAACCATTCTCAGCGCATCTAAAATATTTAAAAACAACGTAGAGTTTGAGTAAAAGCGCGAGGGAACTCACCTGAACGCTTGCACTTAATCGGTAATTCCTATAACGATCCATTCACACCGAACACCTAAATTAGAGATGACATTGACATATTACTACCTCAATTATACTTTTAAACAAACATTAAAATCAAACCCTAGCTAAGGATCCTAATTATCGACCCAAAAGCCCTTAAATGAAGAACGATGTTTTGACAAACAGTGGCTTGCGCGGTTTAAGCCGTGCAGATACCCGTGAAACTTTCTTTTACTATACTAAAATTCTGCACGAACCCAAAACCCCATTTCTCAAAAACCAACTATGTCTAAGTTTTCCCAATTCCATTTTAAGTCCTAACATGGTAGAATCAATTGATTACGCTATTTTAATTTTCAACCCAAACCAAAACCATCATTTACTCCATCAAGATCTATGCATTGTTGAAGGTTTAATCCGCTAGAACATAAACATGAAACTTTAAAAGAAAACACCAACAATGGTTGTCTTTCTCAATTGAACTAAAGGGAAACATCAAAATTTACCAAAATGGTAGTCCCAACGATATTTATGGAATGATTTAAGAAGAAAGGAATTTCCAAAACCCCAAAATAAACTCAAGGCAAATCATGAGTTAACCCATCTAAACCCATCAATACCAAGGATTCACTTTTAGATCTAAATTCCAAACCAAGAATTCAAAATCTATAAAAACGAGGAATTCTTATAGGAAATTAGATTCTTTTTAAAAAAATAAATCTGATCCAACTTTAGAAATTAGAACCAACAACAAAATGGGTGTAATAAGAGTTTTTACCATGAATTTCGCTTGAAACCAAAACTTCCCAAATGGATTTAAAACCAATTTTATACAAACATGTGAAAATTTGTTACTAAATCCCGTCAAGGAATAGAGCGGTTCTACAAATCTCAATTTTTGACCTACTTACACTCCGAATCAGCTCATTCTCAAAACATACAGTTTGTAGAGGACATCGATACGGTTCCAAGGACATATTACCCGCCTCAAACCGATTCACGAGCGATTTATTATGATTTTTACAAGATCAGGACAGCAACAAAAAAAAACCCCATTTAAGGATTAATCCCACTAAAAATTAGGTTTAAGAAATGAATACAACTTTGTGGGTTTTTCTTTGAGGAAGCAATTTACTTTAATAAAAGAATCATCAAATAACTAATTCCTCGATGTTTCCAATCCCCAATAAGAGAAAAAGATAAAATCTAAATAAAACCCCCAAATAGTTCATCCAATCCATCCATTCAATCTACGAAATTCTCTTCAAAAAGTTAAACTCTTGAATCCTATATAAAACAAAGCAAATGGTGGATTTCTATTAAGTAAATCAATTGCTCTACCATATATATCATCTAAAACCATTATCCACCAAGTGATTTTAATCCAACCAAGAAATTAAGAGAACACCCAACAAGGTAACAATACTCCAATCAGAATATTAAGCTTATAATAGAGGATTTATATAAAATACCTTAATGGATGATTTTCCCACTTTCTTCTTCTCCAAGCCTTCAAAATCCCCAAATAATAGGTTGATTCCTAAAAACCCTTATTTCTCTTTCACACACATGCTTCTCACGATTTTCTTTGTGGAGAAATGATTATCATTTCTCTTTTATACTACCAATTTACAATAATGGTCCTTTAAATAATAAGGTGCACACACTTTATCACCCAATCTTTTATACCTTGCTAATATTTAGAATATGAATTGTTACAACAAACCCTTATATTTTCATTAAAAGTACTAAGCTTAAGTTTGGTTATTACACTTGTCATGATCAATGAACCTTTATGGATGATACTTTGTGATTAATGTTTACTGGTTTGTTTTGATTAATTGAATGTCTTTTATGGTTCTTTTCTGATTGTTATTGTTGTGGCGATTTGAATTCAATTGGTTAGGTGTATTTGTCAGACCAAAACAGATAGACTCCGAAAGGATAATCAACCTACCTTAGCCTGACTTGGACCAAAAGGTTGTGTTAAGGGGTTACTTAGACCAATAGTGACCAGATAGTAAAAGAGCCATTGCGATATTGATTAGGAAGGATTTACCGATTCTAGATTGTGGACCAAACGATTTAGGATTGGAATTAGGAGGATCGTATCCTAGTTCATCACCATAAATTGCACATGTTAGGGTGTCCCAGACTTAAATTCCTACAATAGTCAAAACAACCAAACTTTCGACCTATTCATATCATCCATATTGGGGATTCACTTTATCATGATAAGTACTGCTGTTTTTCTTTATTATAATCTTAAATCAGTATTTTAATTACTTTCTAAGTTTTTACTTTGTTAATTGTCTTTCTAAGTATTCAAACCTTTTTTATACAAAACCCCCCCCTTTAGGTTAATTAAACCGATTCAGACTTTAATCTACGATAACTTGACCGTTCCCAGTGGTAGATACGATACCTGGACTTTTCTACACTATATTACTCACGATCAGGTACGCTTGCCTGTATATGTGGTAAGACGGTGGCTAGGCATTAGAGGTTAAAACTTGTTACGCTTTTTATATACGATAATTACCGCATCAAGTTTTTGGCGCCGTTGCCGGGGAACGGTAGTTGTTAGATTTTAGTCTTTATTAGTTTTGTTAATCGATACTTGTGAGGGATTCTGTCCCTTGCAAGTTTTCTGCTTTTTAATTTAGTTTGTTATTTTTATTTTATTTTATCTCTTTTGTTTCCCGCAAGTTGCCCGTAACCGTTTGTTGTGATTTCAGTCACGGCAGACTTGTTAGAGCCATTTGAGGAGCCAGAGAGAGAATTCATAAAAAGAAACAAAAAGAAGTCAAAAGCAAACAAAGTTCGCCCGAGAGCTTTGATTTTTGAGATGGGAGACGAGGCACCGATGTGGACTGCCAGGAGAGCCGCTCCAACTGTACCCACCAATCCGATCACGAAGCCGAACCTGAACAAACAAATCCCGGGGAAGCTCCTACACATGATCAAGGACCTTACCTTCGACGGGAAAAACGATAGCAATCCTATCGTTCACATGGAAAACTTCGTGGACATTTGTGATCTGTTCAAAACAGAGGCGGACCGGGATGATGCAATTCGTCTTCGGGTCTTTCCTCTAACGCTTATCGGAGAAGCTATGGCTTGGTTGCGATCCTTAGAGCCGAGTTCAATCACTACATGGGAAGGACTTCGCTCAAAGTTCCTTTCCCGATTCTTTCCACCATCCAAGATCGATAAACTGAGAGCTGAGATCCGATCCTTCCAACAACAAGACGGGGAAACCATATCCGAAGCATGGGAACGTTTCAAGCACCTCCTAAACTCGTGCCCGAGTCATGAGTTGAATAAGAGTGAACAGGTTCAAACTTTCTATAGTGGACTTGCTTATTCCTCACGAGCTACTTTGGATTCATCTGCAGGTGGTGTCTTCATGTACAAAACGCCCACGGAAGGTTACAAGCTCCTCGAAGATATGCTCATACATAACATAGATTGGAGGACGGACAAGCGTTTGCAAATCCCGAGGATGGCCGGAAAGATCTCTACCGACTTTGATCCATCCGATGAATTAGCCGCTATGAAAAACCAACAGGTAAAGTTTGAACGCAAAATCGAGGAACTTATTAAATCTGTTCATGCTTTGTAGGTTGGATGCGAGGAGTGCAATGGACCACATTTGACGAAGGATTGCCCGAACAGACCTATGATGACACCCGAGGAGGTGAATTATATCAACCGAGGAGATTACCAAGGGAGGTGGAACAACAACCGTAATTTCATCCCTAGACCTCCCGGTTTTCTTGCACCAACTCAACAGAACCAAAGATCGGATGGAGAGCCACGTGTTTCTATCGAAGACCGGATTATCCAATTCATGGATGCGCAAAAGAAGCTAAACGATGAAGTGGGTTCATACTTACGTAATCACCAAAGTACCATCCAGAATTTGGAATTGCAGGTTGGACGTGTTTCGCAAATGCTAAGTGAAAGGACGCAAGGAGAGTTGCTAACGCAAACACAAGTCAACCCGAAGGTGGAGAATGTGAAGCCAATGCTCATGATAACCGGAGAGCCGTCAAAAAAGAAGTGGACGGACATCTACACAAAGAAGTACGTGGAGACCGAGAGTGAAAGTGAGCCCGATTATGCCACGGACTATGATTCGGAGGGGTTCACCGTGTCTTTCGAACACCTAAGACTCAAGGTACCCGAAGCTTCAAGTGATGATGATGATGAGGAAGATGGAAAGCAAGGCGGATACGCAGAGTTCGTGATCCCGAAGAAAGAAGATAAAGGCAAGGAGAAAGAAAAGGAGAAAGCACCGGAGGATGATCTCATCTACATCGCACCAATCAAGCATGATCCATGGAGTTACAACTTACCTATTTCCTGTCATAAAGTTTATTGGTCTTGCTTTGGTTGATTCAGATGCCGCTCTTAATATGATGCCTGTTGGTTATTGCAGGAAAATGGGAGTCAAGAAGATCGTACCAACGAACTATCAATACCGGGGAGTGAACGGTTACATGACAACACCGTTAGGAATATCGGAAGGAGTCCCGATTCGTATTGGCAAATTTGTGTACTATACGGACTTCGTCATAGCTAACCTTCCACAAAACACGGAAATCCCGATAATCCTCGGGAGATCTTTCTTACACACCGCTCAAGTAAATACCGATATGCGAAATCAAGTCACGAGCTTAGGCTATGGAGACAATCGGATTTACTTTGATCCTAACGGAGAGCCGGTTAGACACCTCGATGAACCTTATGACGATCCTTCTCTGGCCTACAACAAAAGCACGAACCGTCCGCTACTCCCGCATGAACTTGGGAAGAAAACGGAGGACTATCCAAACCCGATGCGCAAAAAGGAGCAATCGACCAAGGAACCGGGATCCTCCAAGAAAGATCACAGAAAGAAGAAGGGCTCCTCATCCCGACGTGCCAAGAAATGAGCCGAAAGTGGGGTCGAGCTCTAGACCCGTCAAAAAATGAAGCGCTTCTCGGGAGGCAACCCGAGCTTTTTCATTTTCTTTCGTTTTTAGTGATTTTCGTGTGTGTTTTTATTAATGTTTTCATTTGATATTGCTTAGGTAACCATACGGAGGAGATAGAAACCAGATTCGAGCGAAATCGGAATGCGATGCAGATTTTCAAAAGTTGGAAACAGTGGGCATTTCGCGATCGCCAGATTCCAAATCAGGCGACGCGAAGTTGGTAAGCCACCTTAACAGGTAAAAAAATTTCGAACTTGGCAACGCGAAGAGAGCCGTTTGGCGACGTGAAACTTTCAAAAAATTAGGGTATTTTGAAATTAGCCTGTTTGGCGACGCGAAACATGGTTTCGCGACGCGAAGTCGGAACAGACGGTTTTTAAACCTTCTTTTTCTCACTTTTCACAACACACAAACCTAATTCCTCTTAGGCTCCGCCAAACTCTCTCACGTTCTTGCAAAATTCAACCTTCTTGAGCTTCAATTTCATCTTTCAACATGAACAAGGTACGTTTCCTAACTTTAATTTCGTAAGGATTGCTTGATTTGGTGATTGGAGATCTTGTTTTGGGTATCAATGGTGTTTGTTTGCTTGAATGGAATTAACATTATTCTTGATACACCATTGATTGTTTAGAGCTTATAGACAAATGCATGCCCTATTTTGTGATTGAAATCTTGTTTCTTGCATGCTATTTGATTGATTAATCTAGTGATTGTGGTTAAATGATAAGTGTGGGGATTTTGAGAACACCAAAATCCCCCATTCCTTCTTGATTAACTAGATTGGTTTGAAATTGTGGATTGAACTAAAAGTTCAAGTGTGGGGATGTTCCACATCCCCTTTGTCCATCGTTGCGTTTGTGATTGTGATACTTGAACTTGTTAGTCGTATATTATTTGTCTCGTTGGAATTTTGAAAGTAAATAAACCTTGTCTTGCGTTTATGGATGGAGATTTTTCTAAGACAATGGTATTTCGGTTTTTGTAGAGACAAAGAACCCGCTCGTCTACGACCGCCGTAGCTAACTTCCCTGCACCGGATGGAAGTCATGTCTTCACTTCTTTACAAACGACCCGACTTTGAATGCTCAAAAGAAGGAGGAGTATCGGGTGATCGTTAACTGACTTCTCCCCGCCAAATTCTTATGCCAAAGAGAGTCGATTGGGATCTTCTTCGATCGATGAGTGTCGAAAACAACATAAAAGCAATTCTTGAAAAGCACGCATACGACGAGGATGTCAATGAGTACTACATATGCCATGCATGGGAGCGAGTTTTCGATATTGCCGAGACCCTCTACCGAGAGCTTATCGTGGAGTTTGTGGCCACGTTTCATTTCGAAGCAATCAAGGCCCTTGACGAGTTTCATCAAACGTGCATGACGTTCCGACTTGGTGGTGTTTGGAGATCTCTTTCTTTGATCGATTTTGCTCTTGCCTTGGGGATATATACCCAATCGGATGTTGATGCTCCCGGATTTGAGGAGTACATGTGGGCGACCGCAAAGAGACTCGATGATTTTGATCCGCGTTTGTTATGGTCGATCTTAGGTGATGGTGATTATCATGGCAACCTCAAGGTGAAAGGTTTTCTTGCTTCGTCGGATAGACTTCTACACCGCATGCTCATTCAAGCGGTAAACGCTCGTTCTTCGAGTGAGGAGAAAGTTACCGTGCAGGATTTATGGCTTCTTGAGCAACTCTCTACGGATGATAAATATCCGAATGCTTCGTATCTTATCGCCGCTCAACTCGCTAAGGCGAGTGGTTATCGAGAGGGTAGTCGCATAGTTGGTGGCCAGTACGTGACGCACTTGGCCAAGCATTTCGGTATCCTAACCGACGCCGCTATCGCTTCGATGACGAACCTCGGGGAGATGGGGTTGATTGACATGGACCAACTCCGTGGCATGGGTGTAGCAAGGGTTGTCCACATGACCGGAAGAGATTACAATTCATGGATCCATAATCCTCAAGCTTATAGGAGTCAACCGAGAAGTCAAGCACCGAGGAGCACGCATGAGATTGGCGGAACAAGTGGAACGAGTGGGGCGAATGTGGGTCAACAACCGGCGGATTGGACGGCTTATTCGGGTTACCAAGACTTGAGTAACCGACTCTCGGAGATGGTACTTTCTTATGGCCGGCATCAACAGCATATGGAGTACAACACAGTGGAGGCTCTTCACCAAGCCAACTGGCAGAGTGGAGTGATGAACCAGATGGCCTCTCACTTTGGTCTTCAACCGAATACCGCTTATGCTCCATCTCCATATTGGCCATACTCCGAGGATGCTCCGCCCGGTTACCCGACTTACGAGGATTGGCAAAACCAACCTCGTGGCCCTTATTGATCTCTCTCTTTTATCTCCGTTAATCGATATGGTTGTCATAAACAATTTTATTTTTGAACTGCGTGGTTGTGTTTGTTTGAATAATTTTATTTTGGATTGTTTAGGATTTTAAGTAGTTTGATTTGGTTTATTTTCATTTGTTCGTTTTTACTTTTTCTTTTCTTTTTGTTGGTAGATACGGCGATTTATGATCGAGCACGAATTTTATGCACCACTCTCAGATCAGAACAGATTTCGTCACATAACCCGGGAAGTTTCTCTTTTTCCCAATTACTCCATAATTTTTTTAATTGTTGCATTGAGAACACTGCAAATTTTAAGTGTGGGGAGGGGGTTATGTAGACTTATCTGTTTAAATGGGTTCACTTTTTGCTTGTGGATTGTCGTTTTTCAAACTTTTGAAAGCTTTGAGATTTGACCCCAATTTTTTTTCGAAATCTGAGATTGTTTTTGAGACTGAGTTGCTTGCATAGGAGAACACTGAATAGGATTAGTTAAGTAAAAGGATGCCTTGGAATGCTGATTACCATGAGTGCCTCACCCAATTCCGTTGAGAGATTGAGCCTTAATTGTTATATCTGTTTATTTCGTGAGGAATACCGACTTTGACCCAAGGTAGAACTTGTCATTTGAATGCTTGTCGAGACAACATAAGAGAAGTATTTATCACCATTGCACTGATAGAGGCCTTCGTTTCTAACCCTTTTAGCCTTCGTCAGATGACCTCATCATAAGGTTATCTGATTTGCGTAGCCTTTAATTGAAAAGTGTTCACCTTTTAACACTTTATCCCTTGAAACCATTTTGAGCCTTAGCCTTTTCATTTCTTTACCCACTATACACTTTATCCTTGAGCCCAAATTGTTTATCTATCTTTTGGCCATGACTCAAATTTGAATCTTGAGATGTTTTGATCCAGTTTTTCATATCTGACAAATTTTATGGGATTGAGATTTAAAAAGAGCCCAAAAGCAACATAGTTGCTGCTCTGAAAAAAAAAGAAAAAAAAGAGAGAGAGGGAAAATATTTGAGACTCAGAAAAGAAAAGAAATATCAAAAGAGTCGAGAATACAAAAAGAAAAGAATGAGAGCTGAAAAGAGTGAAAAAGAATTTGTGCCCCAAATAAGCCATAGGCTTAGGCCAATTCTAAAAAGAAAAGAGAGAATAATCATCCCAAAAGTCTCATTGTTTGAAAGTCAGACTGTTTCACTGTTTGGATCATTACTGATTGAGTTTTCAAGTTTTTGTTGTAAAACCTTTAGTCACTTATATATCCTTTATCCTACCCTTAGCCCTTAGCCTAACATTACAACCCTAAAGTCCTCTTGACGGTTGACAACTTCTCAGTGGTGAAGATTAGATTTGGTGACAAGCTTATGCATGCGGGAATTAATCGAGTATTGGTGTGATCACTTACATATACACTTTTACCCCCGAGAGATACACCTTATATTGTCATTCATATTATGTGAGGGTAAAAGGTTGGCCTTGGTATCCGATTGCTTGATGAGTCTTGTTTGTGTGTTCGATTGTGTGAGTATACTTTGTTCTCTCTGATGATCTTGGGTGGAGATAATTTTGGAGTTATCTTTCTTATCTTTCAGTCTTTTGATTGAGGACAATCAAAGCTTAAGTGTGGGGATTTTGATAACACCAAAATTATACATGTTTTGGTTGCGCGTAATCGTATGACTTTACCCCATTTCTCACCCGTTTATGATCATTTCATGCACTAAACGAGCTTATTATTGTTTGTGAAGGATTTGGAGGCCGTGGAACGGAAAAGTACGGAAAAATGCAAGAAAACGTGAAAAATGCACAAAGTCAACACAGTAGCTACTTGGCGATCGCGAAATCCTCAACCTGGCGCCGCCAAGTTCGACTGAATTGAAGACCAGAGTTTGACCTAAGTGCCTGGCGTCGCCAAACCAGCAGCTTGGCGATCGCCAGATGACCCCTGGGCGTTTTCCTTTAAATATCAGCTTCATTCTTCAGTTCTAAACATGTTCGATACACGAGGGAAGTACAGAGGAACGAGAGTGAGAGTACGAAAGGTGCCGATACGCTGCGGAAGTCGATCTTCGATCATCTATCGTTGTATTGTCGGTATCATGTCGATGTCTACTTTTGTTTGTGTTTATGTTTTCGTCATGAGTAGTGAGTAGTTTTATTAGTGGTACTTGTCATGATCGATGAACCTTTATGGATGATACTTTGTGATTAATGTTTACTGGTTTGTTTTGATTAATTGAATGTCTTTTATGGTTCTTTTCTGATTGATATTGTTGTGGCGATTTGAATTCAATTGGTTGGGTGTATTTGTCAGACCAAAGCAGATAGACTCCGAAAGGATAATCAACCTACCTTAACCTGACTTGGACCAAAAGGTTGTGTTAAGGGGTTACTTAGACCAATAGTGACCGGATAGTAAAAGAGCCATTGCGATATTGATTAGGAAGGATTTACCGATTCTAGATTGTGGACCAAACGATTTAGGATTGGAATTAGGAGGATCGTATCCTAGTTCATCACCATAAGTTGCACATGTTAGGGTGTCCCAGACTTAAATTCCTACAATAGTCAAAACAACCAAACTTTCGACCTATTCATATCATCCATATTGGGGATTCACTTTATCATGATAAGTACTGCTGTTTTTCTTTATTATAATCTTAAATCAGTATTTTAATTACTTTCTAAGTTTTTACTTTGTTAATTGTCTTTTTAAGTATTCAAACCTTTTTTATACAAAAACCCCCCCTTTAGGTTAATTAAACCGATTCAGACTTTAATCTACGATAACTTGACCGTTCCCAATGGTAGATACGATACCTGGACTTTCCTACACTATATTACTCATGATCAGGTACGCTTGCCTGTATATGTGGTAAGACGGTGGCTAGGCATTAGAGGTTAAAACTTGTTACGCTTTTTATATACGATAATTACCGCATCAGTCCCCCTCTTTAATTCAATCCCTCCCATGAATCGTCGCCTAGTCATCCGCCGTGGATCTTACGTGGCGCCTAGTCATCCGCCACGTGTCGCGCTCTCGGCTGTCCTCACGTTCACAACCAAAAAGTGGTTCACATTTGAACCCACCCCTACATATACATATACATATACATATATATATATATATAATAGAAAGAGAGAGAGAGAGAGAGAGAAGTAGAATTATATGAGAATTTTTCATATTTAAAGGAATAAAGGAACACTCTCATAGTCACATATGATGTGTTCTCGTATGAACATGGCTCTCTTTTTGTTCACACACACACGCACACACACACACACACACACATATCTATATATATATAATAGAGAGAGAGAGGGGGGGAGGTTCAATTGAGAAGTGATTAAAAACTATGAAGTAGAGAAGTGATCATAACCTTCTATTTAGTTGATCAATGGTTATTAAATTAAGTGGTGCAACAGATTATTAAAGGAGTACCATAAGTTTTGTGGAATACGGAAGGGTATTTTGGTAATTATTCGCATAGTTCTCATATATGAATCTTCACACTACAATGATTCATATATGAATAATTGGAATGGTTCATATATGAACTATGCGAAAATTACCAAAATACCCTTCCGAATTCCACAAATAGAAGGCTATGACCACTTCTCTACTTCTCTACTTCTCATTTATTTAGCACTTCTCATTTGAACCTAATACTATATATATATATATATACTTAGGATCATGTGAGACCAAGCTGTTATTGTGAGACCGTGTGAGACCAATACTTAATGTATGAAACTTCACAAAAAAAACACCGTGAATGTATATAAAACTCGAATACGCAGACCTAAAAATCACTTTCGATGCAAAAAAATATCCAAAACAAGGTAAAAAACGAACCCTTTACAGCTCAAACTCTGTGAAGGTTACATATATATAATGCAAAACTTCACAAAGAAAAATGCTGTGAATGTTTCGTTTTTTTACCTCATTTTGGAATTTTTTTTTCGATAGTGTTTTTTGGTATGTTTTAACGATGAATGTTCAATGTTTTTTTACCTTCACAAATGTTTTGATGTGAAGTTTCACGTAAAATATGTTGGTCTCACTGGTTTCATGGAAAATGCTTGGTCTCACCAGAACTTAACCCCATATATATATAGGAAAAGGAAGTGCGTGGCTGTCATGTACCTAAGTTTACATACAATACCCATCAAAACTACGTAGTTTTGATGGTTATTGTATGTAAGCTTAGGTACATGACAACCACATACTTCGTTTTCCCATATATATATATATAGTGAGAGAGAGAGAGAGAGAGAGAAAGGTTCATGCGAGAAACATAACTTTTTAAGAAAACACGAGGACGATTCTCAACCACTTATCCGGTCAATAAAGGCGGTTTTGACCGGGTCACCCTTCTTTAATCATCTCCACCCTCCATGAATTGCGTCAATCCTCCGTGATCACGTCCACCGTAACCGAAAATGTGTGGCAGAGAATCGTCCTCACGTTTTCTTAAATTAACATCGTTTTCGTATGAACCCACCTCTCTATATATATGTTTTTTTCAAGAGAGTGAGAGAGAGAGAGAGAGAGAGAGAGAGAAAATATCGGGTAGTATCAGGCTTGCAAGCCCTCGCCAAACCCTGCGCTCAAAGCCCGCTGGGGGCATACCCACAATACCCCGCTGGAGCCGACAGGCGGTACCACAACAAAATTAGTTAATGGACAACTTTGATTCACTGTGTCTACAATACACATCTTACGCATGAATGCAAAATTAGTTACATATTAATTAGTACAATTTCCTATTTTAATTAAACTTTCTTTTAATCTTATACTATGATAAATATCATGAAAGCCCAATATTGTGGAGAAAATTAAATGAAAGCACACCCCATCCGCAAAGTATGGAAATTGAAAATAACTTCCGAGTACCACATCCTACGTACCCCCCTAGCTATAGGCATAGCATGGTAGTTATGTGGGGTAACCAAATTAAT
Organism: Centaurea solstitialis; assembly: GCA_030169165.1. Taxonomy (NCBI): domain Eukaryota; kingdom Viridiplantae; phylum Streptophyta; class Magnoliopsida; order Asterales; family Asteraceae; genus Centaurea; species Centaurea solstitialis. The sequence goes on from CM058040.1 coordinate 35,145,097, forward strand.
CCTTGTTCATACAAAAGCTAAGGCTAGTAGTTTACCAAATAAATTGATATATAAGCGTAGCATTTTGGCCCACCAAGTGAAACCGATGGTTCCTTGTTCATGACCAACTAAAATTTAATGCTCCATATTAGAGTATAATTAGTCCCCTTCCATATTCAATTTTTTTCTTTGATTAACTAATAAAATAGAGTTTGAGTTTCAATTAGGTCTTGATCACCCTTTCATTAATTTTATACGATGATAATAACTTATATATATATAGAGATCTAGGTGGATTCATACGAGATAATAATAATGTTAACTATTTAAAATAAAAATAAAAATTTCGTTGATGTATAAAATTACATATGATTCACGTAAAAAATCATATATAATTCACGTAAAAAATCATATATGATTCACGCGATCCTGTCTGCGACTTTAAGTCACGACCAAAGTCGCTCGCGTCTTGTTTTTTTCGTCAGTGTAAAATCACATATGATTTTATATATGAGCGAAGTTTTTTTTTTTTTGTTTTCTTAAATACTTAGCATTCTCGTTTTAACCTTCATCTCTCTCTCTCTCCGTCTCTCTTACCGCAACCTGGAAACGTGGCCAAAGTCACTCGCAAACTATTTTTTTCCATTAATGTAAAATCACATGTGATTTTGCATGTGATTAGGCCATTTTATAGGCTCGTAATCTCATTTGATTCTTCCTATATAGGCGAACAATCATGTAAGAATTTGAGTTTAACATGAGAAGTGGATCTGAACCAGTGATCACTTTTTAATCTCATGCCCTCTCATAAGTTGCGCTTTAAAAGAGAATTGACTTGATGCATCTCATTCTAATATGCATCTACTTCTCATCCAACGGTTGATAACCACTTCTCTTGCTTCTCAAGTTAACCTCAACTTTTCACCGGAACCGAACCCTATATTTATTTTGAACGACATATTACACATACACATACACACATCAAACTAACCTACTTTAAAATCTACACCACTGTCCATGATGAGACTCGAACCCACAACTAGAGATGGCCAAAAATCGGTCCCGGGCCGGTTATAACCGGTTAGGGATCGGTTCAGTTAAAACAGTAGTTGGCCATAACCGGTTAAGGCATAACCGGTTATAGTTCGGTTACGGTTAAGGGGTCCGGGGGTCTTAACTGTTTAAGCTTAACAGTTAACTGGTTAACCTCGACCGGTTATAACCGGTTACGTAACCGGTTAAGGATCAGTTAAGGCAATTTTTTATTTTTAAACTTTATAAATTATTTAAACATTATAAATTTAAAATAGAGGAGAATTGAGAGAGTAAAACTTGCGAGAAACAAATAAGAGTTGAAACTCGAGAACACGAAATCGCAAATTATAGCGAGAATTTTGCGTTTTTCGTAAGTTGGTAACTTGGTATTCAACCTAAACATCACACAACTTATTTATAGGGTATATGAGAGTAAAAAGGCCAAACAAATGTTCAAAAATGAAGCCAAATGGCTCCTAACGGCTATAATAACGTATATAAAACGGCTGTTTTTTTGAATTAAATCGGTCCCGGTTATAACCGGTTCCGGTTCGGTTACGTAACCGGTTTCGGTCCGGTTATAACCGGTTATGGGAAAAATGCCAAAAACCTTAGCTAATCAGATTAACCTGTCTCTTAACCGGTTATGAATCGGTTCGGTTATAACCGGTTGACGATCGGTTCGGTTATCGGTTAACCGACCCGGGCGGTTATAACCGGTTGGGTTTGGCCATCTCTACCCACAACCTCAAGGGAGGGGCCCACCTTATAAACTCCCCAAATGCCGCTGGGCTACAAGCCTGTTAGCCCAACCCTATATATATGTGACAAATTAAATATTAACCTTGTAAATGTTACAAACCATACAAACTAATATCAATCGTCAATCTATCCTACTAATATATGGTTTCACAAACATACTGATTGTTTTCTTGTTTTGAAAGCAACAGATTTATTAAGAAGGGTAAGCAAGACGCAACAGAAACGGGAAATGTTACAACGAGTTCATATTATAAACCAGTCAACCCACTTGAGAGAACTTCTAGAAACACTCCTGTTGTGAATCCAAGAACGAGCAAGAATTTGAATATCATTAGCCACAAAGCGAGGATTAAACGCCACATTCGAGAAAGTCGTTGCATTCCTTTCTTTCCACATTCACCATAAGTAGGCGTGCCAAACCACATCTTACATCACCTTTTTCTGGCTATTGTCTCCGTGAATGAAAAGCTATAGATAGATGTCTTCTAGAGAGTTCCCGTTAGTCTTCATGATGTTCCACCAGCTATTGATACCAGCTCTACCCTCAATCGCAAATCTGCAGCTAACGAAAATATGCTCTTAAGATTCCAAGTTTTCCAGACAAAGAAGGCACAAATCATCTACCATAGCGACTCCTTTCCTAACCAAATTGACTTTAGTTAGGAGTATGCTTAGGATGGCCCTCCATTGATGAATATTAACTTTTCCAGGGACAACATTGTTCAAATGCATGGCACTGCCTCCTATCTGGAGGGTCATATCGTCAAACGCTTTACGGAGTGAGGCCATCGAAAAAATTCTGAAATTATCAAGGCTCTAGGACCAACTACCGCTATTCACATCTAGAGGGGCACGTTGACAAAGAGTCCGAATTTCGATAATTGTTGTAGATTCTCAACTTTCTTTGATGGTACGTCGCCAACTTCACGAGAACTCCAATTCGTGAATTGCTTTCCAAACCCAACAGACATAAAACAATTTTGATCAACGTCAAAGGCTGCCAGTGCGCGAAAAGTTGTCTTCCTAAGGGATTATGTCACATCAGATATATTTCCAAAACCGAGTATTTTCACCCTACCAATATTTTTAATGAAAAGGTTATTCAAGGCCAAGTTAGCCCGAACAGCCCCTAAAGTGAGAGAAAAAGCATAAAGAGAAGAGAAATGGTGAAGAGGAGACCTTCTCGAGTGTGGCTTATTAAACGTAAATAGCCGTTAGAGATTATAATCAAGTAAGGCTTAATAAAAATCACAAACAATACCATCAAGATTATTAACCATTGATTAATATGAACTAATGGTTATGATTAGTCCTCAAGGTTCACCACAATAATTTGGTTTTTATTTGATTATTCCTCTCTCCATCCCTCTCTCTATACATATTCTCTCTCTCTCTCTCTCTCTCTCTCTCTCTCTTTTATATATATATATATATATAGAAAGAGACGTGTTAAAATGAGAACTATATCTAGAGAATAAGAAAACGTTTTAATCATATGTACGTTACACTAACATCACGTAAAAAATCACATGTGATTCACAACAATTTCACCACACCTGAAAATGTGGCCAAAGTCACCCGCAAACCTCTTTTGGCTATTAATGTAAGATCACATGTGATTTTGTACGTGATTAGGCCATTTTATATGCTTGTAATCTCATTTGATTCTTCCTACATAGGCAAACGATTATGTGAGAATTTGAGTTTAGCATGAGAAACATGAGAAGTGGATTGGAACGTTGATTACTTTTTAATCTTATGCCCTCTCATGAATTGCTCTTTAGAAGAAAGGTGATCCAATACATCTCATTCTAATATTCATCTAATTCTCATCCAACGGATGATAACCACTACTCACACTTCTCAAGTTAACCTCAACTAATATTAATTGTCAATCTAGCCTAACGAATATCTAGTTTCACAAACATACTGATTGTTTTCTTTTTTTGAAAGCAACAGATTTATTAAGACGTGTAAGCAAGATGCCAAAATCTGAAATAGGAACGAGTAACGGTTACAACGTGTTCATATTATAGCACCAGTCAACCTACTTGAAAGACCTACTAAAACACTCTTGTTATGAATCAAAGAATGAGCAAGACGTTGAATACAATTAGCCACTAAGTGAGGATTAAACGCCATGTTCAAGAAAACGGCTGCATTCCTTTCTTTCCACATACACCATAAGTAGGCTTGCCAAACCACATCTTTCATCATCTTTTTCTAGTTATTGTCTTCGTGATTGAAAAGCCACAGATAGATATCTTCTAGAGATGCCCGCTATTGATACTAGCTTTAACTTCACCCCCAAATCTGCAGGTAACAAAAATATGCTCCGAAGATTTCTGGCTTTCCTGACAAAGAAGGCCCAAATCATCTACAATAGCGACCCATTTCCTAACTAAATTGACTTTAGTTGGGAGTCTGTTTAGGATGGCCCTCCAATGATGGATTCTAACTTTTCCATGGTGTGAGTCCAAAACAAGTGAGCAAAGATGTATCATAAACATTGTAAGAGAAATAAACAAGAAATAAGTTACAACGTGGTGTGATGTATGTGAAGAAGAAGAAGAGAAAGTTTAATGGCTACCAAAACACTTCATACAAATTTGGAAATAAACACACACAAACCCTACTTTCCATAAAGGGGTTTATATACCTAAGACAAACAAAAGTTTCACCTTTGGTCCTTGAAGTCTATGACTTCTTACAAAAGGGACCCAAACAAAATAACAAGTTAAACTAGAAAAGGCAAATTACATAAACGACCCATTGACTTCTTTACAATTAGATCTTGACTTAACACAGGGACAACGTTGTTCCAATGCATGGAACTGCCTCCCATCTGCCACTATTCACATTGAGAGGGGCATGTTGACAAAGAGTCCGAATTCCCATAACCTCCTCTGCAGATTCTCGACCTTCTCTGTTGGTACGTCGCCAACTTCACGAGAACTCCAAGCTGTGAACTGATTTGTGAACCCGATCAGCCACAAACCAATTTTGATCGACGTCAAGGGCCGCCTTGAATGAAAATCTGCCTTTCAAAGGGATTATGTCACACCAGATATCTTTCCAAAACCGAGTATTTTCACCCTTACCAAGATTTTTAATGAAAAGGTTAGTCAAGGCCAACTTACCCGATTGAAATCTTTGCTAATATCCGTAATGCTTCTTCATATGCTTCTTTTGTGCTTCAACCTGTTGTTACCATCAAAATTACCCTCGCCACCATGAATATACAAAACCACCTTCCTCCAAAGGGAGCCTTCTTCCATTCTATATTACCATCCTGACATAGCAAGTAATGAAACATTTTGGGCTTTCAATCTGCCAATTTCCGCCCCATTTTCTTTAGAGTTTATAGTAACATTCCAAGCCACCCATGGAATTCTATTTTTTTTGTCTTTGGTTTCCCCAAAAAGTTTTTTTCTAATTCTTTCAAGCTTGCACAACACCTTTCCGGGGGATTTATAAACGGAGAAAAAGTAGATGCCAAGTCCCACAATGATCGATTTACAAAGGGTTAATCTTCCTCCCATCGATAGACATTTCACCTTCCTAGTTGAGAGTCTGTCAGAAAACATTTTGAATATACAACTGAGCTTCCCTGGACATGGAGGCACCTATTGGAAGGCCAAGGTACTTAAATGAAAATTTTCCAAATTAACAACCCAAGACCTCCCCCATCCTTGTAACTTCAAAATCTGAGACTTTTATACCGGTAAGGGTGCTCTTACACTAATTTATTTTTAGACCCGAAGCAAGGTGGAACCACTTGAGGATGATTGAAACTTGAGGAACCTCAGGAAAATATTAGGGAGAGAAATGCCTAAACCCTAAACCCTAAACAATTAGGGAGAGAAATGCCTTTGAGAAGAGCGTTTTCTAATGCCCCTTTCATTGTCATTATAAGCCCTTCCATGGAATCAAATGGATTAGTTAGAGACCCATTCACAAGAACCGAAACCCGGGCCGTGAAAACTAGCCCTTGTATCCAACCTATCCACTTATTTCCAAAATCCATTTGCCTCAACATGTTGAAAAGGAAGCTCCAATTGAGATTTTCGAAAGATTTTTCAAAATCCACTTTTAACAAAAAAATTTTGTTTTGCGTTCGTTTGGCCGAATAAATAATTTCATTGACAATAAGAGCCCCATGACAATGTTTCTTCCTTTCACAAATGCCATTTGTTCCTGTTGGTCCCAAAGGGTGACCTTCAAGTAAGGATTAGTGTATGAGATTATAGAAGGGGGGGTGTTGAATATAATCAGACAAGTTTTCACTTTTAAATTCTATGTTTATAAACACTTTGAATTTACAGATTGTTTGCGGAAAAGAAAAGACTAAGTCTCATCTAAACAATCTAAGTTACAATCTTTCACTATGCACTAAGTGAGAAGGTTAAGAAAAGATAAGAACTAGAGGGATAAAGAAACAAAGGATTAGGGTAGAAAGATGGATGATGAAGAAGTATGGAAAACATCTTCATCAGGTCCATTTATACCTATTGCATTAAATGCATGCAGACCTAGTATTGTGTACGTGTCACACTTCTAGAGGTCCTTTGTACTATTTACTATAAACAATCTCTTTTGCATGTTGTGCAAAAGGGTGCTTATATAAACAGTTGCCTTGAGGTCTGATAAGTACGGAGGGAACAGTAAATTGACTCTTGTGTACTTTTTGTGTCAATAAAGGCGTGTAATCCTTTTGTGCATTAGGCAAAGACATTTTGTTAATCCTTCAGAATCAGGATACCGATCAGAGAGGAATGCCCAGATACCGATGATGATCAGGGGTCACTGTATCCTGATGGTCTTTAGGATGTCATACGAAATTGAGCAGCCTGCAATCACTTAGTTCCGTCTTCAGATCATGAGCATGCTGTTCCTGTCATCAACTATTTCTTCGACGTTGCTGATGGTTCTTTAGTATGATCTTGATGTCTTTAGGAGGTCTTCACTTTGATGGTCAGGATCAATTGTCTTCGGAACAGACTCTTTCAACTCCTAATCCTGATCCTGAAATTTAAACTTACAAACTACAACTTAAATATCAAGGAATAACACTAAACAACAGTTCCCAACTAATCACCTTGTCTATGACCACCTTAAGTCGTTAGGTGAGGACTTTGGAAATAAGCTTAGTTACACAACCCATCAAATGGATAGGCAGATACTCGTTGAGGTCAGGCGGATCTTCATTCTTTGGAACACGGGCGATGAAAGATTCATTGCCCCCGAACTTCAGGCTAGAAACCATTTCAAAGTGTCTAACGACCTCCACAAAATCCCTCCCTATTTCAAAGATCACAAGTTGGTGCTTAAAGTGAAGAAAAAGGCAAAGTCAAAGTGGGCAACAAAGTCAAAGTTTACTTTTATTGTTTTAGTCCTTTGTAATAGTTTTCATTTATTAGGGTAGATTTTGTAATTGTTGTATAGTGTAAGGGTTGTAAGTGTTGGGGTATAAATACCCATAGTGAGTTCATTGTAAGTGAGACATGCATGTACGTATTGAATTGTGAAAGAGAGTGAAGAGAGAGTTTAAGTGCTTAAGTGTGTGTGTTCTTGGTGTATTGAGTGTATGTAAACATTTCATCCAAGAATCAATGACATATGGCTTAAGTGTGTGTGTTCTTGGTGTATTGATTAGAACTTGAATCTGGAACAACAAGTGGTATCAGAGCTGGAAATTCGTTGAAATTGGTATGATTTCTTGAGCTTTTTGTGTTTATTTTCGAAAATGGAGGTTTGAGTTTTGATGTTCTTCATTTGATCATGATTTGGATATGAATTTGATTGTTTGTGGTTAAAATGATGTTTTTACTGTGTTAGGAAGTGATTTAGAGTCAAAACTTGGTGATTTGAGCAGTAATTTTTGAGTTTTTTTACCTTCTGCTCGGTTTTTCCTCGTTTTTCCGAATTGTGTTCATATATTCCGAATCGGAATATTCATAAATTCCGATCCGGAATATACAAATTTTCCGAATCGGAATTTTGAAGTTTTCCGAATCGGAAAATTTTTTGGATTCAGAAATTGTGTTCGAAGTTAGTTTTACTCATTTTCCGACTTGGTATTAATCAAACTCCGATTCGGAAAACATCATTTTCCGATTCGGAATTTGACCAAATACCAACTCGAAATTTTTCTCGGAACTCTATCATTTTTGTTTTTCCGATTCAGAAAACTACCTTTTCCGATTCAAAAAAATTGAAAAATCCGAATCGGAATATAGTGTTTTCCGAATCGGAATAGTTTAAGCAATTCAAAAAAAAAGTCTGGGAGCGTTTTTCGGGCACTTTTTCACGTAAACTTTTTTAGACTTTTTATCTGATTCTACGGTGAAAAAGTTCAGTCATTTTTAAGAAGGTCATTTTTTCCCGAAAAATGCCGGTTTTTCCGAGATTTTGGTGATTTCCGAGAGGTTGTATTTTTGGACTAAGATTTCAATTTCGCGGTCAAAATCAACTTTCAAATTTTTGAAAAATATTTTTTCTCGGGATTTCACTATTCACCGGTTGACTTTTAGGTTGACTTTTTGACTTTTGTCACTAACCTTATCTTTGATCAAAAGAAGTGTTCAGATTAGTTACAGATCATCAGATTTGCATACCTCCAGAAGTTCAGAAGAAATCTACCAGTTTCAGTGACTTATCGATCATTTTCAAGTTCTATTTTCGTATTAGTCAAGATGACGGAGCTAGTTGACTATCATACATTATGGAAGAATTATATGACATACAGTCAGCGTGTTTTTGAGCTAAACAAAGAAAACCAACAGTTGAGTGCTGAAAAATCTTATTTAGAAATAAAGATTGTGGATTTAGAGAAGTTATTACAGAGTGAAAAAGGGCAAGAATCGGAGAATTCAGAATTGTCAAAACAGATAACTGAGCTTCAGCAAACTTTATCTATATCAAATGCTGAAAAGGCTGATCTTCTTATTAAAGTTACTGATCTTGAAGAGTCACTTTCTGATGAAAGAAGTTTAATTACAAGTTTGAAAATTGATTTGCAAAATGAGCATGATGAATTGTTAAAACATTCTTTTGGAAAGTCTCTGAGAACAAACTTATATCTTCTCATTCGAGAGTGATAGAACTTTCAAACCAAGTAAATGATTTTGAGAAAATCGTGATCATCGAGAGAAGTAACTTTGAGAAAGAAAGACAAGCTTTTGAAGCAAAGATTAATGAACTTTCTTTGAAGACATCAGTTTTTGATAAACCAAACGACAATGAGATTTTCAAAGAGTTTTCTGAATCTAACTGTTATGTTAACTATTGTTATGATGATGATGATTCTAACTCTTATGACGGAATGAATGTGTTTGATTCTCTTGATTCTTGTACCGACAAGAAAAATGTTGTGGATAGTGAGTTGGTTGATTTTGAAAAGATTTTACAAGATGAAAGAAAGGTTTTTGAAGAAGAGAGAAAGGTTTTTGAGAAAGAGAGAAAATCTTTTGAAGTGAAAAGTGATAAACTTTCGAAAAAGATTTCTGATTTAGAGAAACAGAATGTGAGTGAAAGAAAAGGTTTTGAGAAAAAGAAGAGTGTTTTTGAAAGCAAGAAGAAAGAGTTAAAGAAAAAGTCTCTCCGTGTTGAAAGAGATAGATGTGTTGAGTTTGTTTTTGAGGAAGAGACTAAAGGTTTTGAAAAAGAAAGAAAATCTTTTGAAGAAAAGAGTGTTCTATTTAGGAAGAAGATTGCTAATTTAGAAGTGCAACTTTCGGATGAAAGAAGTGCTTTTAAAAGAAAAGAACACCTTTTAAAATGTGAGATAAAAGGTTTTGAGCAACTGATTGCTGACCTAAAGAAACCAACCTTTGAGAAAAATGATTTTGAAGAGGAAAAGAGGGTTTTTGAGACAGAAGTAAGGAAGCTTACATTAAGATTATCTGAATTGTCTTCTGATATCATGAAAGAACAGATTATGAGTTCTAATCTGAAAAAGAAACTTGATGAAACAGTTGAAGAAAATAATCTTTTATCTGCAATGGTGAAAGATCTTGAAGATATTGTTTTTAAAGTTAATTTGAATGAACCAAAGAGTCCCGATGTTATAGTACAATCACCATATGTTGATTATGCTGATTCTGTGTGTTCATTCAAAACTGCTCCAAGTTCTCTTCATGCAGATGTTTCTTCAACAAAAAGTTTTACACCAACTAATCAGATTCGTCCTTCTAATCTTTTCTATGATCATCAGATTGATGGTTCGGGTAAAAATCATTCGAAGAAAGGTAAGTTTGTTTGGAGAGTTAAAGGGTCTACACCAAATGTAGATAAACCAAAGTTATTTGTTCCCAAACAAAATGTTCAAAAGAACAATGTTTTTAAAGCTCAATCTTTTGTTAAATCTGATCCAATTTATTCTGTAAATCATATGATCAGATTATCTCAAAAGAAAATATGTTGTTCTTACTGTGGAACAAATAAGGTTGTTCGAAAAGAAAAGTCGCAAAGTTGGTATGGTACTTACAGTATTCCAAATTATAAACCAACTTCTTTTAACAAAAGAGGATCCACTTTCAAGTGGATACCAAAATCTGTATGATCTTGTTTTTGCAGGTCCCCATATCTTTAATGCATTATTCAAGGGGGAAAATCTGCGAGCATGTGGTTCCTAAATATCTCAGTTTAGGACCCGACCTTCAATGTACAAGTGGCTCCTAAATAACCCAGTTTAGGGCCCGACCTTCAATGTGCAAGTGGCTCTTGAATAAATCAGTTCAAGACCCAATCTTCAATGGTTTTCAAGGTATTATTCTTACTTTGAGGAGAAATTTAAATAAATGTTTGGTTATCCATTTGAGGGGGAGTACTTAAATGCGATAATATTTTAGTGGAATGATCAGTTAAAAACATTTTTCATACCTTGTTTTTACTTGAAAGAGATATTATTTTTAGGGGGAGTGTTCATATAAGCTTTAATGCTTACATATTTGAAAGATGAACAACTTTCAGATATGAAAATGTTTTTAAATGTTCAAACTCACTTCTCGATTCTCAAATGTTTTTTTCGAATTAGAAGTGTGATTTTCCATGTTTTCATATCATGATGAGTTGACGGATATTTTCTAACCGTGTGTTTCCAAAGATTAATACTTGCGTATTATCTTTTCATATACTTTTCAAGTATTCATACACACCGGTTTGGTTTTTTTTGTCTTGTTATTACCACGTCTCTATATGACCATATTTTTCGATGGTAATACACTCGCTTGCTATTTCCCATTTTGTACTTCATCGTTTATTTGATCGGATACGTTCTTCAATATTATATCTATATCTCGTTCGTATAGATACTTTTCATTCTTTGTGAACCAAAGCTTTTCAAAAACATATCTCACAAAATATGATGAATCAGTTTTCTCAAACAAGTCTATCTCATTCATGTTATTCATTTCATATACTTGTTTGAAGAAATTCTTATGCTCCTATATTGTTCATATATATATATATATTTGTTTGAAGCATGCTCTTATATCTTCATTTTGGCTCATTGATTCACCCGTTGAATCATTGTACTTTCATGTTTAGGAAACTTATTTCATGGGATGTGTGAGCTTAACAGAACTTCTATGGATTTCCAGAACAGGCAATCCTACCCAAGAAGTTATCCTTGAGAAATGAGTGAGGGGTCTACATCAAAGAGTGGGGGAGATAACTCAGGTGGTCGAGTTATTCTCATAGTGATTGAGCGGAAAAATGTAATAAGAGAGATTGGTTAGAAGTGAGGATGCTTAAAAGAATTGGAGGGTATGAGAACAGAGTTAAAAGAAACATAATACTCTGCACCAACCACTTCTAAGCCGGGTAACCACATAATCTATTGGTTCACATTCTTTGGTGACCGATATTGAAACAAGGCAAAGCCCAATGCCGACTCTCGTTTTACCCCACTAACTACTCATTTCCTTCTTAACAAGGAGATGTTTCATTCATCACGGGGATGCAGCATATAATCTATCAGGTTTTCATTTGGAAAATCGATATTGAAACAGAAGGAAGCTGCCCTGCCTTCGAACTTCATTTCTACACATCGAGTCGTGAAATGTTTTCACATTTTGAGCCTTATGAACGCACTTGATGCTATTTTCTTTCATCACAAATACACACAAGGAATTTGTTTCTTTGTCGGAACGTTCATAGTGATACTTTTTGTATTTGCGATGATTGAACGGAAGCCCTGGGGAGTGATCATCACTAAAGCTCCTTATATAGTGCATTCGTTGTACTGAGTTGCTTTGTGCTTCTCACAGGCATTCCAACTGATTCATGTGTTGTTTCAGGATTTTCCCACTTACATCTGAATTTGAAAAGATTCGGATTACTTTATGGAATTGACGGTATTTCTTTGGAGTAAAAAGGGGAATTCTGGAGTCACAAGGAGGAGATGGGTTTGTGAGATGGTTTTTGATTTCCTTGGTAGTTTGTTTACATGTTTGTATTCTTTACGAGATGAGTTATCTGATCATACATTTCTATAGTTTTGATGATTATTTCATATTTCATCAAAAAGGGGGAGATGGTTTAGAAATGTTTTTGAAGATACTTTGGGGAGATGGATCTGAAGTGTAACGTCGAGAAATGATTCTTGAAGATACTTTGAGGAAGTCGAGAGATAATTACAAGATACTTCAAGATGATCAGAATTTTCCAAGTATTGAAGTTTGAAGATTGTTTGAAGATTCTTCGTTCGCTAAAGCTTAGTGTTCAAAGTTTGTTAAAACTTCATGAAGATTTGGATGATTTGTGAAGATTATTATGGAAGCTTATTGTTCAAGAAAGCTTAATTTTGGTGTTTAAAGTGTTGATGCTTTCTTGAAGACGTTTGCCTAATTCTTTTTGTGATCTCGAATCCAAAGGGGGGATTGTTGGATGCAAAATCGGATTGTATCCGAGATCACAAGTTGGTGCTTAAAGTGAAGAAAAAGGCAAAGTCAAAGTGGGCAACAAAGTCAAAGTTTACTTTTATTGTTTTAGTCCTTTGTAATAGTTTTCATTTATTAGGGTAGATTTTGTAATTGTTGTATAGTGTAAGGGTTGTAAGTGTTGGGGTATAAATACCCATAGTGAGTTCATTGTAAGTGAGACATGCATATACGTATTGAATTGTGAAAGAGAGTGAAGAGAGAGTTTGAGTGCTTAAGTGTGTGTGTTCTTGGTGTATTGAGTGTGTGTAAACATTTCATCCAAGAATCAATGACATATGGCTTCTCAATTCATTCTCTAGTTGTTGCATGTTGATTAGAACTTGAATCTGGAACAACACTATTATCTTCGAAAAGTGCTTTATAAAGCCAAAAGAGAACCCATCCAGGCGCCTGGCGCTTTATCCGATCCTAGATTCCGAATCCCAGCTTTTATTCCACTTCTAAGAAAGGGGTTAACTTGTGTCCTCATTGCAGTGATATGGTGGCACATTTAACAACCCTGTCTCTTTTACACTACGACGGAGGGATGCAATGGTAGTATATGCCACTGTATACACAACAACAGGTCCGCCCATGTTTGACTGCCGCTTCTTTACTTGACTTTCTCAACATAGGAGTTGATGGAAACTAAAAAGTTACTAGGACCTAATCTTGGATGTTGTCATTGTTGTGTATTGTTGGTCTATATGGCAACTTCACAATACATTGATGACCTTTAGCAACAAGGGGAATCCTATTAGTATTATTGTGTTAGACCATGAGTACCACCAACAATTCATACCCTTATACCCTTATGCCACCTCAATGTCACATCAGCTATTCTTTTTCTACCATCTGAACCCTAAAGTGGAGTACCACAAACATTTCATACCCTCTAAATTTTATTATTATTTTAACATATATCTAGAGAGAGAAAGAGAGAAAGAGGGAAGAGAGAGAGAGAGAGAGAGAGAGAGAGAGAGAGAGAGCGCAGTTCATTGGGTTTCCATACCCTCACCCCTACCCATGAACCCCATATAGCATGAACCTGCCGAACCCTCTCCTCTACCCACCCCTACCCGCTTAATGTTACGGATGGCCTTAGAGGTGATGTTGAACCCTTTCTTGTGGGCTAAACATAGAAGTGAATAGGGAGAGACTCTTACTTCGGAGAATTGGCGATGTAACCCTCGTGTTGTTTCTTGATAAGATAAGTGTACAAAAACCTCATACTATTTAACCGAAATCAAAACTACAACATAATCTTTTGTAAGATGCTGAATCCTTGTGATTATCATTAGCCCGAATCTTTGACATGCATTTAACCCGAATGATACAACCATAGATGCAGAGTAGATTTTAGTTAATTTAATTAAATGATATAATTTTGATTGAATCTTCTATTCGTTTCTGATTTCGTATAGCGCACCTCATGTTCGCTATCTTGCACCAAAATCAATCATTTTCTCATCAATCAACATAAATGCATTTAAAACATGAGATGATATGGTTTTTTTTTTTAAATAATAAAGAAAAACGTTTTTATTCTATTTTCATTCGAAGTTGATCAATTATATAATTGAATAACTTTTTTAGTAGTTGTACGTTAATTTATAATCTCAAAATCATATCAATTATACCATAAATAGTTTAGCTTTAACTAAATTTTCTACCACAAATTAATCATCCATAAATAGAAATTAAAATATATTTTTCTAAGACATAAATAGGGGTACTTACGAACCTTAATCAATCCAATCAATATTTTTAAATGCATAAATTAGTATTGAGTGGAAAATTCCGAAATAGTATTTAAGGCAACTTTAAATATAAAGGGTGCTCTAACATAAAGGAAGTACTTTGTTACTATATATAATGACACCTCACTTTTAGCACAAATAAATAAATCCAAATTTAAACATAATTAGTATGAGGTCTAGAAGAGTAAAAGTGTCTATATAATCAACCAAGAAATAATTATAGATAACCAGTGTAATTACATAATTTAAGTTCTCTGTGTGTGTGTGTGTGAGAAGACATAATCAGATTCATGGGGTCATCTCAATATGCAAAAACAATATACCCTACCCATGCATGAATCATATGGTGAAAAGTTAAGAAAAAGGTCAAAGGTTGTATGGGGGGAGGTGGGGGTCTGGGGTGGGGGTGGGGCAATTGATTAAGATTTAGGGTTCTTGTTTAAAAGTCATAGATGGGACCATATCTTGTAAAAGCCCATAATCTGGAATTTGTAGTTGCTGAAATGGTGTTAGGGTAGTACTTTGCTGGTAGATCGATCCGCCACCGCCACCACCGCCTCCGCCATCCGAGGAGTTGTAGAAACCATGAGGCATTTGCGCAAGAAACTCATGAGGGAAGGTTGGGCCGCCAGCAGCTGCCATCATCGCCCCTTGTGCCGCCATCATAGACGGTGGATACAGCATTCCGCCACCAACATTTCCTCTTAGTGTTGCGGGCAAGTGGTGGTTGTGTTGGCCTTCGTACGTGGTGATCACGGTCGATGGATCTTGATATGATCTCTCGACACGCTTCTTCACCGTGCACTTTTGAGTCGTGCATCGATAGTAGCTTCTGTAATTAACATGGATCGAATTAAAAATAATTATAAGAATTCTTGATCAAAAAAATGTTTTGCATTCTTGATGAAAAAGAAAAAGGTTTTGAAATTAAATGGGAAACAACATTTAACATAGATCAAAACTGGTTTTTGTAAGAATATGAAAAATATGTTTTGCATTCTTGATAAACAAAGGCTTTAAAATGGGAAAGAAAACTTAACATAGATCAAAACTGATTTTTATAAGAATCCTAGATGAAAAAAACCGTTTTGCATTCTTGATAAAAAAGAGTTTTGAAATGGGAAACAAAATTTAACACAGATCAAAACTGGTTTTTATAAGAATCCATGATGAAAAAAATGTGTTGCATTCTTGATAAACAAAAAAAAGGTTTTGAAATGGGAAACAAAATTTAATTTTCCCACTTGTGTTTTCGAAAGAAATTGAACAAGAATGTGAATCAAACTTAAACCGGTGACTTTGGAGATAAAATACAAAATTGGTAGTTGCAGGGAATATAGGGTTTTATTTAAAATTATATATTGAATCCATTCAAGATTTTAATCGTCAACAATTTTAATATCAAATTAATAATCTATATCCAAGAAACCAAGTAGACTTTGTGATCAAAGCAATGGATAAAATATACATATATATATATATATGTATGTATGTGTATGTATGTATACCTGGGATAAGGGCTATTCTTGACAGCTTTTTGTCCATATTTTCTCCATCGATATCCATCTTCTAGATGATCAATATCACTCTTTGTCATAAAGGCAAACCGTGGCTCTCTTTGCTTCTTTTCTTCTTTCTTCTTTTGCTTATTATTCCTATTATTTGGTCAATGAAAGACAACCTCTAAATCCGGGGCGAAAAACATAATAAAATCATAAACCCTAATCATATATATATGATAATAATTAATTAAGCATACAAACTTACCCTTTCTTAGTACTATCTCCACCATCTTCAGAAACCCCTTTCATTTGGCTGTCTTTCTTACCTTGGCTGAGCTCGTGTTCATCGTCGGCAGCCTCAGTAGACGATGAACGAACTGAAGAAGAGTTTGGTGTAACCGGAATGGTCTCGATGGGCTTTTGATCAACAAACCCTTGTGATGAAGAACCAAAGGTCGTTGCGGGTGTGTTGAAATGGTTAGTAGATCCATTATTGAAGAAGTGAGTTAAACCCATGTAGTCTTGAAATCCTTGAGGAATTGGTGGCGAAGAATCGATATCGCCTCTAATGGTGGCCGAATCGGGTCCAAAGAATGAAAAGAGAGTCTCACTGTTTCTTTGATCATCACTGAATGGATCATGATAGTAGAGATCTCTCTGATCTTCAGACATATGGCTGAAGATGGAGAACAAGAAGAAGAACTAGAAATGAACAAGTAGAAAATTGACAAATTTTGAGAGAGAAAGAGAGAGAAATAAGAGAGAGAGGAAGTTTGACAAATTATGTGCTAAGGAGTCTTTATTTATGGTTTGACAATATTTATGTGTTTATTGGGCAGAGAAAGAGAAAGAGAAAGAGAGAAGATTTGAATGAGAGTTGCTAACCCCACTATCTAAAAGAAAGGTTTGACAAAGATGAGTGTTGTTAGATCTCAAGACTTTATTTTCTCATATTTTCCCATTTTTTATTAGTCTAAACAAAACACATGTATCCATCGATGATAAACGTTTTGATTTTATAACTATCCATGATTTAAAACCCCCAATCACAAACTATATTGGGAATCATAAGTTTTTTTTGTAAGTTTGTTAAAAGCGGGTTTTGTATTAGAATCAAATTGTTTGAAGAACATTGTAAGTTATATTTTTTCGATAATTTTATGATTTTTTTCTTTTCTAATTGCCCTTCCTTACATTAACAAAGAAGCTATTTTAGATAAATTTACATCATTAAAGTAGTGTTTTTTTTTTTTTTTTTTTTTTGAAAAAAAAGAACTTATAATATAAAATTTTTATAAATATGGGTTATTAATCTACTATTTTTTTAAATGGGTTGTTAACTACTACTTCGAGGATGTAGTAATTTATCCAAAATGTTTAAGAAAAACATCGAATTTTACATCATCGAACTCATCTACTATTGATTTATTAGCTAAAAACACGTAGAAAAACACTTATATACCTCAAAAGATTACTATACTCGAAACCCGTGATATATATAACTATGCAATCTACAAAACACAATTTAAATTAAGTACAATAGGTCAATCGTATATAATGTTTTTTTTGGATTGATCGATTAATGAATAAAAGGTGCGCATTTTAATGTTTTTGGTATTGAAAGTGTGGCTTCTTTTAATGAATTCAAAGGTTGTAGTACAAGTTTTATATAATTTGCTTTATTGAAATTGAGTAGTTTCTTGAAGTTGAACTTTTCAAATATGGACCATAAAGATGCCAAGGCTGTCTCTCTCACAAGCAAATGGACGGAAGTTGAATGTTTAAAACTTTGCGGTCCATCTTATTATTAGACCACAATATATATTGAATTAATGTCGCCCATTTTGGGACTACACACACTTTTCTGCCTTTTCTTTCGTTAATTTACATATGTTTTACAATATAAATAAATATGATTTAAAAGTAATATATAATTGATTGTATTTGGATATATATAGAATGGGTTCGGTGGAGATGTCCCAAATATATAGAATGGGTTTTGTTACGAATAACCCTTCTAACGATGAATTTCCCGGAAAAAAATTTGTACGTAAAAGTCTTACATTTAGTAATGACTAGATTATGACATTAGCAATCTTGAACTAATTCCCCTTTAGCTATTTTTTAAAAATTTTAATTGTATCATACGTTAACAATAACATATAATATCAAAATTTAGCAATTTCCGTATTTTGGAAATGATTCTCTCGCCTGAGTGATGGGATTTACATAACCAGTTTGAAAAACAATGATTAAACAAAATACATAGCGGAAGAATTAAACCTATTCAAAACTCAAATCCCAAGCCATGCATCCGATATACCCAATAAAACCGTTAACTTTGTAAGTCAAGGATATGTTTTAAAACATAATTAAAAGGTTTCAAGTTTAAAATCCGTGATAATCATAACTAAATCAAGAGCCTAATTCTATGTACTGCATTCCTATAGAATTAGCATGATGATCATGTTTGGCTTGAGCTAGTGGTTTCGTTAACGGATCTGCCGCGTTGTCTTCTGTTGGTATCTTGCAATCCTGACATCTACTCTTCCAATAATCTCTCGGATGAGATGATATTTCCTAAGTATATGTCTTCACCGGTGATGTGCGCTTGGCTCCTTAGATTGTGCTAGAGCACCCATGTTATCACAAAATATGTGAATCGGCTTAGAGATATTGGCAACAACTCTACGATCTGTGATAAAGTTCTTCAACCAGACCAGTTCCTTTGTCGCATCAGCTGCAATATACTTTGCCTTTGTAGTTGAATTTGCTACTGTACCTTGCTTAGAGCTCTTTTATGAGATAGCCCCTCTATTTAGGGTGAAAATGTAAACTGATAGAGACTTGAAGTCTCTACCAGTTTAGAAACTAGCATCAGTGTAACCAACAATACTAAACTCATCCATTGAACCTCTAAAGACCAAAAACATATCTTTCGTCCTTCTTAGGTACTTTAGGATGTTCTTAACAGCCATCCAATGAGCCTTATCTAGATTTTGTTGATATCTGCTTGTGACGCTTACTGAGTAAGCAACATCGGGCCTTGTACATAGCATGGAATACATAATTGGTCCAATTGCAGATGCATATGAAATAAATTTCATTCTCTCTTGGTCTTTACTAGAAACAAGACACTTAGCCTTGCTTAAAGCATTGCTGCTTTGCATCGGGGTGAAACCCTTCTTGGATTCATCATTTTGAATCTATTTAGAACTTTATCAATATATGTACCTTGACTGAACTTGATAAGTCATCTAGATCTATTTCTATAGATCATTATTCCTAGAATATAGGCGGCTTCTCCTGAGTTTTTCATCTGGAAATATCTACTAAGCCAGGATTTTACTCCTTGCAGGGCTAGTATGTTGTTTCCGATTAGTAGAATATCATCTACGTATAAGACTAGGAAGATTACTACGCTACCACTGGAATTTGTGTAAACACATGGCTCGAACTCATTTTTGCCAAAGCTATATTCTTTTATTCTCTTATCAAAGTGTAAGTTCTAGCTTCTAGGTGGCTATTTTAATATTAATGGGTTTAATCAGCTTACATACCTTATTAGGATTCTTAGGATCATAAAAACCATCTGGTTGTGTCATGTATACATCCTTAGTTAGTTCCCTATTGAGGAAAGCAGTTTTGACATTCATCTACGATATCTCGTAATCTAGATATGTTGATATAGTCATCAGAATCTTGATTGATTTAAGCATCGTTACTGTTAAAAAGTTTCATCATAGTTAATGCCATGAGTTTGCATGAAACCTTTTGCTACTAGCCTTGCTTTAAACATATGTAAATTTCCATCCATGTTGGTTTTCTTCTTGAAAATTAACTTGCACCCAATAACTTTATTGTGTTCGGGTAAGTCAATTAACTCTGATACATGGCTATCATACATAGACTGCATCTCTATATTCATAGCTTCAAGCCTTTGTTTAGACGCTATGATTGATACAAAATCATCATAAGATGTGGTTCATTCATGTCCTCACTATCCTGAGCAACTAGGAATCCTAGATAACTATCTGGCTCATGACATACCTTACTAGATCTACGAAGGTCTTGGGTTTCAACATTCAGCTTGGGTGTATCTTCTGCAATTTCCTGGAGGTCATATCATTCCTAGTAGTTTCTAAACTTAGGAACTGTTCCTCTACAAATGTTCCATTACAAGCAATGAACACTTTGTTTCCGTTTGGAATATAGAAGTAATACCCTAAGGTTCTTTTAGGTATCCTAGAAAGATACACTTATCTAATTAGGGTCCGAGTTTTTCAAATGTTCTCGGTTTAACAAAGGCTTTACAACCCCAAATACTCAGAAAAGACAGTTTATGTTGTCTTCCCATCCATGTCTCGAACGGTGTCTTTTCCATGGATTTAGTTGGTACCCTATTCAACATGAAACAACTGTCTCAAACACGTGCCCCAAAATTGACATTGGTAGCAAAGAGTGACACATTATGGATCGTACCATGTCAAGTAAAGTACGGTTTCTCCTTTCTGCCATACCATTCATGTAAGTAAATAAGGAGGTGTGAGTTATGATACAATTCCACAGTCTTTTAGATGATTGTCAAAATCCTAACTTAGATACTCATCACCTCGATATAACCAAAGTAGTTTGATCTTGTTGTCAAGTGGGTTCCATGCTTCCTTCTAAAATTCCTTGAATTTCTCAAAGCTTTCAAATTTATGTCTCATTAAATAGTCATATCCATACCTATTGAGATCATTAGTGAAGGTAATGAATTACTAGTATCTTCCTCTGGCTTTATGACTAAAAGGTGCATAGACTTCACTGTGTATGATTCCTAATAAATCATCAGCCTTTTCAATTACTTTATTGAAAGATTGTTTTGTCACCTTATCGGACAAACAAGATTTATAATTGTCTAATGACTTAAAGTTAACTGATCCTAGTAGCCCATCTTTCTGGAGCCTCTCTATGTGTTTCTTACTAATGTGTCCTAGCCGACAATGCCAAAGGTAAATTTGATCCAATATATATTGGGATCTCTTACATATATGACAAATTTCATTATTATTCTCTTGTAAATACAATATATAAAGATGGTTTTGAGAACTTGCTTTGAAATATGAAATGTCATATTTTTAGAATGAAATAGATTTATTCTCAAAAAAATAAAAACTAGAATCTACCATTAAGTCAAAAAAAATATTCTTAATCAATCTAGGAACATAAAAACAATTCTTGACATCCAAAGACAAGCCCAAGGGCAAAAACTAAGACTATTTGTCCCCACTGCTTCAACAACTATCATGGTGCCTTTGCCAACCCGTATGTTCACATCCTTGTAAATGATTACAAATGTGAATACCCCATTCGGTATGAAGTACCCAGGATTCATAATAACTGATTAAGCAATCCATCATAAAGATACTTGCATCATTGGGTGAACCAATGTCCAGTCGCTCAATGTCCAGTCGCTCAATGTCAAGTGAGTGCTGTTGGTCCCTATGGGATGGCCAATAAGTAATTTAATAGTAGTTTGTATTGTAGAAGGGGGGTTGAATACAATCACCGAAGTTTCTTCTATTCAATTTAATCTATGACTTCTATGAAGTCTTTGTATAGATTAAACTAGATTATTTGTTGAAGAAAATCAAGACTATGTTAAGATCTAAAACAATATTAATTTCAGACACCTAGCCTTTGCTTATGCACAAAGCAAGTATAGAATTAGAAGTAAAGAGCTTATAAGTATTATAGAAAGAGGAAAGGATTTGGGGTATAAGAAAATGGACCAAGGTGGTTTGAAGAACAACTCATTGTTCATATTTATACCCCATGCATTAAATGCATGATAGACCCATCTTTACACGTGTTGTGCAAAGATTGGTTCTATTGTACTATTCTACTATAAAGTAATGCCCATGCGTAGTAGGGTCATGGCTTATAGTGAATAGTTGCCTTATGGGTGATAAGTACGGAGGAACAGTAAAGAGACATCTCTTTTATACTATTGTCAGAAAGGAATCAAATTCTTTTTGTGCATATAGGACAAGAAGACAAATATGGAATTCTTGGAGAGCAAGTCACTAATCAGGCTAAGAGTCGCTGATCATTGGGAAGGATTAGGGAGTCGCTGTGACTTGTTATCAGAAGAACGTGATGTTAGGTTAGTCAGCTTGCTGTCACTGATTTCAACTTCAGATCATGAGCATCACTGACTCTATCATCAACTTGCATCAATAGATGGCGCTGATGGTTTCTTAGTGACATGACTATTTGTCTTCAAAGAATACTTAGCTGTTATAAGCTCTTGCTGTTGTTGAACCAAATTAGGGAGACAAATAATTGCTGATGTCTTTATGTGAGTGAATTCTTTGAAGGGTGAAACGGTCAGCGAACAGACTCGCTGTAGTTTTCAAAGCATCTATACTTTGCTAAGTATTTATAGTTACAAGAGATAGGATCATTGGTATTTCATTAGGTCATAGAGGAGCTCCATCAACAATCTCCCCATAAATATCAATGATAAGACAACAGGGAGGTTGTCTTGATCTAGTAACTTAAAAAAAAAATTCGAAGTCTAGAAGTAACAATTAGGAAATAAAACATGTGAAAGGTGCTTGTTTCATTTAACTGTTAATAGTGATCTTTTTCAGTGAAGAGACATCAGAGAGAGATATAAACTTGTCATTCATTTCATTTTATAAATAAGAGTTACAATACAATTTGAAATAAATTACAAATCATTGAAAGTAATTACAGGTAGAGGACATATTATTCGAAGGTTTCTTCTTTGATATGTATTACGTCAATGTCCTCTCCAGCAAGCTTTCTCTTCTTCAGTTCTTCTCGAATCCCTTTAGCGAACTCAAGTGAGTCGTCGCCATTACTTGTAGCGAATGTGAGAACGTTGATCAGATGAAGTGTGGGAGAGATAATAATCTCGCTGAACCTTTGAAGCTTGAGGTGATTGAATCTGTCCAGAAAGCACATCCCATATTCAGGTTCCTGTATTATTTGTCTTTCATAGAGAGACAACCCTTCAGGGATAGTAAGGTTGAGGTCTGAGGTGTCTGCATAACTGTAAGGTATGTTAGAGAAGGGAGCAACAGGGATGAACCGAGGGCCTAAGACACCACGTCGAGAAGAAGAAGGCCGAGATGATGAAGGTCTTGAACTTGAGGGAGTAAATGCCCTTTATTCTTGCCTCCCTGTACAAATCAGCATCCATATTAGCAGGGGTTGAGTCGTCAGAGTCTTCATCTGAGGAGGTTAGGAAGGATTCCTTAGATGATGAAGAAAGGGTGATTATTGGGTTAGGAGGTACATATAGTATTAAGGCTAAGGATGGTTGAGAAGGGAATATTTCTTCTTGGAATTCAAGCGGTGCTGAGAAAACACCTTCATCTGAGGAAGATGAAGTGGAAGAGGATATAGGGATAGTTTCAGGGATGGGGTTTTTTTCAGTCTCAGATATAGTCTCTGGGAGAAATAGAAGAGATGGCATACCAGTATTTTCTCTCCCTGAGATGTTGACCCCTGTATCAATGAAGTCTTTTTCATCTCCTTCAGCAGCTTCTTCCAGCGGGCTACTGCTGGGATTCTCCCCCTCAGATGCAGCACTCTGTGATGCAACTGAAAGACAGCGCTGAAGAAGGGACGCCATGTCAGTCTGCACTCTTGACTGGCAAATCAGCACACAGACCACTGATTCTAACAAGCTGCGGTCGCTGGCTGTGAAGCTTGGACCAACAGGAGCAGGAGGAGGAGGAATAGCTACGATCTGAAGCTTAACCTCCTTTATTTGGTCCTCCATGGCCATGATGGCCTTATCCTGAGCATCCAAATGTTTGAGAACGTTTTGTGGAAAGGAAGGGAAATCACTGGGTCCCTTCTTTATGGACGTATGAATCTCAGGGATGAGCTGAGTCCTTAGCTCATCGAAGGAGTTTCCTAGAACCCCTGAGGCTTGGGAAAGAATCTCCATCTTGCCGTTGATGGACCCAGGGCAAGGATGGAAAGGAACCTTCCAAGGTCTTGTGAGGAGGAGGCAGCTTCCTGAAGTTTCTTTACTTCAGCGTTGGCTGTAGCAGCAGCGATCATGGCATTAGCTTGTGTCTTCAGCACATTGCTGACATTCTCCTCATGCTGACATTGGAATTGAGCAGCTTTTTCAAGAGATGCCTTTTTATCGGCTATCTCCTGAACCTCAGCATCAGAGACTTCAGGTTGGGTGGATGGAGATCTGATTCCTGTTAAGAAATAGGAGGTATAAGCTAACTAAAGGTATATAAAATATAATTAAAGAATAGAAATAAGAATGTAAGAAGGAAATAGAATAACCCAAGGGAGTGTCCTTCAACGATTTGGGAACCTTGTGTTGGCTGCCAAGTTTGATCTTCTTGGACTTTTTAGGAGAAGAGAGAGAGAGAGAGAGAGA
Source organism: Centaurea solstitialis (assembly GCA_030169165.1). Taxonomy (NCBI): domain Eukaryota; kingdom Viridiplantae; phylum Streptophyta; class Magnoliopsida; order Asterales; family Asteraceae; genus Centaurea; species Centaurea solstitialis. The sequence continues at coordinate 35,169,485 of CM058040.1, forward strand.
GAGCAAGTCACTTCTGAGGAAGCCCGAACTTTAGAACAGGTCCTTTCTTAGGAGCAGGGACCTTCTTCTCTTTGGCAGCAGCAGTAGTAGTGGAGGGAGCAGGGATTGGAGCCCTTTCAGAGGTAACCAAGACATCCATCAGCGTGATGCTGATGTTGCTAGAGTCATGGTCTAGCGCCTTCATCTCAATGGTGGGATGGGAGAACTTGGTGGTGGAGGGGTATCGCTTTTCTAGATAGGAAGCGATGATCGCTGAGAAGAAGCGAGAGTACGCTAGGTTCTTCTCCCTGGGTGTCTTCTTAAAACTAGCCACCATGTCATCGTATATGTACTTGGCATAGTTGAGGGGTTGGTTTGTGATAGCAGCCCACACCATCACCTTCGTGCTGAACGACGCTTGATCCAGACTGCCTACTTTTGAAGTAAGGCACTGGATGAAGTGGGTCCAGATGTAGGCGAAGACAGGATTGAGAAACTTCTTCTTAACTGTGGAGGCGTTGCGGATGATTTCCCCATCTTCATTTACCTGCCAGCAGATGCCGATGTTGTCAAGCCAATCAGCGATGGCTTCTTTTGAGGGCTCCTTGCAGTATGAGGGAGAGAGGGAAGCTCAAGCGTCTTGCGGAGTACCCCGACTCCGAAAGTGAGCGTCCCTGGTTCGTTTCCTTTAGGAGACACTGGGAGGAGACACTGAATATATTTAGCGTCCTTGCCTTGGTTGTTCTTCATGACCACAACCTTGGCTGAGTGCCACAACGCACTGAGTAGTTCCCAGCAGGGAGGGTGGTTAATGGTGAATGTCGTCTTAAGTGGGCATGACAAGAGGAAGTCCCTTGCTTCCAAAAGGTACTCCTTTCCTTCAGGGAGGTATACAAGCAGGCCTCGGTTTGGCCAACTTCAACATGGGCCACAAACCCAATATCCATCCTGGACACCACCACCGAGTCCATTCCCTTCTATACTAGCCCGGAGCCAACCGTCATAGGCCCACATCATGTAGATGCTGCAGCCAGCTTTCTCTACTCCACCAGGTTTCGGTTTTAACCAACAAGCTCCAACAAGTTCAATGCTCTCTCCCCTAATGACATCGGAGCTGCCCTGACCAGTTTGAACCTCAATTCCAACGATCAGGCACAATGGTTTATGCACACAAGAGCATCTTCTCACATCACTTCAGATTCAGGTAAAATTAAAGTACAAAGTTTTTTGCCTACCAACCCTATATCTGTCAGTAATGGTGACTTGTTGCCTATTCATGGTTCTGGTAACGGCTTTTACAACACACCAAATATAACCTATCACCTAAACCAAATCGTTCATTCTCCTAAGGTGATAAAGGATTTAATTTCTGTTCGCAAATTCACTATTGATAACCAAGTCTCAATTGAATTTAACCCTTTCAGGTTTTCTTTGAAGGACCTCAAGGATGGAAAACTGCTTTCCCGCCACAATAGCAGTGGAAACCTTTATCCATTTACACCATCTACCACTGCTTTAGTTGCCACTTCTACTTCAGCACCATGGCATGGTCGTCTCGGACATCCCGGATCGACCGTGCTTCACTATCTTAGTCGTTTTAATTCCATCAAGAATAATGCATCTGTTGACTCTTTGGTTTGTAATTCTTGCCAAATTTCGAACAGTAAACTTTTTTTTTATTCCCTATCTCAAACTTTTCATGCTTTTGATTTGGTACATTGTGATTTGTGGACCTCTCCGATCCTTAGTAATTCTGGATATAAATATTACATGGTGCTTATTGATAACTTTACTCATTTTGTTTGGGTGTACCCGCTCAAATATAACTCAAAAACGTTCACCAATTTCACCAAATTTCACAAATTCATACAAACCCAATTTCATTGTTCAATCAAAACCTTTCAATGTGATCTAGGGGAGAATTTGACAACCACGACTTTAAATATTTTACCGACCAACATGGGGTTGTCTTTCGGTTTTCGTGCCCTCAGACGTCCCAACAAAATGGGAAATCTGAACGCATGATTCGACGACTAAATGACATTATTCGTTCCCTACTGGTGCATTCTTCTCTCCCGTCCACATTTTGGGTTGAAGCTCTCCACACAGCGACTTACCTCCATAACATTCTTCCAACCAAAAAAACTCCACTTCCACACCCCCGCCTTTGCCCTATATCGATGCCACCCGACATACGATCATCTACGTGTATTTGGATGTACCTGTTACCCAAACATGTCTGCTACTCAACCCAACAAACTTTCCCCAAGATCCACCCAATGTGTCTTCCTCAGGTATCCTGCCAACTTTCGTGGCTATAGGTGTTACGACCCTAACACCGATCGTGTACACTTATCTCGTCATGTTACTTTTGACGAGCACTGATAACGCCAAAATTATACATATTTTTCTCATGCTAATTCCCCACTTATGTATTCATTTTGAGAGTTATTTGAATTCAGTTTGACTTAAAAAGGCTTGAATTTGAATATTGCAGGTTTTGGAGGCACTTTTGCAGAAAAGTAGAAAAAGAGGGAAAAAAGCGTCAAAAGTGGATACTTTGTGAAGAATTGGAAAATGACAATTTAAAATCCATTTATGATCTTTCTTTCCTTCCAAATTAATGGCTTCCTCCCAAAGAAAAGATCCATCAAATCTGGAATATTCCAGAATCCTTCCAAGTCAGTTGCTTCCTCCCTAAGAAAATATCTGATTAGATTTGGAAGAGATTCAGTTCCAGATTATTCCGGAATGTTCCAGCATTCTCCATCAAGAGAAAGACTTCTTCCCAAAGTCAGAATCTTCGGCATTTAAGGAAAAGATGATCAAATAGAAGATTCTGGAGGATGCAGTTTCCATTTCGCGTCGCCAAGGCAATCCGTGCTATTTAGCGGCGCCAAGTTGCCGTTTCACGATTGCCAAGATGCACCTGCCGATTTAATTATAAATACAAGCCTAGGGTCATTCAGTTTAATCATCCAACAATTCTGATTTTCTGTAATTCTCTCATAATTTAGTAGATTAGGCTAGATGTTGGAAGCCGCTTAGGGTTTCCAACCCGAGAAGATGGAGGCTCGATGATCGACTATGGAGGAGATTTGATGTAACACCTTGGTTACGATTTCACCAAAACCACATTTTAATAACCCAAAACAAAACATACGGGATAACATTTTCTAAGTAAACCACCAAAAGCTAATTATAACTTAATAAGTATTTCCAAATCCAAAACAAAAGCTTACAATCTTATAATTAAAACATTTACCAACCAAAAATTCGGGACAACATAATAACTACCCGAATATATTTACAACCCAAAATATATAATAGACATAATTATATATATATATACCAAGACTTGGCAACGATCCCCGAACTAAACACGAACTAACTACACCGGGTTCTTGCCTTTATCTTCTTTCTTTCCTGAAAAAAATAGTGAGCTAACGGAATAAGCACATGGCTTAGCGAGATAAATAGTCTAAACAAATGTTATTGAAATTAAGTCTATACAAATACACGGGAACCGAAAACCAACCAATTGAATGGTTATATCAATGAGCGATTATTTGAGAGTAACACTTACGTAATAAGAATTGTCCATAATATAACCAAAAATCAAGTGCCGAAATCAAACAATTCATCATGACATAACAAGCTTATTTCAATGCAAATTACAAGTAATTATCAGAGGATACCAGGTCAATTCCTTTTCAAGGGATCAATATCACGCGTTAGTCAAACGGTCTAAAGCAACATATCGAAATAACCAAACAATAGAACGCATAGGACTAGCAGGGAGCCCATCGTTACTGGGTATGCTCGAGCTCCTATGGTTCACAGAATACAATGCTTAGGACTGGCAGGGAGCCCGCCTTCATCTCCCGGGTATGCCCGAGTCCCTATACTCGTGCCTCTCTTCACATTAGGCACCGAGTACGGCCAACAGACCACAAGAACGACTAGAATGTCTCACCGATCCCTCCCCCTTCATCGGCATGTTGACATTCACCGTTTTCGGGACGGATCACACAAAGTAATCCCCGTACTTCCGGTTTCACAAGAAATCAAAGAAACAATACCGACGGAATACATGGATATCCAAACCGACCGACATTTCGGAAGAACTCGTAATCGAGAGATCAAAACGTACAAAGACAAAAGACCAATAAGAACCGACTCTAAAGTCATAGAAATCACATACATATAGATGGTATATAAATATACACTTAATACAATAATATTTGAATAGCTATTTAACTCACCTCACGACCGAATGTCAAATACGGTCAAATCGACGACAAATGTCCAACCTTGCAATCCAACTATAAGATACCCTCCAAAGGACTCAAACAAGCTTAAATTATCCCCTGGACTTCATATATCAAGTTTCGTAAGCATATGAACAACCAATCACATTTTATCGACTTAATCATATCATAAGCTATCTTTAATTATATGCTGCAGCACTGTTTTTAACCTCTGTTTCACCCCACTTAAACTCAAAATCACACTTTGACTTCAACATATGGATTAAAGTACAGATTCATATCTTTCCAACGCCACTGACCTTGTATTTTTCTGATTTTTCTACGATTTTATACAATTTTTACAAAACAGTGCTGTAACGTGACTTTCAAACTCGAAAATCATACTTTTGTCCAAATAAGTATCCAATTCCATTTCAATCCTAATCAAACTCAGATGTTAACTTAATTTTATCATCATCAAGATAAAATCAACAAGAAACCATGATCCATTCATCTATTTCTACCAAGTTCATAAAAATCCATCTTTGTATAACAAATAGTCATCTTATTCATAATGAATACTTACTTATTCTTTCCATCTTCTTGCATATCAACCATGTAATCAAAGAACTAACTAATGTATTAACATAATCTAAGCATAATATCATGATTTCTACACTTATCTTACACATGCATTAAGCTTATTTCACCCAAAAGTCATCATACTTGTTACAACATCAAAACAAGAACAAAGATGAGATTATCTTCAAATTGTTGTGTAATCCTTCAAGATAACATGATAATAACCAATATAAAACCATAATCTTACAAAATCAACCACTAATTTCAAACATGCAAACCTTAATTTCCATGATTGACACTAATTCTAGAGATTAAACTTAGCATTAGGAGTATACCTTCAACAATCTTCACATAATCATCAAGAATTCTTCACTTGATCTTTGATTCTCCAAGAAATTGAAGGTGTTTGAGCTTAAGTGTGTGAAAATCGCACCTTTACTGTGTGTGCAAGTTATGGAACTGAAAATGGTCTAAAATGGAGCTAAAATTCGTGTTTAACAAGCTAAATTCGAGTTGGGTCGGGTTTGACCCGGTTTGGGCAACCATTTGACCACTGAACACTAAAAATGACATAACTTTTCGCTCGGAACTCCGTTTTCGACGAGGTTTTCGCCTACGCGTTCGTAACGAAATAATCTACAACTTCCAATAATAATATTCCAGAAAATATCTCCTTAAAAAAAATTAGTTTTACGAATCCATAGCTTAACCGTTGACGTTTTGACTCGTTTTCTCCAACTTTCTCAATCTAACTCCGATTGTCATGAAAATTTCTAAATCCTCTCATATACTCCAACGAAGAATAACCTTAAAATTTCAAACACAAACTCCCACTAAATCATCAGTTACCTTATATGGCACTACGAATATACTTAATAAAAATTTCAACACGCTTAACATTTTCTCGCATGTAAGCACATAATATCCTTCGTAACATATAAAAGAGGCACACTTAGCATATAATATGGTAATTTAGAATTGGGATGTTACAAATACCTCCCCCTTTTGAGGATTTCGTCCCCGAAATCATTGTTGTGGGAACAAAGAAGGGTATTTGGCATGCATCTCATCTTTACGTTCCCACGTCCAATTTGGTCCCCTATGGTGTTTCCACTTTACCAACACCAAGTCCACCTCCTTATTACGTAGGTTCACTTTTCTCTCATTTAGAATGGATTCCGGTTCTTCAACATATCTCAACTTTTCATCTACTTTGACTTCTGATAAGGGAACCATTTCCTCATGTTTACCCAAACATTTACGTAAGTATCCGACATGAAACACATCATGTATCCCCGTAAGTTCCTCTGGTAATTCTAGTCGATAAGCTTGTTTCCCAATGCGCTCCAATATTTTGAATGGGCCGATAAATCGTGGACTTAATTTACCTTGTTTTCGGAATCGGAGCACTCCTCGCCAAGGAGAAACTTTCAGCATTACCATATCACCAATCGAGAACTCAATTGGCCTTTTGCGGCGATCTGCATAAGACTTTTGACGATCTTGGGCAGCTTTCATTCTTTCACGAATAATTTGAATCTTGTCATGCGTGATCTGAATGAGCTCCGTCCAGCTAAAATTTTCTCTCCTGTCTCTCGCCAACACAAGGGTGTACGACACTTATGCCCGTATAAAGCCTCGTAGGGAGCCATTCCAATGGTCGAGTGGTAACTATTGTTGTAAGAAAACTCAACCAAGGGTAAGTGAACATCCCAACTTCCACCAAACTCTAAGACACATGCACGTAGCATATCCTCGAGGGTCTGAATAGTTCGTTCTGATTGACCATCAGTCTGAGGATGATAGGCCGTACTAAATGCATGATGTGTCTCCAACTCTCGTTGAAATGCGCTCCAGAATTTGGAAGTGAATCGAGAGTCTCGATCAGAGATAATCTTCACCGGTACACCATGTCGCGAGACAACTTCATCAATGTACAACTGCGCCCATCGATCCATAGAATAAGACTCTCGGACAGGTAAGAACAGTGCAGATTTGGTCAACCGATCAACTATAACCCAAATACTATCATGTTGACGTTGGGTTTTTGGTAGTTTAGTAACCAGATCCATGGTTAACTCTTCCCATTTCCACATCGGTACCCCTAGAGGCTGCAAACTACCATACGGTTTCTGATGTTCGGCTTTTACTTGTAAGCATGTGGTACACTTCTCGACATATCGTCCAATATCGGTCTTCATCCCAGGCCACCAATAATCTAAACGTAGATCTTGATACATTTTGGTACTCCCTGGGTGTATCGATAATCGTGACTTATGTGCTTCCGCTAAGACAACATCGCGCATACCACCAAGTCTAGGGACCCATATTCGAGCTTTAAAGACTTTCAAGCCTCGTCCATCTTCAGAAAGAGAATTGACGTATCCCACCATTCGTTCTGTTTTGATATTCTCAGACTTCAAAGCCTCAATCTGCCACTTTCGAATATCGTCAAATAGATTAGGTTTAACCGATATGTGAGTGATAACGTAGCATAGAAGTCCTGCATACGTCTTCCTACTCAAAGCATCTGCCACTACATTGGCTTTACCCGGATGATAAAGTATCTCACAATCGTAATCTTTGATGAGTTCCATAGCACGTTGCTGACGCATGTTCAGGGTCTGTTGATCAAATAGATACTTTAAGCTCTTGTGGTCAGTATAGAGTTGACACTTCGTACCATAGAGATAGTGTCGCCAAAGTTTCAAAGCAAAGACCACCGCTGCTAGCTCAAGATCATGGGTTGGATACTTTTTCTCATAATCTTTCAGCTGTCGCGAGGCATATGCGATTACCTTGCCCCGTTGCATCAAGACACATCCAAGTCCAAGTAGAGATGCATCACTATACACTACAAAGTCCTCACTACCCTCAGGTAGAGCTAGTATAGGCGCGTTTGTCAAACAATCTTTAAGAGTCTGAAATGCATTATCTTGAGCTTCTGTCCATTCAAACTTAACATCCTTGCGAGTCAATGATGTAAGTGGCACAGCAATTTTTGAAAAGTCACGGATAAACCGTCTGTAGTATCCTGCTAGACCCAGAAAACTTCTGACTTCAGATGCATTCTTTGGTTGTTCCCACTTTTGGATTGCCTCAATTTTAGTCGAATCAACAGAAACTCCATCGCCTGATATTACATGTCCTAGAAATTGCACCTGACGAAGCCAGAACTCGCATTTCGAGAACTTTGCGTATAAACGTTCCTTCCTAAGTAGCTCAAGTATCTCACGTAAATGCGTAGCGTGTTCTTCTTCGGACTTTGAGTACACAAGAATGTCATCAATAAATACTATGACAGACTTGTCAAGCATGGGACGACATACTCTATTCATTAAGTCCATAAACGCTGCAGGTGCGTTTGTAAGTCCGAATGGCATTACCAAAAATTCGTAATGCCCATAACGGGTTCGGAAGGCCGTCTTGGGTACGTCTTCCTCACTTACTTTCAGCTGGTGATAGCCGGACCTGAGATCAATCTTTGAGAAATAGCTTGCACCTTGGAGCTGATCAAACAAGTCATCGATACGAGGTAACGGATATTTATTCTTAATCGTTACCTTGTTCAATTCCCTGTAATCGATGCACATCCGGAATGAACCGTCTTTCTTCTTTACAAACAGTACTGGTGCACCTCAAGGCGAAGCACTCGGTCGAATGAAGCCCTTGTCCAACAACTCTTGTAACTGGCTCATCATTTCTTTCATTTCTGCCGGCGCAAGTCGATAAGGCGTTTTAGCAATTGGAGAGGCACCGGGTACCAAATCGATCCGGAATTCTACTTGTCTATCTGGTGGTAACCCAGGTAAGTCATCGGGGAATACATCCGGATATTCACCTACGATTGGCACATCTTTCACTATCTTCTTAACTTCTTTGGTTGCATCCAAAACATATGCCATGAAAGAAGTGCAACCCTTAGTTACACAACGCAGCGTTTTAAGCATAGATATTATCTTCACGTCACCGGGACGTCTCTCCCCGTAAATATACAAGTAGTCTCCATTCTTAACTGGTACCTGAACCATCCTCTCATAACAGATGATAACCGCGCGGTTCTTTATTAACCAATCCATACCAATCACGACATCAAAGCCACGAATATCAATAGAAATCAAGTCTACCAAAAAATCATGATTGTCTAACACTAAAGAGCAATCTCTAAATACTCTATCAGCTACTAAAGTGACACCATTAGCAGTATCAACGGTAAACGGAATAGGAAGCATAAACGGAACAGATTTCATGTAGCGAACAAAATCATGCGACACAAAAGAATTTGTAGCTCCAGAATCAAACAAAATACGAGCGGGTTGGGAGTTAACAAGAAAAATACCGGTAACGACATCTGGCTCATCGCGAGCCTCCTCCGCAGTAATCTGAAAAGCTCGAGCTCGTGCTTTGGGTACCTCCTCCTTTTGACTTGAGGCACCACCCATCGTCGGTCGTTGGACTGACGCCTTACTTTCTGCTCCTTTTCCTCGTGGACAGTTTCGCTGTTTATGCCCAAGAACCCCGCATGAGTAGCATGCTTCCTCCTTTCGCGGACAAGTTGTACGAACGTGGCCCACTTCGCCACAACAAAAACATCGTACACTAGATGGTTCAATATTGCATCGTCCAACATGATTCTTGCCACATCTTTGGCAAATCCTTGGGGCATTAGACTGTAAAGAATATGCCTGAGGTGTAGTACGAGTTGCATTATACGCCTGCCCTCGTTTCGACATTAAGAACTTGGGTGATCGATGTGTTGGGACTGTGCTCGTCTTTCCGGTGCATGGTCGCTTTGCTGCCGGAACTGGATCATCCGGTATTGACAGATCATGCTCGCATCTTCGAGCAAATTCTACCGCCTTGACAAAACTTGGAACTTCTCGATTCACCAGAAAATTCCGAATTTCTTTTCGTAACCCACCCACAAAACGCTCGACCTTATCGTCTTCAGTACTTAAAAACCTTTGTGCAAATCGTAGTTTTCGGTTAAACTCGGTCTCATACTCCATCACAGTCATGGTGCCTTGTTTCAAATCCCAGAACTCTTTCTCAAGGCGACGTTGAAGATCCATTGGGCAATATTGTTCAAAGAACTTCGATCGAAATTCGTCCCAAAGCATGTTCTCGCGAGTATTCGAGTCTAGTGACTCGTAAGTGTTATCCCACCAAACTAATGCTCGATCTGTCAACATAGCCGATGCATACCTCACCTTGTCTTCATCGGATACGCGAATAGTTCGAAACACTTTTTCAATGTTTTGAACCCATTGCATAGCTAAAACAGGATCAGATTGTCCTGTATACTCTGTTGCCCCACTACTACGGAATGACTTGAACGAGACTCGATCTGGTTTGGGTTTCGAAACCTCATCGGTCACGATCGGACGTTTACCCTTGTCGTCTTGTTTAAGTGCATTTGTCGGGTTGTGTTCTTCTAAACTTTTCTCAAATTCCTTTCTTTGTTCCTCTAATGCGGCTCTCATCTGATCAGTTAATGATTTCATCTGATCAGCCATCATTTTCATCAATCTTTTTGTTCGAGGAGATGTAGGGACTTCCTCATCATGTCTAGTGTTACCCGAATCATTTCCATCAACATTAGGGATCGATTGATCATGGCTTGCCTCAAGGTCATTTTCCCCCATGTGTGGGTCTGTCGGTGTATGGCTTGCTGCGTCGCCGTCAGCCATTTACTGAAAGTTTTAACACATACTTATTAGATATAACCCTATCCTTGGTCCCATCCCCACCTAGGTTTCTACTATTAGTCCTTATCCCGTATTCTATCATAGCCTAGTTACTATACGATTTCAATGCCTAGGTTTGAGTCTAGATATCATTTCCAATATCTAAATCCCTCAAACCACTGCTCTGATACCATATTTGTAACACCTTGGTTACGATTTCACCAAAACCACATTTTAATAACCCAAAACAAAACATACGGGATAACATTTTCTAAGTAAACCACCAAAAGCTAATTATAACTTAATAAGTATTTCCAAATCCAAAACAAAAGCTTACAATCTTATAATTAAAACATTTACCAACCAAAAATTCGGGACAACATAATAACTACCCGAATATATTTACAACCCAAAATATATAATAGACATAATTATATATATATATATACCAAGACTTGGCAACGATCCCCGAACTAAACACGAACTAACTACACCGGGTTCTTGCCTTTATCTTCTTTCTTTCCTGAAAAAAATAGTGAGCTAACGGAATAAGCACATGGCTTAGTGAGATAAATAGTCTAAACAAATGTTATTGAAATTAAGTCTATACAAATACACGGGAACCGAAAACCAACCAATTGAATGGTTATATCAATGAGCGATTATTTGAGAGTAACACTTACGTAATAAGAATTGTCCATAATATAACCAAAAATCAAGTGCCGAAATCAAACAATTCATCATGACATAACAAGCTTATTTCAATGCAAATTACAAGTAATTATCAGAGGATACCAGGTCAATTCCTTTTCAAGGGATCAATATCACGCGTTAGTCAAACGGTCTAAAGCAACATATCGAAATAACCAAACAATAGAACGCATAGGACTAGCAGGGAGCCCATCGTTACTGGGTATGCTCGAGCTCCTATGGTTCACAGAATACAATGCTTAGGACTGGCAGGGAGCCCGCCTTCATCTCCCGGGTATGCCCGAGTCCCTATACTCGTGCCTCTCTTCACATTAGGCACCGAGTACGGCCAACAGACCACAAGAACGACTAGAATGTCTCACCGATCCCTCCCCCTTCATCGGCATGTTGACATTCACCGTTTTCGGGACGGATCACACAAAGTAATCCCCGTACTTCCGGTTTCACAAGAAATCAAAGAAACAATACCGACGGAATACATGGATATCCAAACCGACCGACATTTCGGAAGAACTCGTAATCGAGAGATCAAAACGTACAAAGACAAAAGACCAATAAGAACCGACTCTAAAGTCATAGAAATCACATACATATAGATGGTATATAAATATACACTTAATACAATAATATTTGAATAGCTATTTAACTCACCTCACGACCGAATGTCAAATACGGTCAAATCGACGACAAATGTCCAACCTTGCAATCCAACTATAAGATACCCTCCAAAGGACTCAAACAAGCTTAAATTATCCCCTGGACTTCATATATCAAGTTTCGTAAGCATATGAACAACCAATCACATTTTATCGACTTAATCATATCATAAGCTATCTTTAATTATATGCTGCAGCACTGTTTTTAACCTCTGTTTCACCCCACTTAAACTCAAAATCACACTTTGACTTCAACATATGGATTAAAGTACAGATTCATATCTTTCCAACGCCACTGACCTTGTATTTTTCTGATTTTTCTACGATTTTATACAATTTTTACAAAACAGTGCTGTAACGTGACTTTCAAACTCGAAAATCATACTTTTGTCCAAATAAGTATCCAATTCCATTTCAATCCTAATCAAACTCAGATGTTAACTTAATTTTATCATCATCAAGATAAAATCAACAAGAAACCATGATCCATTCATCTATTTCTACCAAGTTCATAAAAATCCATCTTTGTATAACAAATAGTCATCTTATTCATAATGAATACTTACTTATTCTTTCCATCTTCTTGCATATCAACCATGTAATCAAAGAACTAACTAATGTATTAACATAATCTAAGCATAATATCATGATTTCTACACTTATCTTACACATGCATTAAGCTTATTTCACCCAAAAGTCATCATACTTGTTACAACATCAAAACAAGAACAAAGATGAGATTATCTTCAAATTGTTGTGTAATCCTTCAAGATAACATGATAATAACCAATATAAAACCATAATCTTACAAAATCAACCACTAATTTCAAACATGCAAACCTTAATTTCCATGATTGACACTAATTCTAGAGATTAAACTTAGCATTAGGAGTATACCTTCAACAATCTTCACATAATCATCAAGAATTCTTCACTTGATCTTTGATTCTCCAAGAAATTGAAGGTGTTTGAGCTTAAGTGTGTGAAAATCGCACCTTTACTGTGTGTGCAAGTTATGGAACTGAAAATGGTCTAAAATGGAGCTAAAATTCGTGTTTAACAAGCTAAATTCGAGTTGGGTCGGGTTTGACCCGGTTTGGGCAACCATTTGACCACTGAACACTAAAAATGACATAACTTTTCGCTCGGAACTCCGTTTTCGACGAGGTTTTCGCCTACGCGTTCGTAACGAAATAATCTACAACTTCCAATAATAATATTCCAGAAAATATCTCCTTAAAAAAAATTAGTTTTACGAATCCATAGCTTAACCGTTGACGTTTTGACTCGTTTTCTCCAACTTTCTCAATCTAACTCCGATTGTCATGAAAATTTCTAAATCCTCTCATATACTCCAACGAAGAATAACCTTAAAATTTCAAACACAAACTCCCACTAAATCATCAGTTACCTTATATGGCACTACGAATACACTTAATAAAAATTTCAACACGCTTAACATTTTCTCGCATGTAAGCACATAATATCCTTCGTAACATATAAAAGAGGCACACTTAGCATATAATATGGTAATTTAGAATTGGGATGTTACATTTGAGGGGATTCCACGACAAACCGGCCGGTCTTTAGTTTGGTTTGTTTCCGCATTTACGATTAGTATGTCTATGTACTAATTCCGTTTGTGTTTTCATTATGGTTTGGATACGTGTTTTATTAATTAGATGCATGATTTGTTGAATGTTGTCTTTGATTCCAATTTGATTCATATTGTATGGTTATTTGAACTCATTGGTTGGGTGTATCTGTTTTACCAAGATAGATAGACTCCGATAGGTTAATCAACCTTTCTTGACCTTCCCTTCGGACCCCGGAGAGTTGTGTTAGGTGGTAGCTTGGATCAAGAGCGACCAGATATTCGAATACCGTGCAATAGTGATAGAGTTGGGTGGCTTGTACTAGATTTCTTGACAACCAGCCTGTGTATGAGGACTAGGAAGACCATCCTGGTTTATAATCTTAGATAAACATGTTCGGGTGCTTTATTGCTTAAATTCTGGCAATAATCATTAATCTATGTTTTATGAAAGTAAACCATAATGGATTCATTTATCTCCAATGTATGTTTGATCGTCAGTTTTCCACTTCTTGGTTAGGATTATTATTTTGTCTTTTATCTTATAAAATTACTTTTCAAAAGCAAAACCCCCCATTTTCCAGATTGACTGATTAATACTTTTGTTGACATCTAGCTTAACAGTTCCCAGTGGTAGATACGATACCTGGACTTTCCTACACTATATTACTCACGATCAGGTACGCTTGCATGTATATGTGGTAAGACAATGACTAGGCATTAGAGGTTAAAACTTGTTTCGCTTTTTATATATAATAATTACCGCATCAAGCACACATTCCCGTTCAACATACCTCTATCCACCACCACATATACTTTTCTTGATGAGGAAAATCCACGTTTTAATAATGTGTCTTTTTCTACTACTACACCAGCCGAACACAAACACACACAACTAGACCAAACTCAAAACCCGTTACATACCAACTCACCTATGACCCAAAGCCCATTACCTGTCATCACACCTCCTCATACTCCCTCGGCCCAAAACTCTACCACCACACCTACTCTTCGATCAATCCCAACATCACCCCAACCAAACCCTCCCTACACACAATAAACAATCACCCTATGCAAACTCGTGGCAAAGATGGTGTGGTCAAGCCAAACCCACGCTACCTCTTTGCCGCCTCAACCAACATATCTCCCGGTCCTACTTCCTATGTAAAAGCTTTATCAGACCATAATTGTGTCACGCCATGAACGAAGAATTTAGTGCATTACAGGTCAATAACACATGGGAGCTTGTTCCTCGTCCTACAGATAAGCCAATCATTCAGTCCCTTTGGTTATTTCGGCACAAATTTAAAGCCAATGGGTCGCTAGACAGGTACAAAGCATGACTAGTTTGTAACGGCAAGTCACAAACCATCGGCATTGACTGCATGGAAACATTTAGCCCTGTGATCAAACCAGGTACCAACTGCAAAAGTCTTTGTATGGCCTTAAACAAGCGCCACGTGTATGGTACTCCTGGTTCTCAGGGTTCATCACCTCTATCGGGTTTCGAAAAAGCCTATGTGACACATCCCTGTTTATTTATCATCACGGAGATCAGGTTGCCTACTTACTTTTATATGTAGATGATATTGTTCTCACAGCTAGCCATTCGCAGGTATTGACACAGGTCATCAAACGGCTCTCACAAGAATTTTCTATGACTAAGATGGGCCCTCTTCACCACTTTCTCGGCATCCAAGTCACTAGGGATGCCAATTCTGTCTTCCTTGGACAAACTCAGTATGCTAGAGATATCCTCCATCGAACTAATATGACCATGTGTAAACCGTGTCACACACCTATTGATACCAATTCTAAACTCAGTGCTTTTGACGGGGCACTCTTACCAGATGGTTCATTATATAGAAGTTTCGCAGGGGCGCTGCAGTATCTCACCATTACTCGTCCGGATCTGTCATATATGTTGTTCAACAAATCTTCCTATTTATGCACGCTCCACAGGAACACCATTTGATTTTTCTGAAACGGGTTCTTCGTTACTTGCATGGCACGTTGGATCATGGGTTACGTCTAATGGCTTCTCCAGATTCAAGTCTCGTCGCCTATTCCGATGCGGATTGGGGTGGCTACCCCAACACAAGGCGGTCTACTTGAGGGTATTGTTTTTTTCTCGGCCCTAACCTCATCTCCTGGTCCTTTAAACGACAGCCCACTATTTCACGGTCCAATGCCAAGGCTGAATACAGGGGCTTTGCAAATGTTGTGGCTGAAGCCACTTGGGTGCAAAACTTATTATTTAAGCTATGCGTTCCTGTCTACAAGGCTACTATTGTCTATTATGACAATGTCTCTGCTGTTTACCTCTCCGGTAATCCGGTTCAACATCAAAGAACTAAACACGTAGAGATGGATATTCACTTTGTTCGTGAAAAAGTCCAAATTGGTCACATTCGGGTACTTCACATCCCTTCTCCTCATCAGTATGCAGATATTTTTACCAAAGGGCTGCCTAGATACCTGTTTGATTCCTTTCAGTACAGTTTGAACGTGTCTGCTTCACCACGTTCGCACTAAGGGGGAATATTGGAAGATATGCTCGAGATATTAGAAGATATGCTCAAGATATTTTAGGATAAAGTTTATTTTCAACTTGGTTGCTATCTTTTCCTTGTTTAGCTGACAGGAATTCTTATTTATAGGATCCTTATGTATTGCATTATCAATCAATTCAATCATAAAATCCTTCATTTAGGTGTATTAATCGGGTAGCAATTCTAATCTAAGATTTTGAAAAAAGGTTTTGTGTTTCGAAAAACTTTCAATGCCGGTTTTTCTTTAAATTTCAAAACTTTGAATTGTTAATTAAAACATAACGTTGTTATTAGGTCAAGAAAAAAAACGTTTGGTTATCTCACTACAAAAAATGGTTGATTATCCACACTTTTTTAACAATAGAAATAAACTTAAAAGTGTGGAAAACTATAAAAAGGCATGAATATATCTGGCGCTACAATTTTTTAGCAAATCTCCACATTTGAAAGTGTGATAGTTATAACAAAAATAACGTTTATTAGTGTGGACAAATTATCTAAATTTTCACATTTCTAAACACGGAAAATTTGAAAAATAATTCTAAGATTACAACAGTGCACACTTTAAAGTGTGAACTTTTCTACTTACAAAATTACACATTTAAATATGTGGACTTTTAAAATCAAACGTAAACATTTATAAACGTAGAGTTTTTTTTTCTAACAATCTCTATATAAAAAATTATTTGTCACGCAAAATGTTTCCACGCTTTTTATGAAGCGTTGATAAATCACATATTTTTTGTACTTAATGACTAGGTAAAACATACTACTATGAATTTTCGTGAACCATAACGAAAATTAATTGACGGTACAAACCTAAGGGGTTAAGAACGCACATGGCAAGATGAAGAAGCTACCATTGGCCTTGACATCGACATCTGGCTCCATGTCTCGTTCCTTTGCTTATCTTCTCGCCTTCACCTTTGACAAACTGTAAACTAGAATCTATGATTACAAGGGCTATAAATAAATAAATAAGCATGCAGTCCTCTAGTCTAATTACTTTTACCAAATTAAACTAGGGGTTGCAAATGGCACACAAGCCTCCACACACCATTATAAAATTAAAACAACCACATATAAGAAAACAAAAACAACCATAGGGTCTAAAGGCTTGGTTAGGCATCAGAGGCCTGGACAATCGGAGCCACCCGAAAGGTGGAGACATAGATGTATACCCCTTTCCGGTACCGCTGTCTAAGACTGTTTGGTGTGGCAACAAAGCATTGGATAGTCCATGTTATTTAAATTTAGGTAACCTCGATGCCATATCTATCATGACACCATCAGAGCCATAATCATTCGATCTAAAAGACCATTACGACAATCTCAACCTTTCTCAGTTGATTTCAAGATCTAGGAGATCATTCCTATAGAGTATCTCGGCCTCTACTTAACATATCTTTGTTGTCCAGTCTATTCGACCTCAACATAAAATACAAACCATTTAAGTTATCCAAATTAAATATTATGGAAGGTCTCATGACCATCATTCTTTTCATATTAAGCCAACATTACTGGGAATTCAATTCCCTCACATTATTCCATGGTATACATAATAACTCATGTATATCCTATATAACATTCATCATACAAATACATGGATTTAGTTCACACATCATGAGCATACAATATTCTACTCAATACATCCATATAAACACCATTAACTCATACAACCATGATTAATCTCAAACCTAACAATTTAGGTATTTCATCCATAATAACATTTATTTGCAATAATCAAGGAATATGATGTGTATCCAGTTTTAACAAAGGTTTTAAGAACTCACCTTTAGGCTCGTAAAGCTGAAAGCCCGAAATTTCACATAAAACCCTAGCTTAATGCTTGAATGAACACCTAAACTGATAAGGAGTTAATACCTTGGATTAGTTCCCAATCTACAACATATAAGACTAGATCTACACTTAAAAACCATAGATAGAACTTACCCTTTCAAGATCTTGAACAAAACCCTAAGATGGAGAAACCTTCAACAATGGTGGTGTGAGGGTTGGAGAAGATGATAGAGAGGGTCTAGCTACCATAACTTGCTAGCTTGAAGGTTGATCCTTGAAATCACATGGAGGTTGAGCATTCCATAGCTTAAAATCACTTCCAAGAATAGAGTGAAGAAGAAGATGGAGTTTGGGTGAAAATGAGAAGAGAAATAAGAAAGATGGATTTTATAGGTCTAACATATTTCGCTTCGCGAAGCCCAGGCTTGCTGGCGCAAACGGCCTCTAGTGGCCAACTCCAAAATGGCCAGACTTGGTTCGCTGGCACGAAGCGTATCTTCACGGCGCGAAGCTTAGCTTTGCTGGCACGTGATCTAGCTCGCTGGCGCGAGGCGGCTGCTGAGCCTTCTGACTTTGTTTTTTCGACTACAAACTGTTTTGGCCATAACTTCTTCGTTTTAGCTCCGATTTCGCTTCCGAAAGAAGCGTTAGACTCATAAATGAATTATCCACTCTCAACAAGACTATAAAATCTACTATTTGATCTCAAAATCCTACTTCTCATATTTTCTTAAAAGATTAGTTTTTACACAAACCTGAATTTGTATTATCCAAAATGGTTAATTACATGGGTATGTATCGAACTTGTCACGTTTTATCATTGTATGTACTCAACTTATAAACTTACCATTGTATATATCAAACTTTCTAAAATTGTCATTGTATGTATCCAACTTTATCAAAACCTCAAGTTCGATACACTCTCGTTACAAGTAGAATACATTCAATGATAGGTTTTGATAAAGTTGGATACATACAATGGCAAGTCTAGCAAGTTCGATACATACAATGATAAGTTTATAAGTTGAGTACATACAATGACAAAACGTGACAAGTTCAATACATACCCATGTAATTATATAACACAGTCTTTTCAATTATACATCTTAGCAAATATCTTATGTGACAATTTATGATATGGTTGGACATCAAATTCCAATATTATGTAATAACCAATCGTAATTGGTATGAAAAATCTTGTATGTTGTATCAAACAATTGTACCTGATACCAATTAATGTGCTTGATACTAACTTAATTGATATCAGGTTTTTTCGATTGATCAATGTTTATATTTGTTTTCTACCAACTTCAAGTTACATTACAAAAAAGGGGATAGTTCTTCGAAATGTATTAAACTATCCCCAAAAATCTATTGTGTGTATCCAACTACCAAAAATGTTTTTTGATGTATGAAACTTTATTTTTTTTGCTATTGTGTGTATCAGATGACTTGCTACCGGTTGAACCGGTAAACCTTCGCCGGAGGCCGTCGCCGGAGACCTAGAACTATCGGCGGAGATTACCCGACAACCGTCTCTCCACCGGCAACCATCTCTCGATTCCATTACCTTCGATACCCATCGCCATCGAGAATCGTTGCCGTCAAGAACCATAGCCGCCGTCGAGAACCATCACCCACAACCACCACCGTCGCTTTCCAAAATCACCACCCACAATCGCCACCCATAACCACCACCAAAACCGCCGCCCAGAACCGCCACCCATAACCACCGTTTAGAACCACTCACCGACGCCGCCCAGAACCACCACTTAGAACCACGGCGACCTTGAACCACGGCCACCTTGAACCACCCCCTTCCATAACCACCACCTAGAACAACCACCTACAACCACCACCCAGAACCACCGCCGCCTATACCCACCACCCAAAACCACAGCCATTGAGAACCATCATCGCCGCCCAAAACCATCGCTGTTGTCGTCCGTTACCACCACCCAGAACCACCGCCACCTAGAACCACCATCGCTGCCCCCAGCACCTCCGGCCACCATCCCAACTGTAGGTGACTGGTTGATGACCGGTTGAACCAGTCACAATACACACAATAGCAAAAAAATAAAGTTTGATACATCAAAAACATTTTTGGTAGCTGGATACAGACAATAGATTTTTGGGGATAAATTAATACATTTTGGAGAACTATCCCCTACAAAAAACTTACCCTCTTATAAATTTTGAGCTTTCAAGTTACAGATATGGTTTTTAAGGTTTTTAATTCCAAGAAATAAAAGTTAAAGTTACATTACATAATACAAAAATATAGCTACCTCAAAAGAAAATATGAATAATTATTAAGTATTACCATGATCCCTGTGGTTTATATTTTTTTGCACTGTTAGTTCATGTGCTTTATAGTATATTGCACTGTTGGTCTTTATGTTTAATAGATTTAAAGTTAGGGACAAGAATCAACAGTGCAAGAAAATGTAAACCACAATGATCAAATCTATAATTTTTATGAAAGAAGAACTAACAGTGCAACAAAGAGTAAACCAGAGGCACCAAATATGTAATTTACCCTTCATATAATGTAAAACATAATAACCATTTAATTAATAGTAATTTTTTTATAACTTAATGATTATCTTGTTTTTTTAAGAATACCAAATTAGTGGAATCATCTTGGTTTTTTTTAATATAATGACATGTGTCAATCAAATAAGCCTAAATAAATTAAAGGGGATAGTTCTCCGAAATGTATTAAACTATCCCCTAAAATCTATTGTGTGTATCCAACTACCAAAATTGCTATTGTGTGTATCAAAGTTTATTTTTTTGCTATTGTGTGTATCAGATGACTTGTAACCTGTTTAACAGGTCACCTCCACCGTTCCGCCGCTGAGAACCACCGTTGTCGCTGTTGGAAACCACCGTCGTCGCTGTCGGAAACCACCGTCGTCGTTGCCGGAAACCACCGAACCGCCGAGAACCATTGCCACACCCACCTCCACCGTCACCCTCTGTCACCCACCTCCACCATCACCCACATCTACCACCCACATCTGCCACCCACCTCTACCGGTGACCTCCACCGTCACCCACCTCCACCGGCGACCTCCACCTTCACCCACCTCCACCGTCGCCGCCCATCCCACCACCACCACCACCATCACCATCGAACCATCAACCATCACCGCCACCATCACCATCGAACCGCCACCACCACCATCGAACAGCATTCTCAGCAACCATCTCCAACCACCACCACCAACAAAACCACCGTTGTCGCCAACCTACAACCACCACCATCGTTGACCTCCAATCTCCAACCACCACCATCGTCAATCTCCAACATCCAACCACCACCATCGTCTATCTTCGACCCAAAACCACCACCCAGAAGCACCATCATCTAGGACGACCATCGTCGCCCCCACAGCACCTCCGGCCGCCGTCCTAACTGAAGTTGACCGTTGATGGCCGGTTGAACTGGTCACAATACACACAATAGCAAAAAAAATAAAGTTTGATACACACAATAGCAATTTTGGTAGTTGGATACACACAATAGATTTTTGGGGATAGTTTAATACATTTCGAAGAACTGTCCCCTAAATTAAAAGTGTAAAATGCATCCAGTTACATATGTAGGCAGGAAAACCTGAAACCGGCTGACACGTGGCAATCCTGATACATAGTTATTTGTGGATTAATATAACTTACCAAACATCACAATGGAATTCAATCAATGGAATTAACCTTTCCAATTCCGCTTAATTCCCTCGGAATATGACAAACCAAACGTTGCCTTAGGGCTAAAACAATTTTTGCCAGAACCATCAATTTTAAAATAAAAAACCCTATGTTGGTTAACTTATGACTTTATTTTTGTTTTAGAGATAAAAGTGCTTAATATTTATATACTGAATATTAAGTAATAATGAGTTAATAATAATAAAAAATTATGATACTTTTTATCTTATATAAAAATATAAGTTATACCATTTAATATGGGTGAATTTTTTTTAAAGGTATGGATTTTCTTAGTAAATAACGAGAAATCTACCATATATAAATTTTTTTTTATCTATGGATTTTCATAGTACTATCTTAACAAAAATGTATCTAACTTTACTCTTATTCTTATTGTGTGTATCCAATTTTAAAATGTGCTATTCTATGTATTATATTTTCAAAATGTGCTATTGTATGTAATATTGTACTTATTTACTGCTGAAATAGTACATGCAATAGCATGTTTTTTAAAAGTATAGAACATATAATAACACATTTTTAAAATTATAGTACATGCAATAACACTTTTTGAAAATATAAGACATATAATAGCAAATTTTGAAGTTGGATACATACAATAAGAATAAGGTTAAAGTTTAAGATAGTACTAAATAAAAACATAGAATTCATGTTGAAGGAATAATCAAAAGAGTTGGTTGTAGATCAATAATGAATAATATATAGGTTTTTAATGCAAAAAAATTTAGACTTTGATATTATATAAAAAAAGAGAAAAAAAAAAAGTAATAGTATAAAATGAAAAATGGGTTATTATTTTACAAAATTTTATTTTCTAATATAATTTAATTAATATATCTTTAGACCTTTAATATAATATGAAATATTTTAGGTCCTACTAAACACTAATAAAATCTGTATTTATTTTTATTTCAATTTTTGGCTTGCTAAATGTTAACTACTAGAAAATTTAGGGCCTTATCTTTTTTAGTTAGGTCCTGGATGTATGTCCAACTTAACCCATCCTTCCCAAAAGAATAGTCCTGTAAGAAAGAGCTAACCATTCTACCTTTATATTTATTCAAACTATAAAACTTATACGTCAAACTGTCGTGAAGCATTTAATAAAATATTATAATAAATTGTCAAAGATTTTGATATAAAACCGTAAATTAACACGACTAATAACAAGGAATCTGATCTTAACAAGTAAATTGTCCTATTGAATTTTATAAGCAATTTACCTCAGAAGGATTTATAGGAATATTTTTTTAATAAATCTTAAAACCGTTAGTAGAAACATTAAAGGCTATACATAGCGTATTGCGGGTTCCATGTGAGTACCCCCTGCACGGGTACAAGCCGGCAGGCAGGCCCGTGCATAGGGGTGTTCCAACACGTTCCGTCGCACAGGTGCCAGGGGCGGACCTACTAAGGGCTTGGGGGGTCCCGTGCACCCGCTCACTTGATTATTGTAAGAGGAAAAAGATTACATGTTATAATGATGCACCCACTTTATTTTAAAACCATCAATTAAATCAAAATTTTGTTCTGGCGAGATAGAGAATGCAAGTACTTAATTCTTGCCTCCCTTAGTAGAGAATGCAAGTTCGAATCCCACCTAACGCGCAGATTTGTTTTATTTTTATTAAAATATTCTCTTTTTATTTATCTTTTCTAATCATACATAACATTAAACCCTCTATTAATGTCTAAATTACCCTCCATAATATTCTAAATTTTAAAAGGATTAAAAGGTGCACATTAATTGTTTGATTTGTTTACATGATTTATTTTTTTTCCCTACTTTGATATTTGTTTTTGCCTTAAAGTTTGATTTTCGTCTTTATCGCAAATTCAGAAGTCACAATGTTAAGCAATTATGTTTATATGATTTTATTGATTTATTTGCATGGCTTATTTGTTTGTTTTGAGTTCTAATATTTGTTTTTATATACTTTTCAAAATCAACCAAGAAACTAAAAAGTCACTTGAAATCAACAAAAAACTGATTTTTTTATTTTTGAAATATATCAAAATACCGAAAAATTTCTCGAAACAAATAAAAAACTAAAAAAAACCCCACTAGATCAACCAAAAAGCTTTAAAAAATCCTTCAAAGGCATAATTCGGCTAAAAACACATCGAGCGGCTTTTCGAGTATTGAAAGGTGCACTCGCTCGACAAAAATTCTGCATCCGCCACTGACGGGGGCCTCTGAATCTTAATAACTTTTATAATAATATACATAGTATATATAGTAGTTATTCAGAGAGAAACTAAAAGTTCATCATAACTCGGTTGGATAGCGTTTTTATCTTTTATGCAAACGGCCTGGGTTCGAAACAAGTCGCTTGCTTTAATTGTGCATTTAATTTTTACACTAATTTGATTTCTTTAATTTTTAGCTTGCCATGGGCTCGAAACAAGTCGCATGCTTTGTGCATTTAGGTTGTGTTTAGTTGTGGAAAACTGTTTTTGTTTTCCAAGAAAATGAAAACAGAAAATGGAGTTGATTTTTCATTTTCAGTTTTCTAGGAAAATTTTGGAAAACTTGTTTACTTGAAATCATGGAGTTTTCATTTTCCATTTTTAGAAAATTAGAAAACTCGTTTAGTTGTGCATTTTTCATAACTTTTCATTTTCCATTTCCCAATTTTCCAAATATTGCAACGGCGACGGCGACGATGGTGGCGATGGCCTTGGTGGCCTCGACGGTGGTGGTGGTGGCCTCGGTGGCCTTGGCGGCGATGGCGGTGGCCTTGGTGGCCTCGACGGTGGTGGTGGTGGCCTCGGTGGCCTTGGCGGCGATGGCGGTGGCCTTGGAGGCCTCGACGGCGATGGCGATGGTGGCAGTGGCCTCAGCGGCGACGGCGGTGGCCTCGGTGGGGACGGCGGTGGCCTCCGTGGACTCTGCGGCGATGGCGGTGGCCTCGGGGGCCTCGGCGGTAGTGGTGGTGGCCTCGGCGGCGACGGCGGTGGCCTTGGAGGCCTCGGCAGCGATGGCGATGGTGGCGGTGGCGGCGACGATGGCGACGGAGATGGTGGTGGCGACGATGGGGCGGTGGTGAGATGGTGGTCGCGGCGGTGGTTGAGGCGGCAATGGCGGCTATGGTGGTCGCGGCGACGAGAAGGGGATGACGGTAGCGTGACGGCGGTGGCGGCGAGCGGCGGTGCTGGTGGCGGTGGCGGCGAGCGACAGCGGCTGGTGGCGGCAGCGGTAGTGGCCGTGGCCGCCGGCGGCGGCAGGCGCGACGGTGGCGGTGGCCGGAGCCGAGAAGGGGACGACAATTGAAAATGAAAATGGAAAATGAAAATGAGAATTGGAAAACTATAAAAAGTAGTTTTCTAATTCAAGTGTAAATTTGGAAAATGAAAATTTTGTTTTCTTAGAAATTTTTTTCTAAATTGAATCAACTAAACAAGTTTTCTAAATTTTCAGTTTTCATGGAAAAATTTTCTAGAAAAGAGAAGTTTTTTCCACAACTAAACACACCCTTAATTTTTACACTAATTTTATTTCCATAATTTTTAGCTTGACTATGCTTTGTGCATTTAATTTTTACACTAATTTTATTTCCATAATTTTTAGCTTGACAATTCTATGTTTACGTTCGTTTTATTTCCATATTTTTAGATTCCTTTGGACAAATTACTCATAAATTTAAAAGAGCAATAAATTAATTAAGAACTAAATAAATTAAGTAGATAAATTAGTTGAAAATATAAATTTATTATATAAAAGTTTCATTAACTCTTAATAATTATATAAAATTCATTTTACTTTTTATTTTTTATTTACTGATTTCTTGTTATTTTCAAATCTAAGAGTTCGTTTACACAATATTTTCTAGTTTTTATTTGGTAAACGCTTAAGATTCTATCTCTTGTCGTCACTCTTTCAGACTAAAATTCTCAACATTTATTATATTCATCCAATAAAAAAAATTGAGTTAGTAAATGTTAGAAACTTTGATTTTATAAATGATAGAGTATCTATATATGCAAAATAGTAGTGTTAGAAACTTTTTTACTCCTATTAATATGTTAATCGCAATTAATTTTTAAGCATCTTTTAGAATATAAGTGTAACTATAATTTTTAATTGAAACTCGCGTATAAATATTTTATACTTTCATATATTCTAAACCATACAAATTTATTTTGGATAAAAAATTAATAACATTTAAAAAAAATTGTATGTCATGTTTAGGTTATTGCACAGGGCCTCTAAAATGTTAGGAACGGCCCTGCCGGCAGGTAGGGGATGGAAGCCTGAGCAACATGCTTGCTCTCTCTTTCTCTCTCTCTACAAATATATATATATAGAGGAATAATCAAATAAAAACCACATTTTTTGTAAAAACCCGTAAAAACCGACTAAAAAACAATTTTTTTAGGATTTTTTTTATATATACAAACCAATCTCAACCATTACAAACCGGTGAGTTTGTACAAACTATACAAACCAATTTCAACCATACATGTACATGATCAATGGTGTGGATTAATTAAGTTCCTAAATTTTCTCTCAACCACATTTGAAAACTGCCTAAAAATTAGGAGATAAACAAAATCAATGAAAATCAATGAAAAATCAATGGTTAAGATTTTGTTTGTAGAGTTTGTACAAATTATTTGATTTGTATTTGATACTTCCCCTATATATATATTTAGATAATAAAAAAGGGTTCAAGGTTTAGATGATATGAAAGGTGGGGAAGGTTCAAACGAGAAACATGTTAATTTAAGAAAAAGTGAGGAGCAATTTCAGCCACTCATCTTGCGGTTACGATGGACATGATCACGGAGGATTGACGCGATTCATGGGAGGGTAGAGATTATTAAAAGGGGACCGATCAAAACCACATTTGTTGACCGAGATGAATAATTGAGATTGCTTCTCGTATTTTCTTAAAAAGTTATATTTTTCGTACGAACCTCCCTTTATAAAAGGTTGTGATACTTACTTAAGAATTTAGAGGAAAAGAAAAGTTAGATGTGTTATTGATATAAGAGTAAAGATACGAAGGTATGAAAAAAAGACGGTATTGATTGTCTTAGAAGTTTATTGTTGTAAAGAGAACATTATATAATGAAAATTATATATTTGACTTTATACGTTTTCTTTGAGGAATATGTCATATCGAACAACAGCAGTCAAAGGTTTCGAAACAGGAAATAAAAAAAAGTCAAAATAAACAAACAATGGATCAACGTGTCCCCCTGTTGGCACCGGCATTTGACCGTACATGCCACGTGGCAGATGCTCTTACGTCTTGTTGGCCTATTGATTATCACCAACCAAACTCTAGCACGTGCTCCTCACGTGAACCATACAATTGTGATACAAATCTCGTCTCCAAATTTTATGAATAAGTTGGATATATTAAACAAAAACGAAGTTTGATACTTGATATACTAGCTAGATTTCATAGAATATTATGTGGTATGTGTGGGACTTCATCCTTTTTTTTTTCACTATATATCCATAGAAAGTTATTCAATCCAAGTTAGATGAAGAACTTGTATAAGTAGGGTTAGGTATATAAATATGAATCCATGTTTTACTGTGAATGCATGGACCATTAGTATCCATTACGTGACAATATTAGGTCTGAATATTTCATGTTTTATTTAGAGTGAATAAAAGCTATATTCAGTCTGAATATATGTAAATTTATTGATTATGAAAATATGAAATATATGAAAAGTTAATAATTATGGAAATGTTTCACAGAATTTTATAGGATTTCATAGGGTTGTATGAGTTTTACATTAGCTACGAGTTATAAAGGATTATGACTCTCTCATATGTAAAAGGTAAAGAAGTATTTTCATAATTGTTACAAATAGACTGCAAATGAGTTATATACACAAACTTATATAGAGAAAAGTTCAAATGTGAACTCATCTTTCATTGTAAACGTGAGAACCACTAAAATCGCGTCACGTGTCAATCTGAATCGGCGTCTAAGCTTTAATCAATATTACCATACATTTTGACGTGTGTGCATGCAAAGTGAATAAAGCTTAAGCGCAATATTTAATATGAAAACTTTTTATAGAACTTTATAGGATTTGATAGGAGTGTATTGGTTTCACTATATATATATAGAGAGAGAGAGAGGGGGGGGGGGGGAGAGTTCAAATGTGAAGTTATTTTTTATTGTAAACGTATGAACCAACAAAATCGCGCCACATGACAATCTGAATCGGCGCCTAACATTTATTTGGACTAAATAAAGTTTTATTCATTCAGTTTGAATATTGTCACGTGACGCATAGTGGTGATTTTCACGTTCACAATGAAGGATGTGTTCACATTTAAAACTGGCACTATATATATATATATATATATATATATATAGAGAGAGAGAGAGAGAGGGGGGGGGGGGAAGGTTGATTTGTTATATACTTAGGTGTTTATTAGGTGGTGTGTTCACATTTAATGGCTTGAAGAAGTCCGTACATAACTCGATCCTTCATGTCATTTTCCACTTAGGTGTTTATTAGGTGGTGTATAGTTGGTTGTTATATACTCCATCCATGTAATAAAAACCACTTTGCCATTATACTTTCAAAGTTCAATTTACCTAATTAGTTGTGCCAAACACTATATATAAACAATGTATTATGTTCATGATTGTTTTGTTGTATTGTTTTTATACCAAATACTATCGTATACTAATATACTAGATATATACACGCGCGTTGCAGCGTGAAATATGTATCAATTATTTAACTATGTTAAATTATACAATTAAATCAAAACATATTCAATAGTAGGCTCATTTTAAAGGTATTGTTGAGACGATTATAACGATTATATTAACTTTATATAATAGAATAGATACTATAATTGAATTATAAAATATTCAATATTGGTCTCGTTTCGAAACTATTTACGAGAAGATTATGATGGTAGAATTTGTAAAAGAGAAACTATGTCAATTTGAATGGTTAAGTCCCTAAACTAATTTTTTGAATGAAAAAACCCTTAAACTTTTTAAAACCGGTTAAATACATCCTTGCAACCTGTTTTTACAGGTTAATGTGATTAAAATTTGATAAAAGTCTAAAAAAGCCCAATAAACTATTTGATTTTGAATGACTAAGTCCTTAATTTTTTTAACAAATAAATTTCTAAATTTTCACCAAATAAATTATTGAACTTTTTTAAACAAGTAAACTCTAATTCAATTCTGCAATTAAATTTTCACCATTACTCATCCAATTCTGCAATTAAATTCCCTTTTACGCAACAAAAGCCCATTTTAATCATCAATCTTGAAAAAATGTGACATACAATTAAACATAAAATCTTCGTTGTTTTCAATTGGGTCTCGTGGGAATGAAGAGCAGAGAAGAAGTAAAACCCTACAAAAAGAATCAAACAACCACCATCCACATATGGTACTACAAATTAAAAACAAAAGAAAACCAAAACCATGTTAAATTCAAATCGAAAAATAAAACCTTCTTACGAATTAAATAGAAAACACAAACCTGCAATGTTAAAATCAAAATCAATTTGTGGTGGTACTGGGTTAGGTCGATGTGAAGGTATGTTGGTGGTCGGAGGCTTTGGTGGCCGACGGCAGTTAAGTGGTGGCAGAAGTTTGGTGGCAATGGAAATGGTAGATGGAGATGGACGTAGTCGTAAGATGGGGATTAGGGTTTAGGAATTTCTTTTTTTAATCTTAACAAGAAATAAAATGGTTTACCTGCTAAACAAGTAGCAGGTAAAGATTAATGATTATAAGGATGTATTCAAGAGGTTTTAAAAAGTTTAAGGATTTTTTTATTCAAAAAAATAGTGTAAGGACTTAACTATTCAAAATAACATAGTTTGTTGGGTTTTTGTAGACATTTCCCTAATTTTAATGCATTCTAGTTAATAATATATGATGATTATTTAAGTTATATGATAAGAGTGTAAAATTAAAAATGACAAAAATAAAGGATTAAAAATAAATTTAATACCTAACTATATGGGTATTAAGTGTAACTTATAAAATTGAAATTTTTTTTTTGAATAAATAGTATATATAGATAGTTAAGGATATAAAGTGTAAAGTCAGAATTTAATAAAATCTAAACAAATTAACTTATATATTTTTAATATTTAATAATATAAATAAATTAAAAAATATATTCAATATTAGACTCATTTTGAAGATATCGTCGAGACGATTATAATGGTGTAATTTATTGCAAAGAAAAACAAAATTTTTGATAAATTTTAATTCATATATATTATTTACCTTAATATGAGAAGAATGTAAAGTGGAAAATAAAAAAGTGAGGGATAAAAAGTAATTTAATCAAATAATATTAAGAATAGAAAATGTAAATTATAAAAATATGTATACCTATTAACACGGTTTTAAAAAAAAGGAAAAAATAGAAATACATTATGACATCATCATTTGATATATTTTCTTTAATTGGCCAATCAAATGGCTCAATTTCATATTTATGATGTCAGCAAAAACCTTCTTTTATTATATATATATATATATGATTGTTTCATTTGCGTTGAAGAATCTGTTAATATGTGTATTGGAAAAGCAGTTATAGATCATATGAACTAAATAAAAGAAAATATATAAGTCCATATCATATATTATAATAGTAGTCTTACAAGTTATAATAGAAACTGCCTTAAAATGAGAAAACTTGAACCATAGAAATTTGGAGAAGCTATTTAAAAAAAATGATGGTAATAGGTTTGCCTAAAATTGATCATATCGATGATGTATGTGAAACATGTCACACTTCGCAATCCTTTTAGAAAGCAAAAAGGCCAATGCGGCTTATTTACTAGAACATCTATGGTCCAATTATAGAACATCTATGGGAGGTAATTGTTAGTTTTTTAGTTTAATCATTTATTACACACATAGAGATGGGTGCCGTAAAAAAAACAAAAAAAATAAGCCATAGAGTTGGGTGTATTGTGCCAAAAAAATGTCATAAAGCTTTCTATAAATTCAGAGATTCAAATAAGAAGGGGAGAATTTTACAAGGCTAGAGATAAACACTTAATAGAGAGGCCACTATTTTTCCAAAGCTTTTGAGAATATTGCATCAATAATTGCATTTGGCATGAGATGACAATATAATGGCATACATTATATGTTGAATGACATGAGTCTAGTCTTTTAATTCATGAAAAAATGGATTGTGTAACCCTTCTTTTTTAAGTCCTTACATTTGATAAAGATGATGTTAGACATTTCAAAGCTTTGAATACGTCAAAAGAATGGTACACTAGAACGAGGCAAATAACCCTCTCCATAATCCAAACTAGGAACCATAGATCGATGGTGGACAATGATTTCTAATAGACAAATATAACAACTACTAGACTTTTATACAAAATAATAAAAACATAAAAAAGTAGTTATCAAATATTTAAACTTGATTTTTAGTTAAGGGAAAGGTCTATACTACATGCAAATAATGACAAAGCACCACATTGGCATACTCTTTTAGCATATCTTCATACTCAAATTCACCGTGCAGATTTTATATATTTTCGAATCTTCTCTAATATAACTTTCTTAGCAGAAGGTTTAGTATTGACAATCACAGCCGACCAGTCTCATCCAACACCCAGCCTCAAAAAATTAAATCCAGTTTGGGTACAGTAACTAAGACTCACACAATGACAAGGTGTGTGATGAGGCCAGCAACTGGATCCCTGATTAGCGTCTCGTCGTCTCTTGAACCGACCGAACTACACATCAGAGACGACTCTTATATTTACTTATTTATAATATCAAAATGTACAAACAAGATGTATTTATTTAAAAAATATATAACAAAGTTTGAGTTAAAATATAATATATTCATTAAAAAAAAAACAAAACTATATTACATCTTTTGAGAAAAAATAAAAAGCATACCATTGAAAGTTTGGACAAGACAAACTTTTGTTTCCCACTAGAGATGGCCAAATACCGGTCCCGGGCCGGTCCTAACCGGTCCTTAATCGGTCCGGTCCTAAACAGTAACACACCGGGACCGGTTAAGAAGTAACCGGTTACGGTTCGGTCCGGTCCTATGATTCGAAGGTGAGGACTGGTTAGGCTACTTCAGATAACCGGTTAACCTTAACCGGTTAGAACCGGTTAAGGGACCGGTTATGGATCAGGACCGGTTTTTTTTTTTTTTTACAACTATATAAACATGCAAAAGAAAGGTCACGTTCGTTACTTTAAAAATACGTTTTATTATTCTTCGAAAATATAAGCTAAGTACATTAATTATATATAAAATCAAATACATCGTTTAACGAGAGAGAGTTGAGAGAGTAGAACTTGCAAAAACGAATACGAATTATAACGAGAACTTTGCGTTTTTTGCGTTTTTCGTAAGTTTGTTAGTTGGTATTCATCCCAAACCCCACACCACTTAATTATATGGCAAATGGGGTTAAAAGGAGCCAAAAAACGGTCATCTATGCTGAAAATCGAAGCCAACGTCTATATTAACGTCATATTAACGGTAATATTTTTTTAATGCATCGGTTCGGTCCTTAACCGGTCCCGGTTCGGTCCTTAACCGGTCCCGGTCCGGTCCTAACCGGTCCTGTGAAAAACGCCAAAAATCATAACCGATGGTGTGGACCGGTTGACGGACCGGTTCTTAATCGGTCCGGTCCTAACCGGTTACGGCTCGGTCAAGTCCCCGGTTAACCGGCCGGTCCGGTCCGGTCCGGTCCTTTTTGGCCATCTCTATTTCCCACTACAAGCACATCAATAAGTAAAGCGCAATTACAAACAAGACCCTACTCACTGTTGCAATAACATGCATCTTCTCTAAGTTCCATTTTTTATATTTCTTTTTAAATTTTATTTTTGATGGTTATAATTTTTAAAAGAATAATGTATTGTTACTTTCTAGAATCCAATTTAAATATCATAGTTCTTCTGTGCTCTCTATCAAATTAATTGAAACGAACTGGTACATGGTATTTGTAATTAAAAGTTCAGACGGAAAACAACATTTTTATTTTCAGCTAAAAAATGCTTTTACAGCCTACAGGGTAATAATAATTTAAGTCAAGATCAAGTATTAGTATATTTAATTTGAACTCGATATCTATTTTTTAAATTCGAACTTGACTTAAAGCTTTGTGAGTACGTACTTTAAAACTAAAATTAAACTTGACTTAAACTCAATTGGAATTTTTAAAACTCGAACTCGAGCTATTCAAAGCTTGAATCAATCTCAAATTTTAACTCGATTCCAACTCCAACTCGAACCAAACTCAAATTCGAGCTCAAATCAAGGTCAATCATTGTAACTTCTGAAAATTAGAGTATTTAGAATACATTGTAAATCTTCAGCTTCAAGTCTCTGACCAACGATTAGAATGGATGCATGGGTTTTTTTAACGATTTCTGAGTCTTGAGTTTCATATCGTCACAGTAGTAGTTGGGTTGATATCACTGAATCCCTTTTCAAACCACGATCAACATGTCTTCAAGGAATACTAAGTAGTTACAATGCAAGCAATCAACGGTCACTGAAGAGACTCAGTGAGATCATTGATGCTGAACATACAAGTGAAATACAAGACTTGATAAAATACAAAGACCACTAACAGACTCAGTAATAATTCATCAAGCTGAAATATAACTAAGTATTTTACACTAATAGAAAGTGATCATCACCATTTTATCAGGTCTTAGGAAAGCTGGATCGACAAAAAAATTTCAACCCAAATTTTCTGAGTTTCCTAATTCTTCAATTATGTTTTTCCCTCTTTTCAAAACCACTTAAAACTCATGGATCACATAAACGAGCGAAATGGATGCTAACGGTTCAAATGTGAAAGGGAGACAACTATAGAAATGTGGTGCAAGTAAGGAAGTAGGTAAACATGATTGTGCTTTGGTTCGTTGCTAGAGTTGTAGATAGAGTTGGGACAAAAGGATTTGAAGGGATTAGGACAAACTTGTCACATATACAACAAATGAATCACAGTTTTAGTATTTTTTTTTTTTTTTACTTTTGTAAAGTTTGTGTGGTATATGTATATAATTAATACTACATATATACAACAAATGCTATTTTATACAATAATTACATGTTAGTAGAAAAGTATAAACTAATACTGATGGAGTTTTTTAACGGTCTTTAGAAGTCATGACCAAATTCTGATGCTTTTGTAAGCAAGATGCAAAAATCTTTTATTTTTTAAACTCTAGATATGGATGAAATTTGTATAAATTATAACATAAAACAGAATTAAAAGTAAACTACAATTTTTCGTACTTTTGTTTGTCAAAGCTTTTAGTTTTTGTCCCGGGGATTTACAAATTAGGTACATCATCACTAGAATTGAAGAAACATATAAGTTTACATTAAATGTAACCAACTTTCTTTTCAATAAGTTGCTTTAAAGAAACATAGAAACTAAAGCAAAGATGGTTTTATTTTGGTCTCTCAAATTAAATAATTTTAAAGGAAAATCGTATAAAATAACCAAATGTCTCTCCTTATTATTTTTATCCTATTCTTTTCTTCAATTTCTCAATAATTAGACAAAAATTTTTAATTGTTCATTTCACAACTTGTAAAATATACTTTTATATTATTAAATGATTTTGATGAACCATTTCACAAGCCGTCATATTTATTTCACAAGTTGTTGCTAACCAAAAATCTACATCTAGTTTTAAACAAAGCTTAAGATGCGAAATAAGCATTTTTTACATGCTTTTATCTTATCTTTGAAGCCCAGGTTCGAATCCTTTTTACAGCATTTTTTATTTGAATTCATTCCTTTTGTTCTTTTCTCCGATTATTTGAAGATTTAAAATTTTTGTAACTATCAGCTTTTCTGATTTCCCAAATTCATTTCTATACCTTTTTCTCATATTTATTTCTTTTCCCTTTTCTCATATTTATTTCTCTTTA
This sequence comes from Centaurea solstitialis, assembly GCA_030169165.1. Taxonomy (NCBI): domain Eukaryota; kingdom Viridiplantae; phylum Streptophyta; class Magnoliopsida; order Asterales; family Asteraceae; genus Centaurea; species Centaurea solstitialis. Next base: position 35,203,949 of record CM058040.1, read on the forward strand.
TCTTATCCAAAAGATTTATTTAACCGTTTTGATTTTCTTTTTAAATTTCTTAGAGTTAGGTTCTGGTAAGACCGGTGAGAGCAACATATTTTAGTTGAAACTTCACATCAAAACATTTGTGAAGGTAAAATTTTTTGAACATTCATCTTTAAAACATACTAAAAAACACTATTGAAAAGAAAAAATCCAAAAAAGGTTAAAAAACGAAACCTTCACGGCACTTTTTTTGTGAAGGTTTGCATTATATATATGTAACCTTCACAGAACTTGACCTGTGAAGGTTTCGTTTTTTAGCTTGTTTTCGACATTTTTTTGCATCAAAAGTGATTTTTAGGTCTGCGTATTCGAGTTTTATGTACATTCATGGTGTTTTTTTTGTGAAGTTTCATACGTTAGGTATTGGTCTCACGCGGTCTCATGGTAACAACTTAGTCTCACCTGATCCTGAGTCAATTTCTTGGTTCTAACTAATAATTTGATTTAAATTTTTTAAATGCATGCATGCATTCATGATGTCTTTAATATCTATGTTATTAGTATTGCTCAATTTCCCAATTTTAAGAAGTGGTTTTCTAAAGTGGAGATCTTAAATGTTGGTTCCCCAAAGGGAGAAAATTTGGAAGTCCTCTTTCCAAGCAAAGATTTAAAAAAACAGTTTTTTAATAAAAACAAATACAAAATTAATCTCATTTTAATCCAATTTACCAAAATAGAAACTCCATAGCAAATTAGCTCACATGTTTTTCAAAACCTTTACCAAAGAGTGTCAATGTCTTGACCTCTTGGTGTCTGTTGGAAGGGTTATTAATATTGCTTGTACAATTTAAGTTAGGCAAAGAGGAGCGTCATCCAAATGCAACCAAAATTCATGCAAGAATTGAGAGTGCAGGTAGCAAGTCATATATACATGAATTGACACTCACCTAACTATCATCTGCCACCAAACATTTATATATATAGGGGTGGGTTCAAATACAAACTACTTTTTGGTTGTGAACGTGAGGACAACCGAGAGCGCGACATGTGGCGGATGACTAGGCGCCACGTCATGTCTACGGCGGATGACTAAGCGCGATTCATGGGAGGGCATTGAATTAAAGGAGGGGACCACACTCATAGCCGCCACGTGTCGCGCTCTCGGTTGTCTTCACGTTCACAACCAAAAAGTGGTTTGTATTTGAACTTTCCTCTCTCTCTCTTCTATATATATATATATATATATAGAGGAAAGTTCAAATGTGAACCACTTTTTGGTTGTGAACGTGAGGACAACCGAGAGCGCGACACGTGGCGGCTTTGAGTGTGGTCCCCCTCTTTAATTCAATGCCCTCCCATGAATCGCGCCTAGTCATCCTCCGTGGATCCGACGTGGCGCCTAGTCATCCCATAAATCGCGCCACGTGTCGCGCTCTTGGTTGTCCTCACGTTCACAACCAAAAAGTGGTTCACATTTGAACCCATCCCTATATATATATATATATATATATATATATATAGAGGGAAGTTATTTTGCAAACCATAAAAAACGTGCAAACCGTGCAAACTCATGGTTGCACACGTAAAATCAGTGAAATTGATTCATGGAGTTGTTTAATATGATGAAAATGTTTCATAAACATCAAATTTTGAGGAAATTGTTTCATATGTTGGTGTTTTTTATTCATATGAAACTTTTTTATCGTTTCTATGAAACTTTTTCATTTCTACGTAAATAAACACCTTCATATGAAACAATTTCATCACAAAATTTAGTATATGAAACATTTTCATCATATTAAACGACTCTATAAAAGATTTTTCATTGATTTACGTGTGCAACCATGAGTTTGCACGGTTTACACGTTTTTTATGGTTTGCAAAATAACTTCCCACTATATATATATATATATATATATTCACAAAAGAAAATCCCTCTACATATAGATATATATATATATATATACTAGTAGGGGTGGGTTCAATGTGAACCACTTTTTGGTTGTAAACGTGAGGACAACCGAGAGCGCGACACGTGGCGGATGACTAGGCGCCACGTCATGTTCACGGCAGATGACTATGCGCGATTCATGGGAGGGCATTGAATTAAAGGGGGGGGCACACTCAAAGCCGTCACGTGTCGCGCTCTCGGCTGTCCTCACGTTCACAACCAAAAAGTGGTTCACATTTGAACTTTCCTCTATACTAGTAAACTTTTTAAGGGTCGTGCTGAGAAATGAAGGTAAAATGTTATAATTTGGTGGATTATTCAAAGAACAACGTCGTATGTTTTCAATACGCAAGTACACGTACAAGACACATGATATTTCATACATTATTAACTTTAACAGGTTGACGGGTTGACTCGTAAACCATATACCAACCAGAACACGACCCAACAAATAAACGGTTTAACGGGTTGGTGGGTCAGAAAACTCAACCGAAACCTATTTATCTTCATGTTGGGTTTGTGTTGTATTTCGTGTCGTGTCGAGAATTGTCACCCTATATGTGATTTTGTACATTGCCGAAGTTTCTTAAGTTCTCACAAATAGCTAGGGTTCTCGTATAAACTTCACACTCTCTTTCTCTATATCTCATTATTATATATAATCACTTCCTCCCCCCCCCCCCCCCCCCCCCCTCCAAAAAAAAGAATTTTTTGTTAAAATTTTGTCAATTTTTTGAGAATTTTGATGAGCTTTTTTGTCATAGATCATAACTGCACGGTCCGTATTTTTAGAGAGTTTTTTCATATTTAATCAATTTATTTTTATCTAAGTTTTTTAAAACTTTCCATATTTAATCTGCTTTATTTATGAATGTATTTAAAGTAATCATCCTTAAATAAATAAAAAGTTATAAGATGTTGATAAAATTATTGTTCAAAATCAAACCCAAAAGACTTAAAAATAGAAAATTTGAGAAAAAAAAATATAAATAGGTTTTAGATAATAATATGTTGAGTATATTGTTTTTTAAATATATTTATTTGGTAACATAAAGTGTATTTTCTGCATAAAATAAAAATTATAATGTTGATTTTCATTTTAACCATATTTTTTATATAAACAGAAAAGCACGTGGGAGAAAGATATAAATATAAGAAAATTATATTTCCCGCATAAAATTAAAAATAAAAATAGAAAAACCAAGGAAATTTGACAAAAATTGAAGAAAAAAATCTAAATATATAGGGTGGTGTTTATATATATATATAGGAAAGTTCAAATGTGAACCACTTTTTGATTGTGAACATGAGCACAGCCGAGAGCGCGACACGTGGCGGCTTTGAGTGTTGTCCTCCCTTTCAATTCAATGCCCTCCCATGAATTGCGCCTAGTCACCCGCCGTGGACATGACGTGGCGCCTAGTCATCCGCCACATGTCGCGCTCTCGGCTGTCCTCACGTTCACAACCAAAAAGTCGTTCACATTTGAACCCACCCATATATATATATATATATATATATAGAGAGAGAGAGAGAGCGCATCATATGGCATATTCGATCTGAATAATCATGTATTATTCAGACTGAATAATACAGTATTCAATATTAATTCCAATACTGAATCTTGTATTATTCAGTTTAAATAATACATGATTGTTGAGATTGATTATGTCACGTGTCGCGTCCTCGGTTGTCTTCACTTTCATTTTAAAAGATAAGTTCATAGGCGGCCTTTTATCTATATTACACACTTTTTTATCTTTGATAAGTTTTGTGTAATAACCAAGAATTCTGGATAGAGTAATTAAGTTAAGTTTCTGTCAAATGACCCTTTTTGGTGAGAAAAATTAGAATCTTGGGTTGAATGTGTCACTTTTGAAAAGTCTTTAATGATGTGGGCTTATACCCTTTTAGGTATGGGCTTGGCCCAAACCCTAGGTATTTAAACCTTAAACCCTAGATTTTTGCCATTTTTGGAGAAAGGTTTAGTGTGTGCTTAGTGTGTGTGTTTTTGGAGAAACAAGTTGGAGCCATTTTTCACCATTTCGAGGTCGGGAAATCATCGCCAAGGTAAGATATCGACGTTATTTTGCGTATAACTTATCTAGATTTATGCGGGAAAAGTTTAGTGACCTTCTAGTATTACTTTGGATTCAATTGGGTCAGTTTTCATTGAGTTTTGGAGCTTTTTGCGATTCTGCTCGTTTTTCCGAATCGGAATACTGGTGTTTTCCGAATCGGGAAACATGTTTTCCGAATCGGAATTCATGTTTTCCGAATCGGGAAACATGTTTTCCGAATCGGATTCTTTGAAGTGTGTTTGAGTGTTTCAGCTGCCTTTCCCGAATTGGAAACTTTGATTTTTCCGAATCGGGAAATAGGCTAGCCTAGTCGTTATGCTGAATTCCGAGTTGTCGTTTTCCGAATCGGAAATTGGTGTGTTCCGAATCGGAAAATGCCATTTTCCGAATCGGGAAAATTGTGGTATTCCGAATTGGTTTTCCGAGTCGGTTTTAGGAGGGTTTCGATTGTAGGGTTTCGATTGTAGGGTTAGCGGAACCCCCGTGCTAGGTCTGCCTAGGGATGTCATAGTAGTGGGTTTTGTCGAGCGCAGTTATTAATGCCTTAGATATTTACAGGCACGTTAGACGAGGTCCGCGGGAGGACAGTGAGATTTACTCAGGTGAGTTCCTTGCCTGAAAATAAATGGATAGTTTTAACTGCTTTTATAAATGTATATCCATTCGATTTGCGAACTGCTTTGCTAAAGATCATGAACTGTTTTTGTGAAAATGTGGATAATGATTGGATTTCGTTTAATGCATGCTTAAATGTAAATGTTGAAATGTTTCCGAATGAAATGTGTTGCAAGTATGGACATTGGGTACCTTGGAACTGTATGTTCCTTGGGAGTGTTTACCATTTGGTCTGGTCCACCATTTGGGGGTACCTCGGGATAGCGTCCCTTGGGAGTGATTTGTGGCCTCGGTGCCTTGTGGAAGTTCTTTGTCCGTAACACATTTGCATTGCCATTATTATTAAATTGTGATTTTACGGCCAGCGGGCCGGGATTGTTGATTAACTGTTTTGAGGGAATTCACTAGACCTTTCGGTCTAACCCTCGTTTTCAAAATCTAAAACCATTTCAGGGAAAGATCGCGTGGCTAGAGGCAAGGAGAAGGTAGACGTCTAGAGTAGCTCTACCAGTAGAAGTTAGTACTCTGTCCTAATTTTAGAATCTCAGCTGTGGAGGGATGTTCCGCATGCGCTATTAACCCGTACCTTGATTTGAGAATTCTTATTATTACGTATTAGATCACTGGGAATTTATGTTATGCTTTATTATTATTGTTATGGGTATTGGGATGTTACATTTTGGACATTTAAAACTCTTGAAAATTTGGGTTGTAGTACCGTCATGTCAAAAACCCATTGATAACATTTGTTATTTACATCTCTAAAATCATTCTAATAAATTATTCGATGGATCTTTCATGTTTATATAATTAATGACTCTTTGTTTTTTGTACAAATATGAAATATGTTATAATAAGTAGCACAACAAAGTTACACAACAAAACAAGTAATCTATTTATATAAAAATAAAGAATCATGAGAAGAAGTGCTATTAAATTACTTTCGAATGTGACTTATATAAGAAATAATGGTCCTATATATTAGTGTTTGTTATATCACAATTCACAGCATTTTGAAAAGTGTTATATGTTCGAATATTTTTAGTAAAATAATGATTTTTACTAATCTTTAAACACAATTAAATTATATATAAATGTGTTATATATAATTAACTTTTTGTGGGTTTGTGCTCTACTAAATGAGAGCTTCGAATCGATATATCAGAGTATCTAAAACGGATAATGTGTGAATAAGATATCGATACTCAAAGATGAATACTTGGGATGAAATTTTGGGAAAAATTTAAATGGGTGAAACTTGTCCAACATAGGTAGGAAGGTAAGAGTTGAAAGGGTTTATAAAGCACGGAGTGATATGAATTTTACAAGCTTTTATTTGTGTTTTATTCCAACACTTACCCGTGCGTAGGGAGTGTTGATTTTGTATTTTGTAAGCAAAAATACACTGGTAATCATTTTAAGGCAAGTAAACTATCTGACAGTTTTGGTTGTTTCAGCCGTTGTGCTCTGGGTTTTCTATCATTTGTAAACTTCATACCTAAAGGTTTTATACATCTTTTATGCACGTTTCTAATTGTTACACTTTTTAGATTAATGTACCAACATAAATATATGTGTCAAAAAAAATTATTCAATATGTGCATTTTTCGGTTATACAATTAACATGTTCATGACAAAACAAATTACATACGGAAATATATGCAGGTAATACAAATACTATGTCTGCAACCTTACATTAAGTTGTTGCACTGTCTGCAACTTCCATGAACATAAACCCCCAAATCCAGTTCGTTGTTGTGCCCTACATCGCACCCTTCGTCAACAAAATCCGATGGATTAATTGTAAAATCATTATCAGAAGATGAAGATCCTATGACCGTTGTCAACAATATAAGATGCAAGAATAAACCACCGTGAATAATACCAGATCGTAATAATAAAAACTAAAAAAATGCCGAAATAAATAAATAGATAAACATCCAAATTAAACACTATAATTAAATCCATCTCCTACAATTAAGCAACTTCAATCGAAAACTGCCATCTCCTCATTGTGGCTCCTAAAACGTGAGGCTTGGCCTCCTCGTCACGCCACATCATACGTCATATTTAAATCGTTGGTTTTCAGTTCCTAATTTCAGTTCTCTCTCATCTTCATGGTATGTTAATTTTCAACAATTTCAATGAATGTTCTTCTTAAACACCAATAATAAATTTGTCCAACTTAACCAAAAAAACAAGGGATAAGTACGCGAAAGTGTATCCAACTTGTCACAAAAAGTTATTGTATGTACTGAACTTAAATTTTACCTTTTGACGTATCAAACTTTAAAAAAACTGTATTGTATGTATCCAACCTGTTATAACAGGTTACCTGCTGATGTGGCACTTGTTTCGATGACATGGCAGCTGACTGGATGGTGATGTGTATTCTCTTTGTTTAAAAATAATTGCAAATACATTAAAAGAAAAATAAAAAACAAAATAAAATAAAAAAACCCAATTTGGGGTTCCACCTTCAATGTCGCCAAGAAGAAAGGAAGAAACCTAAAGAAGAAACCGTTCGCCGGCCATCACCACCGGCCATCGCTACGGCCAGGGTCGTTCCTAGAGTTTTGGATGCCCTATGCGAAAATGCAATATTATGCCCCTATGTCTATTTTTAAGCAAATGAAAGATTAACGATACGATTTTTATAGAGTTGGAAACTAGCCAAGCTACGTGTCTCATCTCTATACCGATTTTTATTAATTAACTAAACTACAAAGGGGGACATAAGAACCAAAACCCCAAATTACAAAATATAAATATAAGTCACCTGAAACGATGTTTCCATACATAGAAGGATAAAAGCAACTACATTAATAATGAAGAATTCCACTAAATCAAAATCAACTAGATTAATAATGTAATATAATACCATACTTGGGAATTGTATAGAGTGCAACTCATAAGTTATTAAAACTAATAACCTATACAAATAACATTATATAAAAATTTGATGCCCCTTGGACTTTGATGCCCTATGCGGTCGCACGGGTTGCACGGCCCCATGCCGGGCCTGGCTACGGCCAGCGCCGCCATCACCGACGACCACCGCTACCACTAGGGCCGCCATCACCGACGACCACCGCTACCACCAATGCCGCCATCACCGATGTCCGCCTCTACCGCCATCGTCTCCACGGTTGGCTGCATTACCGCAACGTCGCCCTCATCGCCATTACCACCAGAAGAACACAAACCACCATCTGAATCGTCAGCACCACCTGAATCGTCGCCACTGTTGCCATCAATCTAAGGTTCATTCATGATTTTCAATTTAAGGTTCATACGGGAAATCGAGGTAAATCAAAACCCAAATTGGAGATAATCGATCTGAAAATCGATTTGGAAATCATGGAATCATATGGGTTTTTATCATATCTCAAATATATTTAGCATCTGATGTGGTTTTCACAATTGAAAATCGATCTAGGGTTTGTTCATGGGTTTCAATTTAAGGTTCATATGAACACAGGTATGTTTTGAATTGATTTGTTCATGGTTTTCCAACTGTTGAGGTTTTGATTTTCGTTTCATCTTCTTCATTTGTGGGTTTGTTTATAATCATCATTTTCTTCATGTTAAAAACCATAAGTTTGTATCATCATTTCTGGTATAGATTTCAATCAATGATGTGTATTTTAATCTTCATCTTCATGTTCATGATGCTCTGGGTTTGCATCTTCCTCTTCGTGGGTTTGATCTTCATGCGTATTTTTTTTAAATTATAAAATTTACCGGTTACCTGTTGAACAGGTAACCGGATACATACAATAAAGTTTTTGAAAAAGTTTGATACATCAAAAGGTAAAAATTGAAGTTCAGTACATACAATAACTTTTGGTGACAAGTTGGATACACTTTCGCGTACTTATCCCAAAAAATAATATCAAACTTTGGAAATTTAAGAAAGCCGCAAAGCTTCAGAATTTGAAAAGAAGGACAAATTTCTTTTAGATCAAAACCCTAAATGTGTCATGTCGAAAACCGAATAAATCAAAATCGTATTGATTCAAATGAGTTATTTTGGTTTTAATTTCTTTTAACACCCTTAAATGTGTCGCCGATAATAAAAATTTCTAGATCCGTCACTATTTCAAATCGACCATGAATCATAACAAAATGACAATTCGTGTTTAAGAACGCTAATCATAGTTTTTATTAAATTGTATAAACCAAATCCGCAATTCACTTTACTTTAATGTTAAACAAAATACAATAAAGAAAGAGTTAAAATAATAATAATACAAGAACAAATCAATTCTCATTTTAAAAAATTGCAAATATTCCTAACTGCTCCCGTGGTCAAGGATCAAGATTAGAGTATGGGGTGGAATTTAGTCCACTCATAAACCCTTTGACCGTATGACGCTTCAAAAATACCATAATGCATCATGCATACCTCATAACATCTCTATTTTAAAATAAAGAGCAAGTAAATCAAGATTTTGTTCTCTATAGTTTCTTAGCTATAAGCCTATAACTATTATCATTTGTCTGTCTTGGAAACTTGCTTTTCTGGGTTATTATAGCTGTTTGTTTTTTAAGCGGTGCTTGAATCTATTTCGTCTTCTGGATTTTAAGTTGTGGTGTTGAAGACTGAAACTGAATTATATAAGAATGTTTTTTTTAAACTGTCAAACATCTGAATCTAATTTTTAAGATACTATTTTATTAAAAGCGTTATTCATAATAACTAAAATCAACTGATATGAATAATTCATATTAATTAATGAATTTATAGAACAATCCAACAAGCTTAATGAGCTAAATGAGCTTTATAGATCAATCCAAACAAGCTTAATAAGTTTTATAGAACAATCGAAACAAGTCCAGACTTAATAAACAATCGAAATAAGTCCAAGCTTAAAGAAATAGTGAAAAGTGAACAAAAAGTGGCTAGGCTATCACTTTTTCAGTAAGCGGTTATTAAGTGATAAGTGGCACTTATCACTTAAGAAACAAACAGTTATTGGGAAAACCACTAACCGAATAACTGGTTATACCCCAATAAGTTCTAGTTAAGTGATAAGTCCAAAAAACAAACAGAAGGTGGTGTTTATTTACCTCTTAACAGTTCCATTAAGAGGCAATCTCTGAATTGTTAAGAGGTGAATCTTGTTTGTCAAAAAATGGACTGCCTCTTAATGGTTCCAAAACCCTCTGAATGATTTTGAATCCTGGATGCCGCTCACCATTCAGAGTCCTGATTTCATACTCAACAATTACCAAACAACCATATTTCATTTTGTACCATATTATAAGGGCCTCTTAATCATCTGACCACTAAATCATCCAGCACCAAACCATTCAGCAACTACCAAACAATCCCTATTTTCTTTTTCAACTATGAAAGTTACTTCATTACAAATTATATAAGATGATCATTTTAATTAATCATTTGATATATATATATATATATTTTATATATTATGTATATATGTACACACAACACATATTCATAGATGAATGATCATGTAAGGGGTCGAGTTTAACGTGAGAAATATGAGAAGGGAATCTGAACCATTGATCACTTTTAATCTCATGCTCTCCCATTAATTTCAATTTGGAAGGTAAATAATCGGTATATCTCGAAGCAATTCATCCTAATGTGCATCCATTTCTCATCCAAAGATGATAACCACTTCTCTTACTTTTCACATTAGCGAGAACTTTTCATCGAAATTCAACCCTATGTATTTATTAAAGGTTGTTCAATAACTATTATGTTGGAGTTTGATTGTTATGTATTTCTTTTTGCTAGAACTTCAAAATTTAATGTTGTGTTTATTTGCATTAATATGAAATGGCTTTCCTTTGCGAACTAATAATTTTATTCAACTCATTTGCAAAACAGTAACTATAATATTTTTTATAACTACTAATATATGTAAAATAACAATTTTATTCAAATATGTCGCAAACAACTATATACCATTCTAACTAAATCATACATAAAGTTAAAATAATAAGTTTTTATCAGATAATTATATAACCATTTAATTTTCTACTATATCATACATATTCTTAATTATATTTCGACCATTTAATCATTCCATACCAAATTATTAAACAAGTGATAAAGATCCCGATTATATACATGCCCAATAATATGCACGATTTAGAATTGACCGACTGAATTTTGATAGAAATCATCAATTATTTGAAGATCTTATCATGAGTCTCGTCAAAGTTTCTTTTGTTGACTTTGCTCTTTTAGTCTATATTCTACAAATTTCTAGAAAAAGAAACCATCAATTATTTTTCTCAAACGAAATTTTTTATTTTATTGGCCAATTACCATTTTAGCTTTTTAATTATAATAACTGTTGTTTAGTTTTTTAATTTTAACGTTTTTATTGTTTAAATTGTAGTTTGACGAAAAAATATGCATTGTTTGAAGTGTATCATATATTTAGATACTTAAACATCTGAATAGGTTAGGCTCCAATGAGAAGTTGACGTTAACATAAGAAAGGTGAGAAATGGTTATCAGCCATTGGATGAGAAGCGAATGCATCTTAGGATTAGATACATAGAGATGCACCGGATCAATTCTATCCTAAAACATAATTCATGGGAGGGCATGAGATTAGATTGATCAACGGTTCAAATCCAATTCTCATACAATCTTTCACCCATCTTAACATGCCCATTTATTGTAGTGTGCAGATATAAGAAAATAATTTGAAAAACGAAGTTCATATCTCATGTGAATTCGAAAAGATAAAAAAGTTAATCGATGGTTTTTAAATTAAAAAAAAGGACCATATCTGATTAACTAATCGATCATGTTCCTATTGTATATTTAATCATAATATATATATATATATATATGTTTATACACGATATAATTATATATATACACACATACCTATTGTATATTTAATCATATACAATATATATGGTATAATTATATATGTACACATGCCCGGTTCGGTTCGGTTTAAACGGCTGGTTTTGTCCCTAAAACCACAAACCAAACCATATTAACGGTTTATAAAAACGAAAACCATCGGCCTGAATAATGATGGCTAAACCGGCCAAACCGATAAAATTGGTTTGGTTTGGCCGGTTTATCCGCTTTCGACCAAACCGTGCACACCCCTAATGTTGATTGTGGTGTTGATTTAGGGTAACTTGGATGTCACTTATCAAAACCTTACCACGTATTACTAGGGAAGCCCGTATTAGATAAGTGCTCACTAGCAAGAGTCATCATTCTTTCTTACAATGTCGGCTAGCATATTCGACCATAAAAATGAGTTGTTAGTATGCATCTCTTACTTGGATAGCGCTAATCAATTAAGAGTCTTATCTGTTTCCCTTACTAGGTAAGTACCTCAAATATTGTCATGCCTCTTACAGGGTAAGATTTTCGATTGATCTTTCTCTTATTCAACCAGTAAGGTAAGCAATTCGGTAAATGCTTAATAGGTAAGTCTCCAGTTAACGAACCATTTTATATTTTTAGAGATCGAGTAAAGGGTAAAACAACATATTCGAAACCGAGAAAACCGATACCCGCACAACCCGTGACCCAAAAAACCCGAAAATAAGGGTACCCGCTCGGTCGCGGGTCAGGTTCGGTACTCAAATTTTACTACCCGCGGGTATCCGCCCCGTATATATTTAATTTATTAAGAAAAATATATTTATTAATACTTCATGATAAAAAATTATTAATCTTAAAAAAAATCTCCATCATACATTGTGTTTTCTTCGTTCACCTCCCACTGTCATAGGTCAGATTCAGTCTAGATCGTTTAAGCACACCCGTATCGACGACGATCCTCCATATTCTTATTTTCATTCTCTAATAATTTTTAGTGTTAATTGTTTTAGTTTGTCACAAAATAACTTTATTTTCTAGTATATATATTTTGTGTACACCAAAACACTTGACAAAATGCGGGTACCCGTGAACCGAACCGTGGGTACTCGCTTATTTTCGGTTCAGTTCGATGCGTGTACTCGCCCCACACGATTCGGTTTCGGATACTAAAAATAGATACCCGCCCCGTAGATGCGGTTCTCAAAAAATTCACTACCCACTCCTCCCCGCCTCGTAAACACTCCTTGTATATACCATAAATTCGATGTATTTGTATTTTCTCAAAAGTAAGTTCGTTGATTATTTGAACTTGGATCTCTCTCTATATATATACATTTAATTTGATTAATAAAATAGATGGAAGAGTATAAAAGGCATAGGTTATAATTTAGAAGGTGTTTGCTTTAAAGAGAAAAGTTCTTGTGCGCATGAGATGGTTGACTTGGGATTTTTGAAAGTCATTGTCAAGGTGAAGGGGGCAGGTTCTTTGTTAGGTGTGTGTAGTACAACGAGGGAATCGTTTAGATGTTGACATCCACCCAAAACTATACAACTATATATATTGGATATGTAAATATGTTAAAATTAAGGGTTAATTTCATATATGTCTTTATTAAAATTGAAAATATCATATTTGTCCAACTAAATCTATAAGTATCATATATGTCAATTCTAACATATCAAAATATCATATTTATCCAAATAAGAATTTTTATCAATTTTTAATCATTTTAAATCAAATTTAATAATAAAAAATTGTTAAATGACTATTGTACCATTTTGCTAAAATGTTTAAAAATTCATAATTCAAAATAAGATGAAAAGCCAAAGAACTGGGTGTTTTCTTAGATGGGAATTTGGGTTGACTGTGCCCATTGAGAAGTCGATGCTTGACGAAATTCGAACATTTCATGCCTGATTGACTATGCCCATCGAAAACGCCAAAGAAATGGGCATTCAGGTTGCCTTGAATTTTGGTTTTTATACAGAAACAATCTTGATTGTAAAGATTGTTTTGGGTAAATTCATATTTTGGGCATTCGAGATACACAATCTTGCACCTGCTGAATTTTTTCCTACTTTGAGTTTGAATTTTTTACCACCAGATGAAAAAGATGGTGGGAATTCGGGACAACATTTGCAATAAACACAACCTATGTCCCATATTAGTTGTAACTTTCGGAAGCCAATCACGCACACCACCTGTTTGTGAAAAGTCCCAAAACAATCAAAGAGCCCTAATTGGATTTACGAATAAATTATAAAACAATTCCATGATAATTTGTTGACACAAAACAAACCCTTGAGGCTTTAAAGATTAAACTTGATTGTGTGGATGAATTTTGTTCGGTCAACGATGACCACTTTGAATTTGGTCTTGTTTCAAAGAGAAGGATAACCCACTAAAGATGAAATCATTTTGAAAAGCTAATTTGAAATTTGTTCGAATCAATGGGAGAAAGGGAAAAGAAAACTCCAAATTCAAATACATACAAAATATATCTTTAAAAAACTAGATTTTAGTTAAAATAATATTATTATTATTTTGGTTTTTAATCTAATTTTGAATAATGATTTTTTAAATATTTTATAGATATACCTAAAGAGTATAATAGTCATTTAACTACTTTTTATTATTTAACTAGATTTAAAATGATTAAAAATTAATAAAAAGTACTATTTGGGGAAATATGATATTTTGAGAAGTTAGGAAAGATATATATGATATTTGTAGATTAAGTTGGATAAATGTGATATTTTTAGTTTTAATAAGGGTATATATGAAATTAACCCTAAAATTAACGTGTTCTTGCTCTTTTGCTTAATTTGTTAATTTTTTCAGTTTTCTTCCAAAAGTCCATTATGCATTACATTGGTTTTTTTATTATTTCGTGTTTCACAAAATAGGTTTGGTTCATTTAGTTGATTTCATTAATGAAATGTTTGATAAATTAGCCAAGTATCCCTTATACATAAGGGAGAATTTATTCTTTTAATTACTGTCTTCTTCATCCCCAATCCCATCTCATTCCAGATCTAACGCATATTCTTTAGTAAGCTCCAAGAACTCAAAATAAAAATTTCAACAACCCTAGCATAAAATCGAGAATATGTAATGGTTTTATTTTATGATTATGATGGTATAATTAGCAACTTCAACTTTGTAAAATTAAATATTTTCATTTTAATCTCTTTAAATAATAAAATAAGGACAATTTTCAATATGACCATTGTTTGGGTAAAACCTTACGACTTACGACGTACGATTGAATTACATAAGACCATACATAGGATATAAACCTATATTTAAATAAGGTCCTGAGAAATGGATCATCGTACGAAAGAGTAAAACCAACGTACGACCTCAGCACAACCATCGTACGACGCGCTAAGACAATGTACGACACCAATTGATAAAACATAAAACTAATGATTTCTAACGGTCTTCTATGTTTTAGCTGTTGTTTTATTACAGGATCAAAGCATTCAAGGAGTTAATATATGTTTTTAATTATGTTTTTAATTTCATGTTATAAGTTATCGTTTTATTTTTTTTATCAAAAATCTTATTAAAAGTTTTATTTATTTACTATGATATTTATTTATAAATTATAGATATTGTATTTAAAAATGTTTAATAATAATAAAAAATATGTTATTTTAATATGGGTCCACTGATTTAGTGTATTTAGGGCTTGTTTGGTTGGAGGTATTGGAGGGTCAGGAATGAGAATGATAATGAAAACAGTTGCTTGGTCTGATGTTATATAATGGAATCATTTCTGCAAATCCATTCATTTCTATTCCTGACCAAATTGGGGGGAATGAAAATTTTATGTTCACTTAGTTCTTTTTTCCACATATCATTCTAGATTTTGATGTTAAATGGAACATTTTTTGTATTTTCAAAGTGAAGAAAAATATTTTTTTAATATGAAACAATTTTTCATTGATTATAGTGGCTTAACCAAACAGCATCAATACAATGCTCATTTTCATTCTCATTCTCCTACATTCTCATTTTCATTTTCATTTTCATTCTCTAAAACGAACCAAGCACCCCCTTAGTATTTTTTTTTAAGTATGATTGGAGTTGAATGGTTTTTTAGTATTAAAGGTTCCACCAGTTTTTAATGTTTTAGTGTAACTTTTAATGTTATAGATTGGAGTTGGTCTTAAGCTTTTTAAAACACTATAAAAATATAAATGGAGAGAGATTTTTTAATTCCATAAAAGCACACAAGACCAGGTCAAAGCTTCATTTTCTTGACCAATTCAACTTGATTTGATATGGAAAGTAACTTTCTATATGATCACATATTTTCAAACACACATGGATTTCCTAAAAAGCAATATTTGGATCAAAAGGTTTTGATTGTTAGCTTTTATCGGGTATTATTAATTATAAAGTTTAATTTTAGGTAAAATTATTTTTTTAGCCATTTGAAAATACCCATCTCTCCCAACTAACCCATCTCTCCCAACAATTCATGAAATAGCCACGATTTCCGGCTCACACCAAGTCGTCTCAGGCGACTTACCAAGAAATCGCCGGAGTCGCCTCAACAAAAGTCGCCTGAGGCGACTTCACTTTTTCCTTGCCACTTTTCCAATTTATTTGATCTTTGTAGCAACTTCTGGTGTCATATATCTATATGTGTGGTTTAAGAAATCCTTGTAGGAAGTCGCCTGAGGCGACTTCACTTTTTCCTTGCCACTTTTCCTTGTAGAAATCCTTTGTAGCAACTTCTGGTGTCATATATCTATGTTTATTATAGATATATGACAAATATCCACCGTCCAATTTATTTGATCTTTGACATATATCTATGTTTATTTATTTTTATATTACTCAAAATCATATCAAGGCTGGAAGGAAGTCGCCTAGGGAGGAAACCAACTCATCGTGAAACCAAAATAAATGTGTAAAAAAATGGAAGTCGCCCCAGGCGACTTTCACTGGGGCGACTTCAATGGTTTTTTGCCGGAAAAGTGAAAAAGTGGCCGGAAAAGGGAAAGTCGCCTGAGTCGACTTGGTGTGAGGCGGAAATTGTGGCTATTTCATGAATTGTTGGGAGAGATGGGTTAGTTGGGAGAGATGGGTATTTTCAAATGGCTAGAAAAATAATTTACTCTTAATTTTAAACCTTAACATTTTTGTATTATAATGGACTCTCGTTTCTAAACATAATTAATTCGGTTTTGGTTTTCTAAGTTTGTTCATTATCAATGGTTTTGGTCAATTTACTTGCCGTTATTTTTTTGAACAGCTGCAAAACTTTATTACTATTACCAAAAACCTAAGCTACAACCAAGAAATACAAACAAACAGAAAGCAACGAAAAGGGCAGTGCCCAAAAAACTCCAAAGAGTCCAACCTCACCTACCCAAAAACCAGCAAATACAAAAGCGAACCCAAACCCAATCGACACTACAACCAAGGAGCAAAATACTGCAGAATTTGTAAAGAGAAATGATGTTGGTAACCGACTCGATCTGGAAACATGTTAACGAGAAGTAAACGTACCCAGATCACAACCGGATCACGACACGTATCTGCTACAGCCTTCTTAACCGAATGAGCTCAGTTTTGTCGACGTTTGTTCGAATTGGCACATAGCTGCCGAGGAGCGTCAATATCTGGCCGCCAAACGGTACGAAACCTATCAGCAACTTCTTACCATTCGAACGGGTCATTTAGCCAAACTGCCATCTCCACCTTAAGATCTGGATCTCTCCTCGTAATCCATTCAAAATGTTTTAATTGGAACTCCGTAAAGTTTTCCATGATTGACACTTTTCCATTTCGAAACACACACTTGTTTCTATCCACACACTAGTTACTCTTTTATTATATATAGATATAGAAGTAGGTTCAAATAAGAAATCAACCAATTTGTAAGAACAAATGAACTAAGAGCATCCACATTGTTGTGGTTTTTCAGCAAGCTTTTTCACGGCTTTTTTCTTACACGTTGTTGCCAACTCAACAATCTAAAAACCTCTACATACCTTACTATATGAAAAACCTCATCCAAGCTTTTTCAAATATTTTAGGGTCCAACCATGTTAACCTTATATCATTTATATTTTTATTTATATTAAAATAAATACATTAAATTTTATATAAATACATATTTATTTATATCCATAAAATACTATTGCATTAATATATAAAATATATAATTAATTTAATAGTTTTATTAATATAGAATAAAAAATTTAATATGAAAATTGTACATATATTAAAAACTAAAAGTGATTAATAAAAAAACCCGACGAATACGAGACTTTTATAAAGTTAAAGTGATTTAATACGAAAAACCTGTGAAAAAGCAGATCGTGCAATTACGACCTATGACGCAAAATATTACCAAAAACCTCTTACGAAAAACTTTCACACTGTGGAAAACATCAAAAATAGGTTTTTGCTTTTTGAAAAACCTCTGAAAAAGCTCTCAAAAACCTCCGAAAAACCACTTTGTGACCACAATCACATATATATAATGTAGGCCCATGTGGATCCTACATATTAAAAAATCATATATTATTCAGGTGGATCACACCACTAAATCATATATATATATATATATGATTTATTAATATGTGGGACCCATATGGCCCCACATTAATGTATGGCTATGGTTAATTCCTTTGTTCTTGCAAATGGGGTTACTTCTTCTATGAACCTCTCTCTCTCTCTCTCTCTATATATATATATATATATACATATTTCTCAAAACTACTGATAAAGAATATTCAAATTCAGAGGTTCTCACAAAAGTTCTTGGAATGTCTTCTTGAATCAGGGAGACATATTCAATGTGCCTTAAATTGTCAAAGAGTCTCAAGACTCTCTTTCTAAGTGAATCGTACGGAATCATGCTAAATCGTGATCAATACGAATAACTAAAGAAGAATCTCATAAGAGATGTAAACTCATGGTTGCATGTCGGTTTACTCACGTAAGTCCACTCCTTTAACAAGCGCTTCTACATTCACCATCATGGAGTTAGACTCTTCTAATTCTAAGGACTATTCAGATAATGACGTGTCTGACTTTGATGAGTCTCTTGCATTTTTGACCAACGCTTTCTGAAGATTTACTCGCAAAAGTAATTTTCGAAAAAACATGCCTTTGACCATCACTAGCAATCCAAAATCGACCCTTGTCGATAAAGCTTCAGCGATATGCTAGAATTGTGAACGCAAATGACACTTTGCAAGTGAATGCAGCTCAAAGAAGATCACCGAGCATACTTCTTCTACTCTCTCATTCTCCTTCAAGGACGCCAAATACTTGAAGCTGAAAAAAAATATTGCAAGATTAAGAACTCTTACGGAAAAAGAAAATGTCTGATCGTTGAAGATCATGATTGGGTTAATTCATCTGATAAATCCTCTGATGATGATGAAGACACTACCAATCTCTATATCATAGTTGGGATTGATGAAACAAATGTTGGGCTTTTAGCTCAAATTGAAGAAGTACATGGACCTACAGCTAAACCATCTACATCAACTGCATTGTTTACCTCTTAGGTATATGCTACTACTATCACCTCTGACAGCTTGTCTGCTCTTGATATGCTAACTTTGATCATTACAACGCTTTACATGAAAAATCAAAGTCATTAAAATTTAATCTTGATCTGAGTGATTAACTCAACAAGTGTCATCAAAAATTAAATAGATGACTACTATTGAAGAAAACCCAAGAAATCAAGTCATAGTAAATCAAGTACTATGCATCAAGTGTGAACAAGCAAAATGCTCTTAATGAACTAAGAGTTAAGAACAATACACTATTAAATGATGGTGTAATGTCTCACTCATGTCTCAGTCATGTCTCAATCAAGGCAACTGAGATTATAAATGCTCAGATCCCCATAGAAGTCGAGAGTTGTATAGAATATATATTCCTCTAATCAGGATGACCCTAAGAGAAATCACTCCATGCTGAAGTTTGAAAAGTTTGTCCCATCTATCCCTAATCTCGCCTCTTCTCACTATTTTTCTTCATCCATCACTAAAGAAAGTCCTAAGAGTTCAAAACATTTAGATAAAGGAAAATCTATATCTAATGATCCTTCAAAACCAATAATATGACAAAACTGAAGAAACTCACTTCTAAACCTTCAACAATTAAAGCATTCGAGAAGCATAAAAGAGGATCACAACACCACATATCCCATCTTATTCCCTTCCCCATCTTGACTGTTTTTAACCCAAATAAAAGAATAGAATTGGACGCTATTTGCTACCTCCCAAGTCTATTAAGTCTTACTACGAAAGACTATACTCTTAATTATTTGATAATGGTTACTATATACAAATAACTACCTAGCCACCCCAATTAAGTGGCAAGTGACTACCTATTTAAGTTATTTTAGATCGGTCTCATTTTAACATTGAAAACCACATCATTTTTATGTTTTACTCTTGACTTTGCCTCCAAATCTAAAATGTGTGTGATAACCGTAAACTAAGATTAGTCAAAACATTACTTATAGTTCGCAATTTATTTATCAATATCCATATCTATCTTGTACACATGTGCTTATGTGCAACATCCAATTTCTACATTCAAAGATAAAAAAACATCCAATTTCTACTTTCAAAGATAAACAAACGCATTCGTACATGTAAATGTGTGCATATTGGTATGTAGTGTGACAATGGAATCCTAATTTAAACGTATCAATAATACATGAAATTTTAATTTCAGCAATTATATATATATACTTGCATAGCATGATTTTGTTCTTTTGCAATTAAAAATGATCTGGAAGTCTAGAGAGTCAATAAACCAATCATGAGTTTGACATCTTTTTTTAATTTTGACTTGCATACAATTCCAAAATGCTTATTTAAATATATATTCATAATTGAGTTCTTTATCATTATAATACTTTATGTTATTATTACAAAACTATTTAATAGAAACAACCCCATCTAATCCTTTGTCTTCTTGCTTCCATTTTTAGGCCAAATTTGAGGTTCCCATGTGAATGGAGCAATATTCTTGTAGAATTTTTGTGGTAATGATTCCTTCGTATTTGACCAATTCCAGCACACGAATCATTCTAGTACACATATTTACTCATAATCATCATTCTCTTGTTGTTAATCTATACCAATTTCCCACGCCTTTAAATAAATCTGATATCATTCCAATTATTGGAGATTGATATCTATTCTTAATTAGAAATATTAAATGTTAATTTGTTTCTAACAAAAATATATTTATTTGTTAATACTTTTAACCATGGTGTTTAGTTGTTTAATATTTCAATATTTTTTTTAACATTATATTGGTGCAACGGAGTATCATCATGCCTCCATGGCATGCACCAAATTACGATGATCCGAGTTCGAAACCTCTCCAAGAAGAATAACTACCTCCAGCCTAGTCATCCAGTTTCCATTTAAAGGGCTTCAAGGCATCAGCTGGGATTCGAACCCGTCACCCGTTCAAGAAAAATCCCCTAAAATGGACTCCAGCAGAAATCGAACTCCCAACCTTCACCATATGGGAACTATAACACATGCATCAGACCAACTGAGCTGGCCGTCATTTGCTAATATTTCAATACTTCTTAGATTAACATTTCAAGTGATTAAAGTTAACTAATTATCCATTACTAAATGAATACATTTCCAATAAGTTCACCACAGTATATAGAATTGGTGTTTTAGGATGGGGTTGCTAAGAGCATCTCCACGAAATTGGTTCTTACCTTAAAAGTTAATGCGAAGTGATAAGAAGCTATTTAAATTAAATATTATTTATAATTATATATTAATTATTGACAAGAAAAAGTATAAAAAAAACTTCTTATTAAATCTTTGTATCTATAAATACTTGGGGGAAATTAGTAGAAAGCTTAGTTGGTTCATTTGGTGTTATAATCATACTTCATAATGCACCTTGTAATTTTTTCCTTGTTATTGTCTAGCGTCTTGCTAGTGGCTTTTCTTTTCTATTATCATTTGCCTGTTCAAAATAAAACTTTCATTGTGGATAAACATAATGAGATTTTCGTTTAACATTTCACACTTTATACTTGTATAGTTATTTATTTAATTGGTATTATATATATATATATATATATATATTACTTTTTCATTTATTATTTTACACTCGTCTTTTATTAAAATGCATAATCCCTCATATACTAAAATATATTTCTTCTTTTTAACAAATTAGATCATTATTAATTTAAATAAGTATGTGTCTATCTATCAGTCAATTAAATCTTATACATCATACAACAAAGAGAAATAATGAATTATTGATGCACAAGCACATATAACACACTAATAATTTGTGCTTGTACAAGATGAAAATATGTATACATACATACCAATATGCCCGGCCCAAGGGGTGGGCGAAGCGGGCGACGGTTAGGGTATCAAAGCCCAAGAGGGCATCAGTTTAGGCCCAATATATTATTATACTATTAAAAAATTATAATTGTTGCCAACAAGGTTTGAACTTAGAACCTCTAACAAACATACCTGGTCCGTTACCCAAACCATAAACATATTTATATAATTATATATTGCTTAGTTTAATAATCCATTCGTTTTCTTTTATTAAATTTATGCCAGATGGTAATAACATATAAATGGAAAACAAGAATTAAGCAAAAAGTGGAGAACCATATTGTGCTCAAGAAATGACCAAAAGCAAGAGCGAGACTCAAACTAGATAAACATCAATAAAATTTTATATTGTATACCCCCACCCACCCCCTCACATACACATATAGGTTTAAATAATAACGCTAATTATTTAAGTAAATAATAAAAGTTTTATTCATGTACAAAATCATATGTAATTTTATATTAACGGAAAAAAAAAAAAACTTGATACAGACGACTTAAAATCGTATGCAAAGTCACGTGAATCACATATGATTTTATACATTGACGAAGTTTTTCTTGTTTTTCTAAATAGTTAACATTCTCATATGACTATCTCTCTCTCTCTCTCTCTCTATATATATATATATATATATATATATATATATATATATATATAGAGGGAGGTTCATACAAGAACAACCTCATTTGTAGGAACAAAAGAATGCATTTTGAGCCACAAGTTATGTGGGACCCATCATTAAATAAATCATATATGATTTAGTGGTGGGACCCACCTGAATCATATATGATTTTTTATTATGTGGGACCCACATCACATGTGATCCAGAATTGTCTCTTTATTCTTGTAAATTGAATTTGTTCTTGTTTGAACCTTTCTCTCTCTCTCTCTCTCTATATATATATATATATATATTGTGTCTGTGTGTTTCCTATTAGGTTATAGAACCTTGTAATAGAAGTTCTTATATCATTTAATTTTCTTCTTATAGCTTATGTAATATCTTCCGAGAACATGTTGATATTTTTGTTAAAAAGACCTAGTAAGTGCTATATTAGGAAGTATGTGTATTTTGTTGTAATAGCATATATAGAAAAGGGACTATATTAAGTTCAAACACATTAAGAATGGGACTATATATAGTTCAAATACATTAAGAAAGGGACGTGCTATATTGAGTTTAAATACATTAAGAAAGGGTTGATTGCCATAACGAATATACTATTTTGGTAAGAGTAAACTAACGTTCTCAGGGTATGTGTAGCAATGACTGGGGCTGAGCGGGCTCATATCCGCCGGCTTTAGCCGGCTGGCGGGCAGACCGAGCGGCATTTTGAGCGGTGTAGCCACACGACGCCCCCCCCCCCTCTTTCTCTCTCTCTTATCCTTTCTCTACCTCTCTCTACACACTACTCTCTCTCTCTCTCTCTCTCTCTCTCTCTCTCTCTCTTTTTTTATTAAAACAATATGTATTGGGTATTTGGTTTGGTAGGTTCGGGTACTAAATCGAGAGGGTTCCAAAGGGCTTATTTTGGGTTTATAGAAAAGCTGATTTGGTGCAGATATGGCAGCAGAGCTCAGAGGACTGGGAGGGTTCTGCTACGCATAGCCTCATACCGTTTGTTTGTGAAGAATAGAGACTTTTGTTTATGTGCTTTTTATAGTTTATGCTCTAGTGGTTTGAAAATTTCATTCTTGTTTTTATCTTTGAGATCAATATCATACTTGATTCATCGTTAACTATAAGGGATAAACAAACAATAATGAAATGTTACCCACATGACAAAAATCATAATTTTGAAAACACAAATATAGCAATCTTCAACAAACCATAGGGACAAAAACCTTGTTTATAGATTTACTAATTAAGAAAACTCCTATTTTTCATTTATCCAGTTTTATAGAAAGAAATTATTATAAATAACATGAATTTAACAAAAAATTATATCTATGCTAACCATAAATTAATCTTATAGATTTTGATATACCACATAATGAAACTTGAACTCGTATATATATGTATTTTACCCACTAGTGGAACCTCTAACAATTTTGTTGCTTATATATTAATTAATAGTGTGATGGTCAACATATTTGTATCATTTAAACTATTGGGTCAATGTCAGTATTAGTTGGAATATTGAAGACTTTGCTTGTGAAAATGAAAAGCAAAAGTTCTCAATTATGAAGGAGTTAGGAGATGACAACTACAAGGGAAAGGAGGGGGAGTCTTTGTGATCAATTGGTTTTTAAGAAAAATGTACTTTTAATTTATCACACAAAAAAAATTGTACTTTCCATTGTTCCCAAAAATTCTTGATTTCTAAAAGTATGATCATTATGCATGTGCCTGTAACCTTTTTGTCTTTTGGAATAGAAATTTGAAGACCTTAATTAAGGTTTAATTTGAGTTGTTAAGTTCATCTAACGATCATTTAATTTATAACACAAATTAAGAAGCGTATAGAAAGTATTTAAGTAAACAATTACAAGTTAATTGATGCAATCTCCTGACGATATGATGGTGTAAGCATATAAAGTTACTGTCAGCAAGTTTGTATGTATTATCAAAGGATCAATGGTATAACAGCATTTCGGTTACAAATTAACATTAAAATTTAAATTTTTTTGAGGTCAAATGTTTAAAGTATAATCCAAAGGATAAAATGTTTTTTTTTACGTAAATACATTATATATTACAAGAAACAAAAAGTGTAGGCATCAATGAACTATCACTTTATGCCTGCCATTATTGACAAATTAATAGCAAAGTTAAAAAGCCATTTTTTGTTAAATAGAAAATGAGGCCTTAAATCCTTAATCACAGCTTGTGAGTAAAAATTCCAACCATCTCGAAAACCAATTAATATTGGTGAAATAATTATGGATTATTTTAATTATTTTAATATCTTTTGTTGATTGTTTAAAAATTTATTAAAATAATAAATATTTTAATAATATTAACGGATTTTCTAAAATAGAAAAACTCTTAAAAATAAAAAAAAAATATGTTAAAGATGCTCTTAAGTTCATAATAAATTTTCTTAAATATAAAATGTCATAATAACATACTTTAATAAGATATGAGTTTATATACTCAAACAAAAAAAAATCCTATCTAGTATTAAAATATGTTATATGACGGTTTTAAATGTCTCAGTAAGTTTTATGACGCTTTAAGAAATGTGTTGTATTAGTTATTTATATAACACCCTTTGAGAAAATATCATATAAACACAAGTTTTATTTAAAAGGTGAATTTACAGGACACTTCCAAAAGTGTCATATAAAATAGCTAATATGACCGTGCAGAGGGAGAGGAGTTGTTAAACGTCCTAAAAAACTTATTGAAACCCCCTTAAAATTAATATATTCCCACGACATGAGTCACACATAAATGTTACCAATAGAGTCACAAATAAAAGAAATGTCTGCCTAGAAAAATAATTAACTTAGGAAAATCATGTTTTATAGTTTAATAATTATTCTTGAAGAATAATTACAAAATGTGTCGAAAAGTGGTTATGATAATTACAGAGGGTTATCATAACTATTAATGTTTTACATAATTATAAAGATTATTACTAGATTAACATTAAACGTTAGTTGAGTTATATGCTTCCTAGAATACCAGCTCACATAAATATGATGATAGTCTAAAGCAACATCAACATATTGAATCTTTAAAATTTAGGGTGTATTTACTTCCTGAAAATTTTTTACTTTTCCTGAAAATTTTTCTAAGAAAATTGAAAAATCAAAAACTTGTTTATTTGATTCAATTTTGAAAAAAAAATTAAGATAACAAAAGTTTTCGTTGTCTAAAATCCTATGTGAATTAGAAAACTATTTTTTATAATTTTTCAATTCTCATTTTCATTTTCAATTACCGTCCCCTTCTCGCCGACAGCCGCCACCACCACCGTCGCCGCCACCACCACCGTCGCCGCCACCGCCGCCTCCATCACCGCCACCGCCGTGATCGCTACTACCACCAGCGCCACCGTCACTGCCCCCACTGCCCCCGCCGCCGCAACCACCCTCCCACCACCACTGCCACCGTCACCGCCGCCGCCACCGGTGCAATACTCGAAAAAATGGAATATGGAAAATGAAAAGTGATGGAAAATGCACAAGTAAACAAGTTTTCTAGTTTTCTAAAAATGAAAAATGAAAAATGAAAACTCCATCATTTCAAGTAAACGGGTTTTCTAAGGTTGTGTTTAGTTGTGGAAAACTGTTTTTGTTTTCCAAGAAAATGAAAACAGAAAATGGAGTTGATTTTTCATTTTCAGTTTTCTAGGAAAATTTTGGAAAACTTGTTTACTTGAAACCATGGAGTTTTCATTTTCCATTTTTAGAAAATTAGAAAACTCGTTTAGTTGTGCATTTTTCATTACTTTTCATTTTCCATTTTCCATTTTTCCAAATATTGCAACGGCGGCGGCGACGATGGTGGCGGTGGCCTTGGTGGCCTCGACGGTAGTGGTGGTGGCCTCGGTGGCCTCAGCGGCGATGGCGGTGGCCTCGGGGGACTCGGCGGCGATGGCGGTGGCCTCGGGGACGACGGCGGTAGCCTCGGGGGCCTCGGCGGCGACAGCGGTTGCCTCGGTGGCGACGGCGGTGGCCTCGGCGGCGACGGCGGTGGCCTCGGTGGCCTTGGCGGCGACGACGGTGGCCTCCAAGGCGACGACGGTGACCTCAAAGGCGACGGCGGTGGCCTCGGCGGCGACGGCGGTGGCCACGGTGGCGACGGCGGTGGCCTCGGCGGCGACGGCGGTGGCCTCGGTGGACTCGGCGGCGACGGCGGTGGCCTCGGTGGCCTCGGCGGCGACGGCGGTGGCCTCGGTGGACTCGGCGGCGACGGCGGTGGCCTCGGTGGACTCGGCGGCGACGGCGGTGGCCTCGGTGGCGACGGCGGTGGCCTCGGTGGACTCGGCGGCGACGGCGGTGGCCTCGGCGGCGACGGCGGTGGCCTCGGTGGCGACGGCGGTGGCCTCGGTGGCGACGGCGGTGGCCTCGGTGGCGACGGCGGTGGCCTCGGTGGACTCGGCGGCGATGGCAGTGGCCTCGGGGGCCTCGGCGGTGGTGGCGGTGGCCTCGGCGGCGACGAGGGTGGCCTCGGCGGCGACGGCGGTGGCCTTGGAGGCCTCGGCAGCGATGGCGATGGTGGCGGTGGCGGTGGCGGCGACGACGGCGGCGGAGACGGTGGGGCGGTGGTGAGATGGTGGTCGCGGCGGTGGTTGAGGCGGCGATGGCGGTGACGGTGGTCGCGGCGACGAGAAGGGGATGACGGTAGCGTGACGACGGTGGCGGCGAGCGGCGGTGCTGGTGGCGGCGAGCGGCGGCGGCTGGTGGCGGCAGCGGTAGTGGCCTTGGCCGGCGGTGGCGGCACGCGCGACGGTGGCGGTGGCCGGAGCCGAGAAGGGGACGACAATTGAAAATGAAAATGGAAAATGAGAATTGGAAAACTATAAAAAGTAGTTTTCTAATTCAAGTGTAAATTTGGAAAATGAAAATTTTGTTTTCTTGGAAAATGTTTTCTAAATTGAATCAACTAAACAAGTTTTCTAAATTTTCAGTTTTCATGGAAAAATTTTCTAGAAAACAGAAAATTTTTCCACAACTAAACACATCCTAAAATTTTCATAGAAAACTGAAAATGAAAACTCAACTCTATTTTCTGAAAACGTTTTCTATGAAAATGAAAACAGTTTTCCACAAGTAAACGCACCCTTGATCTTTTAAAGAAAAACAAAAAAACATTTTCTTTTCAATAAAACACATGAAGATATAGGACACAAGCCTTAAAAGATAGTTGATACCACCTTTAAAGGCGTATAAAAACTTGTTAAGTAATATAAAAACTTCCTATAAAGCTGCCAAAATTCATGGAACCGAAATCGACGGTTCCTAGAATGAAAGAATCTAAATAGGTTGCATCGGTTACTTATATTTGGGAACCAGTTTGGAACCGCCGGTTCCGGGGGTACCCCGTGTCTAAGTTTTTTTTAATATTTTTTATTCTTTATGCTATAAAAAGTAATTATTAGTTATTATATGGTCCTAATGTAACGAAACAAATACTACAAACGATAAAAATTTTGTCCGATAAACTAAAAACTAATAACTATATAAATAATTACGAACATTCTTTGAATTGAAAAGAAAACAAAAAACACAACTTGAAAACAAATAACTATATAAATAATTACGAACATTTTTTATAATACATATGATATAAAAAATCTCGAAAAAAGATAATAAATAAGTTGAGTGAAGAAAGTGGTCATAAGTGTATATGTGTAAGTGTATAACCGTAAAAGATAAAACAATAATTTCAATTTTGTTCAATTAAACATAATAATCATATAAAACTATTTTTATTAAAAGTAGAATCGGTTCTGGCGAGTACCTGACGGTTAGCAGTTCCATAAAAATGACAACCGGAACCGATCCCTATAGGTTCCATATTTTAGGAACAGGAACCGGAACCATAATCAATCACATCAGTTCCAGTTTTGGAGCGGTTCCGGTTCCAAAGGTGGGTACCCAATTTCGATGTTCTCCCCTAACTGTAATACTGATGATCTCAAAGATTTCAAGATGTAATAACTAACAATAAAATTAGCTAGGCAAGGAAGTCATATACCGTTTATAGTAATCTGGTTACAAGCTTGAGAGAGAATATCTAGAGAGACAGAGACTTTACAAACTAGATGTTGAAAGATACTGAATTATTACAGACTCTCTAGAATATGGACATTATGTGCTACAAATTTAGAGGTAGATTTAAAGTCACATGACATTTACAATACAAGCCACTATAAACAAGCAATGTATTTCTAGTATCATTGGATCTTTTGAACTCAAATCTTCTTAAAGACTTGTAGAATGCAAAGTAGACATGAATAAATCTTCTTTTGGATTTATCTAAGTCCCTATGTTTGGAAAAGAATTTCCAAACTTGTCTTTCAAACTAACTTTTTATGTAGACCTTCACTCGAACTCTAAGTCTGCCTTACTATAACTCTCTGATCCTTCTTAATCATAATTTAAACTTAGTTTTAATTTCTCAAGTAAACTCAACTCTGAACCTTTCACACAGATCTTTGAGTCCCGTTCAATAGTTGATCAACTTCAAAATATCTTTTTATAGATCCAACCCTATCAAGTGTAGCTTTACAATCTCCCCCTTTGGAATTACAGAAAGACTTAAATATGATATATGTGTGTGTGTGCGCTCGCGTGCACATGCGTGTGTGTGTGTGTATCTTCAATAATAGGTACAAATCTTTGCAGCACCAGATTTCTTAGATTCAAAAAGCATCCATCAATCATGCAATATGTTTGCATAAATCTGAAAAATATAGCCTCTTTCTATTTACAGCCTCATTTAATTGTTTGAGTGTACCAAATGAATAATTAGCTAATTCTAATGCTCTAAACAAACTTTTTCTTCCTTGTCGATTATACAAGAGTCTCGTTCACAAATCCATTTCTCATTCTCTATACCTTTCAGACTTTTCACGGGTGCAGTTAAATCAACTTTTTCCTTATTCAATCAAAAAGCAATTTGAAAATCATTTAGACTGGCCCATATCACTCCTCTTATCATATCACTTTCCATAAACACAACGACTCTTTGAATACGATATTGCAATCTTTTCTAGGAATCCACAATTGATGAAAATCAAATAGAGCATGATCATTCATATTTTGGTAATCATCTTTAGTAAAAGCATAGACTTGTCGTCCTCTCTCATTACTTCAAAATCAAGGAACTCTAAACCTTTAAAATATTCTCATTGGTACATCCCTTAAATATGTGATCTTCATAATAGATTAGACATCTCTTTTTGATTTTCCCTTTGTCCTCAATAATAGTAGATACATAGCTTTGACCTAAGCAAACTATCTTTTGCATCTATGTAAGTAATCAGTTGTATTTATATTATCTTTTAAAAACTTATCATATATTTTTTTGATAAAAGAGGACGGAATTGTAGGAAAAATTTATTCAAAAGAAAACAAAAAGACAAACTACGAGGGTTATTAAATAACCTATTGAGAAAGGGTTTAGGGAAAAAAAACATAAAGAGGCGCAACTCTCAAACCTAATTAAGTGTTAGGGGTTGTATATGAGTCAACACTATAATTTATTTTATCGAATAATTAAGACTGTACTTTATGGAAACAGTATTGTATGCAACATTTACCCGATAAGTGCTTAGTCGAGTAAGAGTCATCACCTTCACTTACCGGTAAGACTCCAACCTTATCATTGTTCTTACCGGGTAAGATTTCTGACCTTTTGCCATATTCATCCGATAAGAAAATTTACCTCATAAGCATTTACCAAATAAGTGTTTAGTAATCGACTATTTAAACTATAAGAGATAATAAACCTTTAAAATGTCCAACTGAAAATTAAAAACTGTAGACTAACCTATTTACAAGGCCCAAAAGAGGGAACTTAAGAATGATCCATCAAAAAGAACAAAAAAAAGAAAGAAGCCATCAACAGCCAATCAATATTGAGGTTAGCCCAAAGATAATCAGCCTTAGGGAATGATTAACATCCTCACCTTCATTAGTCTATTCGTAAACCACAACCCAAATATGAAAAGTAGTCCATTGAATTAAAAACAAGAAGCTCAGCCTCAAGTTAAAAATGCATATCTTATGTAGCCCAAATCAGAGACCCAATCTCCAAAATGATAAGAGTCCAAATACAGCCCAAATCAACAACCAATTAGAGTATCTTTAACAACATTGTTAAAGTAAAAATATAAAGAGAAAATTATTTATTTAGACAAAATTAATTCGTTGGTAATTATTTTAGACAAAAAATGGCTCCGGTGACAAAATTAGACAGCCACCCGCTACCGCCGGCCGCTACCACCGCGAATTGGGCCGCTCTCCGGCGACAACCAAGGTCTCCGGCGTATTTTTTTTTGGTCCGCTACCCCTCCACCCGCCATCCGCGGCCCGCATCTGATTGGTCCAACTCAGCCCACGTCACCCGCCACCTCACCCGCCAAGGCCACGTGGGCCGCTACCAGCCTGGCCGCGAAGAGCGGCCCGAGCCCACACGGCGGCTCCCCATTGGGCCACGTGTCCAATCCGAAAGAAAACCCTAAAAAACCCTAACCCTAACCCTAATTCGGCCCTAGACACATCAGCTTTTGGTTGTACGATTTTTGTCTTTAATGTATGATTAAAGGAGCTGAAAATTCATGTGATGTGTGTACGATTTGTACTGTTTGTGTCTGTAAAGTTTTTTCAAAATTTTGTTTAAATTGGATACCAACCCTCTTGGAGATGCATAATTCTAAAACACAAAAATTGAGCACCTTCCTTCTTCTTAAATTTCGTCAATACAAAAATTCCTTTGTTTCTGAAAATGAGTTCCAGTGAGGATAAACCGAGGTTATACCTTTGTTCCGGTGGGAAATGGGCTGCAGGCGTCGACGGATTGGATTACGTTGAACCAACCGTGAGAAAAGGTGTTAGATTGAAAATAAACAGTACATTTAAACATCTGGTTAATTACTGTTGCTGGAAATGTGAAATCGACCAATCAAGTGGCCAACTGCATATCTACTACAAGCATGAGGGCCAATTATTTCAGATTACCGACGATGAAGATGTTAGCGTATTTTTGCAATATGCAAACGGGTTAGAGGATCCTCCTGAAGTTTACGTTGATGTATACGTTTCTGGCGATGGTGATGGCGCAGGTACTTCAAACACTATAAACGAAGAACCAATGTATTTGGATACTGAGTCCCAAATCCAACAGTCACACGAAACCTCATATCGTGCAGACTTTGGATATGGTCTTAGTGACAGTTATCCAGAAGTTGTCCCAGAGACGCAGCAAGATCAACAACAAGAAGTGCAAGAAGAAGAGGAAGACGAAGATGAAGACGAAGACGAGCGTAGAAAGTTCTTCGGATGTGCAGAAGATGAAGCCCATGTTTTGAACATGGGTTTGTCAGACGAAGAAGATGAAGAAAACGAAGAAGATGAAGAAAACGAAGAAGATGAAGAAAACGAAGAAGGTGTGGAACCCTCCAGGTTACGACCAGGGTTAGATGATTATTTTGGAATACCTCCTCTCATTCCAACCCCAGATTTCTCGACGGAAGACAGTGAAGGCGTACCTTATAGACGTAGTCAAAGGCTAAGTATTGGTAAAGTTTTTGATACGAAAGAGAAATTGATTTTGGAGGTCGGAATGAAATTTATAGAAGAACAATTTGAGTATAAGACGAAAAAGTCTTGCACCAAAAGGTACGAGATTGCATGTGCCCGCGATCATTGTAAGTGGAGCATGAAAGCGAAAGCCTATGGAGGTGGTGGTATGTTTATGGTAACAGATTTGGTTGATGTACACAAGTGTTCAAGGACCCAGTTGAACCCTAACCACCGTCAAGCCAACCAAAGGTTGCTGGGTAACTTTTTTAAAACTAAATTTAGAAATTCCCGCAGAGTACTAACGCCAAAAGACATGGCCGAAGATTTTCGAGAACAGTATGGAGTTACGATCCCGTACGCCACTGCGTGGCGTGCGAGGTGGAAGGCCATAACGTTAATCAGAGGCAGCCATGCAGAGTCATTCACTCGGCTCCCCATGTATTTGTATAACCTGGAGCGTGCAAATCCAGGTACGATAACATCAATAAGGACAGACTCTAGCGGGCGTTTTGCGGAGTGTTTCGTAGCCCTTGGGTATCGGTGCAACCATAACGACCGTATAAAAATGATGCTTGGCATTTGGCGGGTCTTATATCATGTTGCCTATCTTTACTCGGACCAGCATCCATGTTTCCAGGGCCATGGTAGAAGGTACAATGTATCTGAACCGAAGACACTCGATTGCTAATAGGAATTTAGGAATATGCGTGTGTGAGGCTTGCAGAGGTTGGGCTTGTACACCTTCCAGCTCCTTTATCCCACTGTGAAGTGACTTTAAAAAATGTTGTACAAACAAACGTCTAACCTAACTAAAAAGCCTAAAAAAAACGGTACAAAAAACGTTTAACCTAACTGTACAAAAACAAAAAACTGTACAAACACTATGATTCCAAATCGGCGGGATTAATATCCATCCTCAAGTTATAGAACTCCACCGCCATATGCTGCCGCCACTGAGTAGCTTCCGAAATAGCGTATTTCGTCGGCCGCGGGACTCTACCGCCTATCAAATCCTCCAGGAAGCGACATACCCATACACCACAATCACCAAGTGACCCATTTTGTTGTGGTATACCGGATGGTGTGTACCATGACAAGTTTCTAGCTTGCTCCACCCGGGTATGATGATTGAGCTCCCTAAACACGTCTAGCAGACCCTTCTTTAATTCCTTGAGCTTTGCATCCACATCACCCTTAAGACCAGAATGACGATAGCTATCGTACACAGCCATACGCATAGTCATCAAGTCTAGATCTCCTAGGATCCAATGCTTAGGATGCATGCATATCGGAATGTAAACCTGATAATATCACAGGTTGAAAACAAGACATAAATAAATGTAAGGTTTAGAAATATTTCAGATAATATATATAAGGCACAAATAAATGTAAGGTTTAGAAATATTTCAGATAATATATATAAGGCAAAAAATTTTACCCTAACCAACGTGTCCCATCCTACGTAATTGCCACTCCCCCCGACGCACAACTTCGCCAATTCTTTGCCCCCTTGGATGTTCATCAATCCTGCGAACCCTGACATTATTACAGCCCAATCGGCTGATCTGGGTCGTACATCCATAATGCGGGTGACCCATGTGTCGATGTGCTGAAAGCATAATATAAATCGTTAAATAAGGAAATAATTAATTGTAATTGTATACAGAAATGACTAATTACTAACCTGATCTGTCAGATACCCGCTATCTTCAAACCCTAGCAAAGTGCCCCAAAAACTACCGTTTACTGCATTCGATAGGTAGCATGATATATACATAGGTTGCAGTTGACCCGTCCTGTAGAGACTAATAATATGCAAAAGAGTAGTAGTAGTAGCAGTAGCATCAGCAACATCAGCAGTAGTAGAAGTACCAGCAGCAGCAGCATTAGTAGTAGACCGCCAAGAGGGTTTAAACGTCGGTCCTAACACAGCGCCAAGCATCTTTTTTGCTTTCCCGACGGTGTACGGAGGGAGGATGGAGGGTGCCGGCTTTATCTCCCTCTGAGGTCGGGGACTCTTTCTAGACGGGATAGCCTGGGGTACCTCCGTCGAGACAAGCTGAATCTCTGGCGAGGCACGGTGGGCCACCGGCAAGACATGCTGAATCTCCGGCGAGACACGGTGGGCCACCGGCGAGACATGCTGAATCTCCGGCGAGACACGGTGGGCCACCGGCGACACATGCTGAATGTCCGGCGAGACACGGTTGGCCACCGGCGTGACATGCTGAATCTCCTGCTCGCCAGGATACGCAGGAGAAGTAAGAATGTGGACCGCGTTGTCAAAAACGTAACGCCATGACTCATCCTGAAATTAAAAATTGAATACAATTAAAACATAGTAACGTATAACATAGAAAATAAATATATGAATCGCATATAAAACTTACAAGACCAACACGGCTGCCCGGTGTGTAGGGGTAGGCCGTGTCCGAAAACAACGACGACGCCCATGGATCCGGTGCTGAATACGAATATTGTCCAGCCCATGCATATGGATCCGGTGCAGAATACGAATGTCATCCAGACATCTAAAAAATGTATGTGTCAGTCGATAACAAATAAAATTATATGAAAGCTTTAAATTTGGTTCATCGTTTACCTTCAATTGTTCGATATCTCTCGTAATCCTATCAATATCAGCCCTTTGTTTCCTCTGCTCCTCACTGATGAACCCGACATCTTTCTTTAGGTCATCTATCTGAGTCCATCTATCCTGGAAAAAATCGTCCACATGTGGACTCGTCCCCGCATCTGTGGACTGGTACTGATGACCAGGACCCGCCCCCGCATCTGTGGACTGGTACTGATGACTAGGACCCGCCCCCGCATCCCCCCGTTGAGGATCACCACCATTATCGCCATGACCATCATCACCATCACCATCATCATCATCGGAAGGCTCCACATCCGATACTCTAAGCCTCTTTGACGGCCGAATGCTCAAAGGGTTACGAAACCATTCAATGCTAACTGCATACCAGTCCTGCTGAAGCTCGAACGCATCAGCTATAAGCGTCTGGTGTGGGTGCCTCGTCCGCTAGTATGGGAAATAAACTCATGATAAATTAACATAATACTAAAACAAAGTCTAATTTAAAAAAGCTTCTCGTAATTGAGTATATATCAGTAGAACATACCGATGGAAAGCGAAAAAACGCACCAACATGTTTATATGCCAGACTCCTAACCTTTCTCTGCCAACGAATTCCCCTAGGATGTCTATCATCGATCCTACTAAACCACCTTTCAGAGACAGGGAACATCTCTAAAATCCAAATATGTAGTTATAGAAACAAAAATATCTAAGTCTAAAACAAGTATTAAGAAAAACGATTATAATAAATATAAGTCAAATTATTAATGTAACTTACGTTAAAAGCGAGTAAAAATCCAGATAGTGACATTTTGTTGCTAACTGGGTTCCGTCTGCTAAAAGCGCCTTTCATTTGCTTATATGTGTACTCCCATACGAACGATCCCCATGGATATTCAGAAAACCCATTGATATCGTCGAGTGCACGTATAACTTCATCAGAAACATATTGCTTTGCCTGCTTTCCTAGAAACACATACTCAACCATCATAATAAGCGCTATGCGCGCTTTGTCCTCGTCAGGTAGGCCGCGAAATTCATCGTTCCATACCCTGACAACTTCCGACATTCGTACACGAAAAGCCTGACCTTGTGACGGTCGGGCTGGAACAGATGCTGGAAACAACCTTCTGATCAATCTATTTCCAACTACAGTGCTAGAGTCCGGAAGCGGACCAAAAGGGAGTCCGGTGATTAGCATGAACTCCTCCCGGCCGAAATGGCGCACATGATCTCCAATAGAGTAGGTTAACTGCTGGAATTCTGCACCCGAATCCTCAACCTCCCGCGAAAGAAAGTTGCTCACAAGCATAGCATCTCCGGTCTTCCACGTCAGGTCGAGCCAAGGACCGAATGAAGTAAGCCTAAAAATAATCATCGGTCCCTCGTCTAACATTTCCCTAATGTCTGAACATAACGAGTACTTGCTCCTAACCGTCAGGTCAGTCCTTAATACCTATGTCAAAAAAATATTAACGTTGTTAAACGGGATTTTGTTTCATAATTCTATCCTAATACTCTATATATATATACATGTGAGGACACATGTGTATATATGTTGTTATTTATGTTATTTCACTTATATATTTAATCAAGTTAATTTGAAGTGTATATATGTTGTTTTCATTAAATATAGTTGTCACTATATCCGTTTGTGAAATCCACATTTGAATATTGATAGCATTTTAATTTTGCATTTATTAAACGGGATTTTGTTTCATAATTCTAATATAAAAAATTTTAGTTTTTAGATTGACTCTATATATATATATATTTATACATGTGAGGACACATGTGTATATATCTTGTTATTTATGTTATTTCACTTATATATTTAATCAAGTTAATTTGAAGTGTATATATGTTGTTTTCATTAAATATAGTTGTCACTATATCCGTTTGTGAAATCCACATTTGAATATTGATAGCATTTTAATTTTGCATTTATTAAACGGGATTTTGTTTCATAATTCTAATATAAAAAATTTTAGTTTTTAGATTGACTCTATATATATATATATATATATATATTATACATGTGAGGACACATGTGTATATATCTTGTTATTTATGTTATTTCACTTATATATTTAATCAAGTTAATTATTTGTGTATATATGTCGTTTTGATTAAATTTAGTTGTCACTATATCCGTTTGTGAATTCCACATTTGAATGTTGATAGCATTTTAATTTTACATTTGTTAAACGGGATTTTGTTTCATAATTCTATCCTAATACTTTTAACTTGTTACATTGACCTATCAAACCTCTCGGTAATTCCACTAGTCCACACAAGAGGCGGTGAGAATGGTAACGCTAAAGCATTTGAAAAACCATTCTCATTCGGTTACCATTTTATAGGCAACCTCCTTAAACCCCCTTAGAGTGCTTATAGTAAGTACGCCCCTGGATTTGACTATCAATGCATTTATACTAATATAATTTACAACTTTATATATATATATATATCTAATTGGATGGACATGTGAAGACACATGCTAATGAATATGTCAACTTATTTATGTTACTTCAATAATATATTTTATCTACATGTGTCTTTTCTAAAGTATTTATGTTGGTTCAATTATATATTATCTACATATTTTATCTACATATTAGTTCACTTATATATTTTTTATCAATAGTGCATTTTCTAAAGTTAAGGGGCCAATGGTGCATTTTCTAAAGTTAAGGGGCCAATGGTGCATTTTCTAAAGTTCAGGGGCCAATAGTGCATTTTCTAAAGTTCAGGGGCCAATGGTGCATTTTCTAAAGTTCAGGGGCCAATGGTGCATTTTCTAAAGTTCAGGGGCCAACAGTGCATTTTCTAAAGTTCAGGGGCCAATAGTGCATTTTCTAAAGTTCAGGGGCCAATAGTGCATTTTCTAAAGTTCAGGGGCCAATAGTGCATTTTCTAAAGTTCAGGGGCCAATAGTGCATTTTCTAAAGTTCAGGGGCCAATAGTGCATTTTCTTAAACACTAATAAATAAACAATTAGATAAACTAATTATAAACACTAATAAAAATCATCTACTAGATAAACATTTAGATAAACAAGATATAAACACTAATAAAAATCATAACTTATATAATTTTTTTTTAAAATTATCAACTACATAAACAAGTAAAAATCATATAAACAACTAGATATAAACAACTACATATACACACTAATAAAAATCATAACTTATATAATTTTTTTTAAAAAATTATCAACTACATAAACAAGTAAAAATCATATAAACAACTAGATATAAACAACTACATATACACACTAATAAAAATCATATACTTTTTAAAAATAACTTATATATAAAAAAATGAGTATAAATTTTTTTTTTATAAATATTTACAATTACATAAACAAGTAGATAATATAACAACATGTTAAAACAACTAGATAAACAATTAGATCCAAACCATCCAACATGTTAAAACAACTATTTTTTTACACGTGTTCAAAAATTTCTAGTGTTCAAAAATAACTTATAAAAACGTGGTTATAAAAAACTTAAAAACTAAACAACATACAAGAGCACTTTTATACACAAGTAAACAACATACAACAACAATTTTATACACACGTAAACAACATACAAAAACACGTGAACACATAATGTAAACAACTGAAAATATAGCCACTTACTTGATTTGCCATGATATAAGTAAAATAATCGTCACCACGACCTCAACTACTCTTAAAATAATCGTCACCAACCGACAAGAACACGTGTTCTTAAGTATGAATTAACTAAAATAAGGTTGTTGATCCACCACAAGGAAAAACACGTGTCTAGAAGTAACAAAGAAACATTAAACAAGTGAAAGACCTTGTATTCTTGGTCCCCACAAGAAAGAAAGGAAGATTAAAGAAAGACCTTGGATTCAAGAAAGAAAGGAAGATTAAACAAGTGCTTGTATTTTATTTTGGTCCCCACTGTAAACAACCAAAGAAAAACAAAGAAGAAGAAGAAGAAAGGGGTGTGGTGGGGTTGAGGATGTCGGCTGATTTAATAAAGAAGTAGGGTTAGGGTTTTTTTTTCTTTCTTTCGGATTGGACACGTGGCCCAATGGGGAGCCGCCGTGTGGGCTCGGGCCGCTCTTCGCGGCCAGGCTGGTAGCGGCCCACGTGGCCTTGGCGGGTGAGGTGGCGGGTGACGTGGGCTGAGTTGGACCAATCAGATGCGGGCCGCGGATGGCGGGTGGAGGGGTAGCGGACCAAAAAAAAATACGCCGGAGACCTTGGTTGTCGCCGGAGAGCGGCCCAATTCGCGGTGGTAGCGGCCGGCGGTAGCGGGTGGTTGTCTAATTTTGTCACCGGAGTCATTTTTTGTCTAAAATAATTACCAACGAATTAAAATTGTCTAAAAAAATAATTTTCTCAATAATAAATTGGTTTTTTTTCTTTTAAAGTGTTTCAACAATATTGTTAAATTATTTATAAAAATTAAAAAAAAATTAAAGTTTTCTGTAAATATAAAGATTTCTTTAAAACCTCTAAACAAGGAGAAAGAAATATTATTTCAATCTATTCCATCAATAGCATAGTTAATTGTTTAAAAGTTTTTAAAAAGTTTATTGAAATAATAAATATAGTGTATATTTTAATAATATAAGTGATCATAGATTCTCTAAAACTAAAAAGCTGTTGAGGATGAAAAAAAACAAGTCTTAAAGATTTAGATCTTTCATTCTTTATTCTAGAGAAATTATAACAAATATGAGCATTTCCGAGTTTTTAACCAAAGAGGTGTATTTTTAAAATTTATTTACCTAACAGGTGTAGTTTTAAACTTATTTACTAATTAGGTGTAATTTTCTATCTCTCTCCTCTTGTGCCACCACGCCGGCCGCCTGAACCCCACCCTTCCCATCAACAACCCCCTCCCAGCGTCGGAACCCATCCCTCTACATAAAACCAATCTCCAATCTCATCTTCTTCTCTTCACTCACCTGCTGCTGGTGGTTATGGTGGTGGTTGTGCGTAATGACGCCGGAAAAAAAACCGGAATATGAAGGACCGGAAAAGGACCAGAAAACCTGATGAAGATGTTCGATTTGCGGCCGAGGAAGGACGGCAAAAGTGGCGGAGGTCGTAGATCTAGAAGTTTTCGGCAGAAGGGGCGGAGGACGACGGCGTCGAGGGTGTCGACGTTTTCCGGCGGCGGTTGGATCTGCATCTGGGCATTTGTGAGATGGAGGATGGCGGCTTGGAATTGTACCTCCTGGCAGCTGAGGGATGGGTGGTCGGCGAGGAGGTTGTTCCTAGATCTATTGCTTCTTTAAATATTGGGTTTTATTCAATTCGATTTACCCTAAAATGGGTTAAAGTGTTTTTGTAATTATTATAGAATCAAGATGAAGAAGATGACCCATTAGTAGAAGCTTGAAGATTTCCATTTTTTGATGAATACTGTCATCACTCCGTATAAAGCCGGCGACATGGTGGTTGGTGGTGGCGGTGGCGGTGGCTATTGCGAATTTGCAATATTAGGAGGAGACTTTCCGTTTTCTGTTTTCCTAAAAGTGTTTTTGCTATTATCCATCCAAACTTTAAAAATCCCTCTTCTGATTTCGATCTCATTACAGAAATCCATAACCATCTTATCACCACATCTTTGCATCTTCCACCCAACTTTCTCAGCAAAACCCAACAATTTCTCCTTCTGATCTTGGTTGAAGTTCGTCCGGAACGTCTTCCTTTCCCGCCAGAGTTTTCGATCTTGATCAGCACCGGAGTTCCGGGCGTCGCCACCTTGTAGTTCTGGTCCGCCGTCGTGCTCAGCGACAGGGGTAGGTGGCGGTGGCAGAGAAGTTGATGGTGGGTTCCCGACAATGAAAGTTGCGA
Organism: Centaurea solstitialis; assembly: GCA_030169165.1. Lineage (NCBI taxonomy): Eukaryota > Viridiplantae > Streptophyta > Magnoliopsida > Asterales > Asteraceae > Centaurea > Centaurea solstitialis. The sequence goes on from CM058040.1 coordinate 35,244,453, forward strand.
TGGCAGCCGCAGGCGGTGCATTTTGGAAGTGACTAGTGACGGTGGAGGGTGGCAGCAGGTCCGTTAAAGTTAACGGTTAAGGACCATTGGTGCAATCATTTTCCATATAAAGGACCACATTTGCAACTTTTAGAACTTAAGGACTAAACTAAAATAAACAAGTACTCCTATTTAGTAAATAAGTTTAAAATAACACTTATTTGGTAAATAAGTTTTTAAAATATACTGGTTTGGTCAATAAACCGCTCTTACAGTATCAGTGAGAGAAAATTGGGAAAGGATCCAAGATTTTTTTTTACATGATGGCATCATAAATTATAGACAAAAAAATAATTACAAATTTTACGGTTTTTATCGACATATTTTCATATTTTTGCCAACGTTCAATAGCGTTTCATGTGTTTTTAGCCTAATTTCACCTTTTTAGGGCATCTTTAAAGCTTTTTGCCTAGTTTTGAGGGAAATTTAAGGTTTTTTATTGATTTCGAGAGGGTATTTCTGGAAAAAAAAATTGTTGCTTTCAGGGGTTTTTCTTGTTTTTTTTTTCGGTTGTTATGAGGTAGGTTGCATCTTATTGAACTTTTAAATATCATACGGTTGCACCTTTCTTAAACATAAAAGTTTTTTCCATTTGATATAGAGATAATACTATGCCTCCATTGATCATCATTGCTGACGACTAAACACTAAAAATGAACTTTTGGAAATCTTTTTCGGCCTATGGCCATTGTTAAAAAAACAACTCAAAAAACACAATATAGGCTATTAGACCAAATAATTTGGTGCAGAATGATTAAGCAGTCACAATGATTACTAGTGAAATTGAAATATGGTTGTTGGTAATTGTTAAGAAGGAAGTATAGGTGCAGAATGGTTAAGAGATGCCCAAGGCAGACAGAAGGTTTTAGAACCACTAAAAATCAGATTTATTTTTTCAAACAAAATTCATCTTTTAGCAATTCTGAGTTTGCCTCCTAACGGGGGCGGACCTAGCCTTGTGGCTTCGGTGGCACGTGCCATTGTTTTATTCATCCGCTGTAGTGTAAAAAATTATAAGTCTTGAAAGGTGCCACCGTATTAATTTGTTTTGTGCCACCATATATATTTTCAAATTGCAACTAAAACACAAGTTTTTCTTGGTAGAGTTGGTAAATTCTTTGCTTTTCAAACTTGAGTTCTTCGGTTCGAGTCTTATTAGAGTTGTATTTTTTGAGAAAAATATTTATGCACACGTTTCTTATAGTCAAATGATGTCATCGTTTGAAGAAAAATTTAGATCCGCCCTCACCTCCTAATGTAACTATTAAAAGGTAAACAAACAAAGAAGGAGTCAAAGTCCTAAGTAAAACCTTCCAAACTTCAGAATTATATACAAGAGCAAAATGGCCCAAAGCCAATGACACCCAGATTTCATAATAAGCCGTAATCCATCCCGCTCAAAGCTCTTAGAGAAAACAGATGAAGCACAAAATCTGTCCATAGAAGAAGATAGTAGCCATAGGGAAGAAGCAATTAGACCCAAGCTAGGCCATTGCTAAAATAATGAAAGTAACGGATATAAGCTAGGTATTGGTACCTAAAATCCTATATCGTGTATCAACCAATTATACTTAGTATCGACTTTTTTCGATTGATACATATTTGTCCTGATTTGTACCAACTTCAAGTTACAGGTATGAAAACACATCATTTTGTTCAAATTTTGAGTTTCCATGTAATACAAGTAATGTTTTAAGATTTTTAATTGGAAGTAATAAGACTTATATAGACATTCAAGGTTCAAACTAAATAGGTAAAGTTACAATGTTTAATATTCTATACATAAAAAAAAAATACAAAAACCTATAAATATATAAAGCAGCTAACTGGTCAGAGATAGCAAGTTCCATATAGGATAACACAATCACAATGACTAGATCAGTCATCAACCACCATTAAGTAAACACCTTTTCCAAACACAAACTTAGGATAAAATTACATGATACTTGAATTAAAGAATAAATGTGACAGAAAAATAGCATTCAATTAATTTTTGGTTGACAATTGAGAACATTTATTCAAAATGTGGGATGAGGGGATGGAAATGAAGAAAATAGTTAGTAGAATATATATACAACACAAGAGCTATTGTTGAGGAGGAGGGGGTATCCACTCTATTTCAAGATATATAATCCCAGACTCTACATTCTGCAGCTGAAGTGATACCTCTTGTTTTATCTTCCCATCAACTATATTTACTGTGCTATCTTCTAGCAGTGCATTGTCATGAGATTTCAGCCATTTTCCTATCTGCATATCCCCGAACTGCGAAGCTTCTCCATACGCCAATGCAGACGTCAGCATTGGCTGAATGTCGATTTGCGCTTCCCCCATTATGTCATCAGACGAGAACGTGTCGTAATCGAAAACTTGCTACACATAAACCAGCTTATTACACAATTTGGATCAAGAATTTTGAAAACGTAAAGAAAATGACAAAGGGCTTCGAGTTACCAATTTAACGTGTCCGTAATCCTCAGGGACGGAAAGCAACAACTCCTCATTCCAAATTGGATTCAAGTTGCTCTTTTGTACAGTTGTTTGAACCCTCTGATAACAGTAAAGGCCAATTCCAGCAACAACAAAAAAAAGTAAAAGACACCATGATAAGGTTGTTTACTGGGTAATTAAACACTTACTGCCTCTTACTGGGTAAGAGATGCTTACCCAGTCAGAGATGATGGTCTTTACCAACAATCATCGGGGCGTTTACCAACACAACCTGGCCAAGTGCTAACTCGGTAAGAATCACCACCCTTAAGGGCTGTTTGGTTGGTTTTTTATTAAGTCATGTTATAAAGTTGTCTATGTGGATTAATCTGTCTATATAGATTGAAAAGGTTTTTGCTCAGAATATATTTTTCATAGATAGAAGGAGCAAGTTTTTTATTTGGGATAAACATGTTCAAAAAAACATGGCTTTCTGCATAAAGCTCTCCCCAAAGCTTACTGAATAAGCCACTTTCTTTATCATTAAGCCGCTACCAAACAATCATATATAGCTGACCAAATAAGTTGTCACTCCCATTAAGCTCATTAAGCTGCTAACAAACAGGCCCTTACTTACCTTACAAAGTGTTTCTTACCTAATAAGCACAGTACCCAGATAAGAGTCACCACCCTCACCAGGTTAGATTCTCGATTAGCAAAATGGCATATGGTAATAATATTGGTAAAGTCCATGTCTTACCTGATTAGCGTTTACCCCGATTGTGTTGGTCCATGGCCCTTTAGTCAGCAAACTTGTATTTCAGAGGGTGGTTAAAAATTATCATATTTTAGGCATTGTTTGGTAAAAATAAGCTAGCTTATAAGTCAGATGCATGTCTAGATGGACCATAAGCTAGCTTATAAGTTAGCTTTTTGAAAAGCTACTCTCACTAGCGTTTTGGTGACTTACTTGACTTATGAGACTTTTTATTTTTTTCTATTCCAAATATACCCTTCTACTTTTTACATTACCAATTTTTTAAACATGTCCTTTTTATCATTTTTACAGTCATAAGCTGCCTTATCAGCTAGCTTTTGCCAAACGCATCTTATTCTTCAGCTAGCTTATCAGTCATCAGCTACCTTATTAGTCATCAACTAGCTTATTAGCTAGTTTGCCAAACATAGCCTTAGTAATTGTATGGCATGTGAACTTCCCTTTTATGTGAAGTTGCTATCATAGTCTGATGATAACAGAAGTAGATAGAAAGAGACTGACCTGCTCGCCTAGTGTAAGAACAACATACGGATCACTTGATAGCATATCTCGGACAGCAAGATTTGCACCTTGAAGTATCGTGATCTTCAGTGCTCCAATAGCTCCCTCCATGCATTCCTGTGATCATTTTCCGATCAGCTGAACAACGTTAATTTGTCCTGATTACGTCTTTTATATCTAATAAACTTCAATAAAGCGTTGTCCACTTACAGGTCTCTGTATCGCATTTGCGGCTGGTAAACTATTAGCCGTTTCATTTGTGGTCTTTTTAGCATTAGTTGACATCTTCAAACCCGGTTTCAAGAATTCTTGAAGCTCATATTTGGACCTAAATGATGTATAGAGACATAAATTACCAAAATCTTCAGCCACATACATTCATTAGTTGTGTTATTAATATACTCAATACCACTAATTCCCGAACAAACTCTTAAATGGATTTCAAACGATCAACACTTGTTTGCAGGAAATATAATAATATTTCTCTTTCCTAAACATTAAATTTTCAAGAATTTTTCATGTTTGGAGACAAAGTTGTTAAAGGCGGAAGGTGCACTTAGGCACAAAGGGTTCGTGGGGCCTAGATGCGACGTGTGGGCCTCAAGAATGTGAGGCGCATCTTTTATATATATAGGGTTGGGTTCCAGTGAGAAGTTGAGATTAACATGAAAGGTTGAAAAGTCGTTATCAACCGTGTATTTTAATTATGAATAGTTTTCTTCAAGAATATCTATCAGAATATTCATCATGAATAATTTTCATTATTCGACGGTCTCATCATGAAGAATTATAAATATTTGGTTGTTATCATGTATATTTGGTTTCCCAGGTTCTCAATGAATTTGAGATTCTCATTTGAACCTACCACTATATCTACATCAATGCATTATTTGGATGCCTCTGTATAAAATAAAAAATATACCTGATAAACCTTGTGCGTTGCTCATGAGTAGCATCTGGCCCAGGCTTAGTAAAACCATCAGGAAAATAAGCCTCATAGATTGAATTTGCAGAACTATTTCCTCCAACTTCAACCATGGCTTCAATGTCCTCATCACTCCATTCATCCAATGTCACCGATAAAACCTGACCAATTGCAGCTTATGATCATCAGCTGGTCAAAATCATTAAGAGCAAAAAATATCGGAAAATTCTCAATTTCGTTAACTCAAGTGACCAAACCATTATACAAAATAAGGACTGCACTTAATGCGTTTTAAGGTCCAAAACCAATCAGAGGTGTACCACAGGAACCAAAAGGGTAGTTCACTAATAAAATGTATGCAGGTCATACACAATATGCATTGGGACACAGTCTATTGATTACTAGTACCCATCGGTATTCGATGTTCTACAAGTCACCAGTACTACTTTCAAACTTGTGAATTGGGATAAAAAATCAGAACGCTAGGGAAATTAGCCTCTAAAGTTTTCTCTAAATCCTTTGCTTCTAAAACCTATCCTGCAATGACAAATGCAATAGTTTTTTATTATTCACATTGGATCAAGCATAAATATTCATTACTTAACTGAAAAAAGAACAAAACTTTTGAATTGTATAGGCCTATATAAAAGTAAATACAATTCAGATTAAGAAGTTACGAGAGAAACACAAATTAAATTTTGCTTTCATAACCACTAGTCTGATGTCATTTTCTCCATGGAGTTCTTTACAATAATTGGTAGACAAACATGCACACGTATGAGGAAGGGTGGAGAGAGTATCAAAAACCACCTACCCTTGAAACACTTGGATCTAGAGTTCTGTGAACACCACAGCATTTCAAGCATATAAACACTCCAAGAGGGGGTGACCTGACATTCAAAATCAAAAGATTTTATACCGATAAAGTATCAGATGTATCAATGGAAAATTATTTACCAATAAGCTAAATCTTTGTTACAAGTAAATTTAGCTAAATCTTTGTTACAAGTAAATTTAGCAGTTACTATGAGTTCCATCCGTTTTGTGAAACATATTTACTTACGCAATCTGTTGTGAAAAACACAATTTAAAACTATGTTGTGCAGGACATATACCATCCACATGAAATCCAATTTTCAAACAGGTCTTACAATATTATTGTAGGTTTTTCATCCTTTGAGTTCAGCAATGAATATTCTCTGTAATTCTACGGTCTTTTAGAAACTCCTATTCTTTTTTTGGGTTCAGGCAGTCTGTTAATCAAACAACTCTAAATGCAATGCAAAGTGATTGAAACTAGGGACCTCATACTTGAGTTACTTGCTTCTTAACTTCTCCTTTTGGTTATCAACCTTTCCCAATGTTTTCAATGCTCCTCCATTTGTTGAAGTTTTTATAGCATTCATCTTTTAATCTGAATCCAAATTACCTTTTATATGTCTTCACTTCACTACCACTCACTCATGGTTTGGTTGTCATTGACCTACTCTCCAAGCAATAATTTTCAACAACGCCAAAAACTCTTCCTCTGATATTAACGGAAACAAGGCACGCATTTAACTTATCGTCTTTGGCCATTGACAAAACTATAGTATCCAAGGATGGGCGAACAAGAAGATTGACATCTAACTTAATTTGGATATGAGAATTTCACGATCTTTCCGCATCCCTACTTAGAGAAGGCACTAAGTTTGTAGTAACCCTCATCAAACTACAAGATACTGTCCAGTGCAGAAGACTTGAGATACATCAAAATCCAAATAATGGCATCCCAATAACTAGCGTAAATAGAATATGCGATCTAACAAAATATACTCGCACACTAAAGTTGTGTTTGGCAAACTAGCTGATAAGCTAGTTGTTGACTAATAAGCTAGCTAGTAGCTGATAAGCTAGCTTACAAATAAATTATGTTTGACAAAAACTAGCTTATGAGTATGTAAAATGACCAAAAAAGGTATCTTGGGGTATAATAATTAATATTAGTAAGGGTATAGATGGGAAAAACTACAAAAAGCTCCTGAAACGCTACTCCAACCAGCGTTTCAATAAGCTAGCCTATAAGCTGGCTTATAGGCTAGCTTATGGTCCATCCAAACATGTACTAGCTTATCAGCTAGCTTATTTTTGCCAAACACAGCCTAAGAGAGGTCTAGCCGTGTAACTGTCCATTAGTATGACTTCATTAAAGGAAGTATAACCTCTCAAAAGTCAGAACCTTCTAGCTTTTAGTGACAACTTAGCATTTAGAACAATAGCTGAGTCTCCGGGTTTATAACCCGACAACTTACACTCAAGATGATAAATTTAGTACATACTTCCTCTAAAATAATTGAACTCTGATTGGGGTAATGCAATCCTCGAAACTATCAAAAATACCCATGATTGGAAACTTAAAATACCCAAACATGTGTATATACACAAACATTCAATAGCGGTAGGTGTGATGATGAAAATGGCACTAAGTGGTGTAGGTAGGTTATGTATACGGGTAATATAATAGGTGGTTCAGTATGCTACAAGACCAACAAAGGGTGTAGGTGGGCGTGTAGGTTGTTTATTAGATTCTATAATAGTTGGGTTATAAGAAGGAGAAGGTGGAGCCAGAAATTCTTGTGCTTTAGGGCATGAAACATGTGTGCTATCAAATATCCCATGCTAGTTTCATAGAGTATTCCAAAGGCAAGGGAAGATTGTTGGAGAAACTCAAACTAAGCAATATGGTGACCTTCTTGAACATGATAGTAACCATAATGTCCATGGTTTTTATCATAAACTTCATAAATTAATTTCAAAATGCAAGCCCCCATTTTCCCTAGATACTTGGTTTCAAATCACAAAGATGCTACAGAGTACAAACAATTTGGCATCTAGCTTAATTCCATTTGGGTGCACGACAAGGGCATGGGAGGATCAAAGATATCAAAAATTATCCTTTTGTGTTTATTTTTCATCCTATAGGTTAATCATCCTTCAGACATGATTGTCTTTATCTTTTAGTGCAATTTACGTAAGAAATATTACACTATCAAATTAAGCAACCGTTTTAAAAGAGAATACGTACTTATTTTATTTCAAAGACGCTAACCCCCCCCCCCCCCCCCCTTCCCAACACTAACAAAATTACTAAATTAATGAATAAGACAATCATGAGCAACCTTAAACACAATAAAATGGTTGAAGCGAATTTATTAGTACACACTGGCATGCTTGCACACCATTAAGCTGCTTATAATAAAACATGAGCATGGCATCTACAGTTTGAAACTATAGTAGTAACATAGTAGCGATGCACTTAGGATCATATCTTTGCATGCAGATGGGGTCTATATGGGTTAAGCACGCACGAAAATAAATATTGTGTAAGCAAACATAATAACAGTAACATATGTTGGTTACTTGGATAAGGTACTAGTGTAGTGGTTTATGCCGAATCATTCAATCTGCTAGATGCCATACATATGATTATGTAGTCGCCATCACTGATTTTCCGACTATTCATGTAACAAATGATCCTTGAAAGGGAAAAGGCATCAAAGTTTCAACAGTAAATCTCAATAAGTCCTCATCATAGAGGCCCCAGGCATAAGCCTTTTCCCAACCGCATATAAAATGTAAATAAACTACATCCATGAAGCTATTAAGATAAAAGTAGAATGATGGTTAACTAGTTGCAGAAGTAGACATAAAAACTGTGAAATACAGATAAAGCCGTCAATGATTGTAAGATGACGTGCATAAAGATTAGTTCTTGAACAACAACATGATTTAGGTTGGTAGAACTTACGCCCATTTAGGGTCGGGCGCACTGCAATCAGCACAAGTACGATTATCACTTTGCTGCAGTAGATCTTTTAATTTTCTCTTGCCTGCATAATCAACATGGGTTCCTCAATCATCATGCCAACAATTGATGCAATTGTCATAAGCCAACAGCTACGTATAAGCATTTAATTACTCATGTGCAAGACATTATATAAATATGTATTTTTTTCATATTTACAGAGGAAGTGTGATGATAGACATTGGGCTGGTCCCTGTCCACAAGAATAGAGAATATGATTATTTACTAAAATCACCCTTTGGGTGAGCTTATAAGCCATATGAGCAACTAATGACGTGTATTAATTAGCATAGGTTAAGAGCTAAAGACTAAGGTGCCTAAACATCAATTAGGTTTACTCCAGAGAGATCAACAACTAGACAACTCATGAGATATGTAAGAGACATAAAAAGATATGCAATCATGCTCATTCGTCAAGAGAAGACAAATGATAGGGTAAGCACACGGAGTGTAATGTTGCATGCGTAGACTATAAGAAAGAAGTTGGCTTTAGAAGTTAATGTAAAGACATCATTCATGTCCCAGAATCATGATGGGGGTTGACCTTGTGGCTTTTGTCATCCAAGGCTTTATTATTGGTATTGGTTTCACTGTTAAGCTCACCCACCTAGTCTGAGTCTCTGAGATCAAATGTTTCTTACTATTTTTTATGTTTTTACACTTGTCACTAGAATTTATAAACAACAAAACAAATAAGAATAGAAACAATGAGTGAGACCATTCCAATGGTGTTCAAGTTGCTTAAATCCTCTCATTGGGCGTACACCTCGAGGCGAGACGGCCCAAAATCGCACTTGAGGCGGCGCCTCTCAATCGCCACACGAGGTGTACGGCGTACGCCTTGGTTGTGTGGGGCAGTGTAAAATGATCTTACCAAGATCAACCCTACCAGTAACATTTTGATTTCGGAGCTGGATATGAAACCATGAGGTGCCTTTCCTTCAAAAGAGCTAACAATTTTGTTCCATGATCTTTACTTTTATTTTAACAACAAAGAACCTCATGTTTCTTGAGCATTGACTCTGTCATTAGCATTGAAACATTGACATCTAAGCCAATACAAATGGTATGTGGATTTCTAAACTTGGTCTCTCAAAGCAACACAACACATTATGAAACCAATCATGTATAAAGCCTCGCAACAACTTTCCAATATATTTGTTCCACAAAATTATACCAGACAACTGCTTAATCCTTGTTCAAATGAAATGATTAACGCCGTACTCTATTTATCTCTTTTCGATAGAAAAAATTCCAACTTAATATTAACATGTGAATGATATAGGCAATGCTGGATGCACAATTGAACTATAGCAGAGTATATATATGTATATGGTATATCTTATGCATATAACTATATAAGGTGATAATAGTTGCACAGAGTAAGATCATACCAGAACTCATTGGTCTGCCTGCAGGCCACAATCATCAACTACAACTTTCACTCAAAATAGACCGCTTCTTGCTGGATTAAAAATTCAAAACAAAACAACAAACAACAATGAAATTAAATAAGTTTCATAGTTCATAAACCTAAAAAACAAACAAATGCCCCATATGTCCATGCCATTCTTAAGCATTACACAATTCAATTTCAACCTTTTTCTTCATTTCATCAAATATGAAAACACGAACTCGATCAATTCGGAAAAAAACATGTTTCTAATCGTATAAAATCGAAATTGAAACGCCAAAAGAGGACGGTTTTAGGGCAAAATCATGGATGATGATGGGCGTAGATCATCGAAAGAATGTTGAATTTTGTAACCAATTATGAAAAACGCAATTGAAAATGTGATGAAGATGAATCTAATAGCATGTAAAAGATGGATGGATCCTGAAGGATAATGGTTGGTTGGAGATTTACCTGTATAATAATAGAGGTTGCATGGAGGGAGGAAGAGAGACATAAAAGGGGTGGAAGAAAGCAAGCTCATGGCGACAAGAGAACGATGAGGGTTGATTGTAAAAATGGTGTTTTTTGCATTTCATGATTTCATTAACTTTTTTATGTATATGTTACTTATTTTGTTTAAATTTGAGGAAACTACAAACTAGGTCCCTCTATTTTATTGAAAATGAGACTTTTTGTTCCTCCGGTTTAAAATTGCAAGATGGCCACTTTGATTTGCAAGAACAACCGGATTTCGTCTCTCCCGACGTTAAAATATAGTTTGTTAGCTAAGGGCGTATTCGATCTTTTAGGGTGCGTTTGGTATATAGGATAGAACAGGATAGCTTTCCAGCGTTTGGTAAGACATTATATGACTGGACATGACAAGACAGAACTGGTTAAAATGACCAATTTATATCTGGTTCAAAAATTGCATCAGTTAACCAATTGCCAGTTCAGTTTGGTGATAAAACAGAAATATCAATTACAACAAGAATCTATTAGATACAACAAAAAAATCAATAACATGCAGCAAGTAGAATCGATAAAATACAACAAGTAAAATCAATAAAATGCAGCAATAATAGATTCAATACAACAAGAAATCAATAGAATCAACAAGATTATGAGCAAATCGATTTTGGCTAGATAAGCAAACGATACAACAACAAAAACAGCAAGAAATTAAGCAATGAAAAATCATGTGATGTGAACAATTAACAAAATCATAAACAGGTTAGCAGGTAATCAATAATCTTTTTTAACAGCAACATATCAGGTAATACATTGATTTATTGAAATCGATTAGCAAATCATATGGAAACGATGTTGAGAAATTGATTTGCAAATTGATTATAGGAAATTGATTATAGGAAATTGATTAATAGTTTGATTACAAGAAATGAGACATGAGTTCGAGAAATCAATCAAACGTGAATTTGAGAGTAGCGAGAGTAAGCAAAATTGATTTTCAAAATACTCTAACCAAAATCGATTTTTAGAAATCACAGCAGAGAATAAGCAAAATGGAGGAATACATGAATCAATTTTCATAAGGCAAAACAGAAATCGCCGATGAGCAAAGAGGTCGACGTGAAAGAGAGTATTGATTCAGCTCTCCTAAGACCTGATGAAATAATGATGACTCTGACTTTACTTAGTGAATAGATACTTAGTTTATTTCATAGCTTGAGGAATTATCACTGAGTTTGTTCAGTAATCTTTCTATTTGTTCAAGTCTCAAAAAGTTGAAAGTCAGTCAGTATCAGCAATCTCACTAAGTATGTTCAGTGACCGCCTAACACTGATATTACAACTAAGTATTTCCCTAAAGACAAAGAAGTCATGCGCATAGAACCATCAGTGATGTCGAAGAAGTAGCTGATGATAGAGTCACCGTTGTTCAGGATCTGAAGACGTATTCAGTGATAACAGCCTCACTACCCCTGCATGACAATCTGAAGAAACCAAGACTCAGCGACTACTGACATCACCTGATGTTCAGCGACCTCAGACGCTGATCAGAGTCTTGCGCTCGAAGATTTAGTTTATTTGTCTTATTTCTTTATGCGCAAAGGCCTACTTGCTTTACTAGACACACGTACAAGAGAACGTTCTTTACATTGTTCCATATGTACTTATCAGCCCATAAAGCAATTTTTCGCTATAGACCCCATAATGTTTTATGTGCATGAGTGTATTTTATAGTAAATAGTACATTTGCTCCACCAAATATACAACACGTGTAAAAGTGGATCTGTCATGCATCTAATGCATGAGATATATATATATATATATATATATATATATATATATATATAGACGTTGAGTGTGATCTTCAAACACACTTCTTCTCTATCTCTATATCTAAGTCCTTCTTTCTTATTTCTCTAAGTTATTTCTCTCTGCTAAGCTTCATGTAAAACTTAAGATTGTTTAGATTAGGTTTCATACCTTTCTATTTCTGCAACAATCTGTATTATATATTCAATATTTGATTTACTACAAAGAATTAAAAAGTAAAAAATTTATGTGTAATTCAACACCCATCCGACATACCTTGTTAACTTGAAGGTCGCCATCTTGAGACCAACAGAGATGTTGACGTGAGAGAGAAGTTGAGAAAAGTTACGAGGTCGTCATACTAAGAGTTTGAAACGAGATTAGGTTTCTTTCTTATTAAGGTATTTTGGTTTGATTTCTGTTGTTCCATTGAATTCCATAAGGTAATCCAAGTACACGTGTGTCACATCCTTGTGATAGGTTATTCTAGCGTGTTCCACTTTGAGGTGCGCCAAATATGAGACAAACGTGTTATGTTATGTCATGTCCTACCCTATATTTTCTACCAAATGCACTCTTATAGTGTTAGCTCCAAACTTGTTTAGAAGAAGTATTGAAAAAATGGCTAAGTGTTTTGTTGATAGAAGCACAATAGTTCAAGTATCGACAGAGATTATCTGACAAAAGACTTCATAAGAAAACAAGACATCGACAAAAGCTTAGTGGACTCCCATAAAGGGTCTGCAACATTCGACCTCTGAAGAAATTTATACTTCAACTTTTGTACAAGGGTAAGCTAACCACGTGCATCTTACGTGGGACGGTTGCAACTAATTTCCTACAAGCGTATTTTGAAGATTTGATATTGCCATGTGTCACAATCCCATTTGTCCTAGCTTAGTTGCAACTAGTATAAATACTAGTTTTGCCCATTGTATTGTGTGTGCTTCATGAATAAATTCTCAATGACTGATTGTAATGAGTATGATTTCTGAATATTATTGAGATCTTTTCACACACTGTTAATGCGTGTTTTTGGTGTTCTTTATTATACAAGTTGAATCAAAGCAGATTCATTCTTATCATCATATATGATTGAGCATCTCTTGTTATTCACACGCTCATCTTGCTTATTTCTAATTGGTTCCGTTGTTCATGTCCATTTAAGCATTCATTGAGTGAGAGTCAGTATCTCAAACCCAAAAATGGGAACCAACATATGGTTTCTTTGTTTTGCTTAACTAAAAGAACCACACTGACAAAAATTGTAGTTTACTCGATGGGTTCATACGAGAACATATATGATGTCATGCGACTTTAACTATTTAAGAGAACATGAGAAACTTTGTTAATGTACAAAATCATATATGATATCACTCGATTTTAGTCCTTTTACCCATATCCTTATTTTTAGATCCCATATTCCATCCATCTTTCACCTATTTGGTCGGAGAATGAAAAACAACTCGATGAAAACAGCCCTGATGGTAAAATCCCATCGATTCAGAGAAGAAGAAGAGGGTTATAGGGAAATCGATTTTGCAAATAAAAAACCATATTTCAGAAAAAATGGAGTTCATCGGAGGTGGAAAATGGGTTCACTGAGAAGTCACCGATGGCCGAAATTAGTTGCAGGTGGAGAAAGATGAAAATGATGGATGGAGATGGAGGTGATATCGAAGAAACGATGATGAAAACGAAGTCACCAGTGGTCACGTATGGAACCAGACAATAGATCTGTTCAGAGAACCAAGGATGTAAACTGTTTAGGTGAAATTTTATCATCGAATGATCGAACGATTAAAATTGTAAGATATCTTCCAGGATGATATTCCTGTATTAAGATAAGGTCCTGAAGTAAAGATATGACTACCTACCAACAAAGATAAGTGATCATCGAAGTTATGCAGAAGAAGATCGTACGATATCACCATATGATCGTACGATTAAACTAACAATATACATGTTCAAGTTTGCTCTTATTGCAGGAAAGCTTATCCAAGATAACCTCGAAGCATAACCACCATCCATCGAGCTTAAATCCGACCGTTTGAGCAAGATACATTTCTCATTAAAAACTCAGACGTTACGATCGAGAATTCAGCTTCAGTTATGACCGTTGCATTTATAGCTCAATAATGAACAAACGGTTACAATCCAAGCAGCTATAAAAGAGATTCAAGATCCTACACTCGAGACAACTGATTCCAAAAGAGAACGAACTATACCAATATTATTCTTTGTATTTACGTTCAATAGCGCTTATTTCCTTATTGTAATCGTACGATACAATTGTAACATCGAGGATATCACCCCTTGTTGGTGATCAATAGTGCAACGTCGACTATCCTATTTAGTCGGCCGCAGGTTTTTTCCTCGATTCTGAGGTTTTTCCTGCGTCATCAATCTTTTTGTCAATTTACTTTTATTTATCGCACGTTTTATCGAACGAGAATTCTTTCTTTTGACGATTCTGCCTCACGACATCTTACGATAATAACTATAGTAAATTTTTACACAAACAGTTTGGCGCCCACCGTGGGGCCCGTTTTGAGAAAATCTTGTTCGATAAGGCGTCAGCTTACTAATCTATTTCTTCGAGCTTCTTTGTGAACTAAGTACAGGAATATGGCAAGCAGTTCTCAAACAACCTTGCAGCAACAATTGGCAGCAGCACAAGAACAAATCCAGTGGTTGAATGAGCAGAATTTACAAATAAATGGTGAACTGTCTAGATTGAGAGCATCGAATCCGCAAACTTCTCACATCTCAGTTTCCACTCATCAACCGAGGCCATTCTTCCCTCAAAATCAACCCCACGTTTCCCAACAACCATTTGTCCAGCCACAAATATCGCAGCCATTTGTCCAACCACAAGTATCGCAACCTTTCATCCAACCGCAAGTGTCACAAGTTAGCCTACCACCACCACCTCCAGTCAACAACTCACGTCCTATCTTCCCTCCGTTACCATCAGGTCCTTACCCCGGAGCAACCACGTTCACTTACAAACCAACCTCAAACAGGGCCTCGTCCCTTTATACCTATTCCAGAACCTATATCACACGTGCCCACCGCAGCTACCCCCATAACTCATATTCCGAACTTATCGAACGTTTCAGGAACCTCTAGTAATCCACCACCCAATGATATCGTGGATATTCGACTAAAAATGCTAGAAGAGCAAAACAAAGCAATGCTCGCATTGTTAACCAAACTTCCTAGAGCTGCCGTACCCATCGAAGTTGAACCTAAAACTGGATTCCAAGCCTCGCCATAATCGATGAGATTGCTCTCGTTGATATTCCCAAAAAATATAACATCCCAGCTTTCACACCAAAATACTCTAGAATCTCTGATCCTGTGGAACATATCGCACAATACAAGCAGCTAGTGTGGACAGTTCCTATTCCAACCCAGTTTCAAGAAATATGCATGTGCAAAGGCTTTGGATCAACACTTACTGGAGCTGCGTTGCAATGGTTAATCAATTTGAAACCCAAGAGCATCGCATCGTGGTCTGAGTTAGTAAACCAGTTTACTCGACAGTTTGCAAGCAGTCGCAAGATGGAGAAACAAACCAGGGATCTCTACTATGTCGTGCAAAAAACAGGTGAAACCATCCGTGAATATTTTAACAGGTTCAATGCAGAGATGATCGAAGTTAAGAACTGCGATGTGCGGACGGCGATCGAAGCATACAAACGTGGATTAGATACATCCTCGGAGTTATACACAGATTTAACGAAGTATCCACCAGAAAACTTCGATGATGTACGAGCTCGTACGTTAGCACACATGAGGATCGAAGATGACGCCCTTTTCCGGCGTAAACACTCGAACGATAAGAAAAATCTTGGAGCGCAGAAACATGATTTCAAACCTAAACGAGTAAACAAGATTGATAATTCCCGACGCGATCAAAATAAACGTTCGAGCCAAGGTAAAGGTAAAATAAGATATCCAGATTTGTCAACTTACCATTTTGCAGGTACAACAAAAGACTTGGTGGATTCTCTACGGAACTTAGAAGTCAACGTACGATGGCCCAAAAAACCAGAGAATCCTAACAAGGACAAAGACCAAACAAAATGGTGCGACTTCCACAGCGACCACGGACACAATACAGATGATTGTATTAGTTTGAAGAAGGAGATCGCGTACCTCAAATCGAATGGACATCTTAAAAACCTTCTAGGCGATGACTCGAAAAGACCAACATCACCCGTTCCAACGAAGGTGGTAAACTGCATTACCGGTGGATCCGAAGTGTGTGGCCTCACCTATTCTGCAGCAAAAAGGCACGCACGAGAAGGGCCTGAAGGACATCCCATTCCAAATGAATCCAGGACTGTGGAAGAAAAAGAGCTCGATGCAACGAAGATATCGTTCGATATTGAAGATGTTTCAGACGCTCATCAGAAACACCATGATGCACTGGTTATTCAGTTGACAATTGGTAATTGTCTAACCAAGAGAGTACTAATCGACGGAGGCAGCTCAGCCAATGTAATATTCGCAGAAACACTCAAGATCATGGGTATTGATCGATCCAACATCGTACGACGAACAACAACACTAATTGGATTCAATGGAGATGCAACTAGTACTCTTGGAGAGATCATACTACCAGTCTTCGCTAAAGGCATAAATAAGCAAACAAAGTTCAACGTCATCGATTGTCCTTCCGCTTATAATGCCATACTTGGAAGACCTTGGATCCACGATATGAAGGCCGTACCATCAACATATCATCAGAAGATCAAATTCCCATCTCCATGGGGCGTGCAAGAAATAGTCAGTGAAAAGAAAATCGCAAGGGAGTGCTACAAGATTACGATGAAGGCCAAACCGCACGGTATCTAGCAATTACAGAGCCAGGATGGAGTACGATCGTACGATGATCTTCAATTGGAAGAAGTCGTATTGGATCACAAACATCCTGATCGCAAGGTCTTCGTAGGTGCAACTCTAACCCCCGATATAAAAAATAGTATAATTTCTTTTTTGCAGGAACACTCGGATTGTTTTGCGTGGTCACACGAGGATATGGTGGGGATAGATCCTAACATCATATCGCACAAGTTGAACGTGGATCCTACGTTTAAACCCGTTAAGCAAAAAAGACGCAAGTTTGCACCAGAACGCAACAAGGTGATCAACGAGGAAGTGGAAAATCTACTCAAAACGGGAAAAATTCGAGAAGTAAAGTATCCAGATTGGCTCGCCAACGTGGTGGTAGTACAAAAGAAGAATGGAAAATGGCGAGTATGCATCGACTTCACGGACCTAAACAAAGCTTGTCCAAAGGATCCCTTTCCTTTGCCGCACATCGATGCGATGGTCGATGCAACAGCGGGGCACGAGTTACTAACGTTCATGGACACTTATTCCGGATATAATCAGATCCTAATGCATAAAGACGATCAAGAGAAAACTGCGTTTATGACCGATAAGGGCATATACTGTTACAAAGTAATGCCATTTGGGCTCAAGAATGCTGGATCAACGTACCAAAGGCTCGTAAACAGGATGTTCAAAGATCACCTCGGACATACGATGGAAGTATATATCGACGATATGCTCGTAAAATCAGAACGATCACAAGATCACATCCAACATCTAAAACAATCGTTCGATATACTGCGAGAATACAAGATGAAACTCAACCCAACCAAGTGCTCTTTCGGAGTGCGCGCGGGAAAGTTTCTTGGATACATGGTTACACGACGAGGGATCGAGGCGAGTCCGGAGCAGATCAAAGCAATCCTGGAAATCCAATCACCAAGGAATGTGAAAGAGGTACAAAAGCTGACTGGACGAGTAGCGGCCCTGAACCGGTTCATCTCACGATCATCCGATAAGTGTCATTTGTTCTACAACGTGCTTCGAAAGAACAAAGGCTTCGATTGGACAGAGGCACATGAAGAAGCACTACAAAGCTTAAAGAAGTACATGTCCAATCCTCCACTGTTGACGAAACCAATCGAAGGAGAAAGCTTGCAATTGTACCTTGCT
Organism: Centaurea solstitialis; assembly: GCA_030169165.1. NCBI lineage: Eukaryota > Viridiplantae > Streptophyta > Magnoliopsida > Asterales > Asteraceae > Centaurea > Centaurea solstitialis. The sequence goes on from CM058040.1 coordinate 35,262,664, forward strand.
GTAAGTAATAACGTTGTTAGCGCAGTGCTCGTACGAGAAGGTGACCAACATCAGCACCCTATCTATTATATAAGTAAGTCTTTCCTCGATGCCGAAACAAGGTACACGTCCATGGAAAAGCTCTTACTTGGCCTCGTAACCGCAGCAAAAAAGTTGAGGCATTATTTCGAATCACATCATATAATCGTTGTTACTAACTATCCTCTTAAGATCGTACTTCGTAAGCCTGAACTTACAGGACGATTAGCAAAGTGGAGTATTTATCTTAGCAGCTTCGATCTAACGTATCAACCAAGAACAGCGATAAAATCTCAGGCGTTAGCAGATTTTGTAGCAGAATTCAGTCCTGGAATCGAAGAACCATCATACGATGTAATCAGTAATGTGATGATTCACGACAACGAACCATGGATCATGCATGTTGATGGAGCTTCTAACGCACGAGGATCAGGATTGGGAGTAGTCCTGAAATCATCACATGGGGGCAATATGGTATATTCGGTACGATGTGAGTTCAAAACCACTAACAACGAAGCAGAGTATGAAGCCTTGATCGCTGGATTGGATATGGCATATAACTCAGGAGCACGATGGCTACATGTACGAAGTGATTCGCTACTAGTTGTAAACCAAATCAATGGCGAATTCCAAGCAAAGGATTCAAAGATGATATCGTACCTCAAGATTGCAAAAGATAAGATCGCACGATTCGACAAGTTCTCGATAGAACAAATCCCAAGAGATTTGAACATGCAAGCCGATGCCTTGGCTAACTTGGGATCCGCATTCAACGAACCAGCTTTAGAAAGTGTTCCGATAATACATCTCATGTCACCAACAATCGAAGAAGCTCAAATGATCGAAGAAAGCCATGATTGGTCGAATGATATATGGAACTATCTCAAAAACGACCAACTTCCTGAAGACAAATTAGAAGCCCGGAAAGTCAGACTTAAGAGCTCTCGATACACGATCTTCGATGATCAGCTGTATCGAAGGTCTACGACGGGTTTAATCTTACGATGCGTGGTGAACAGGCAGCAAATCGATCAAATCCTTCAAGAGATGCACGATGGAGAATGTGGAAACCATTCTGGGGGCAGAAGCCTTGCTAACAGAATCTCGAGGCAAGGATATTATTGGCCTACTCTTCGAGAGGACTCGATAAGGTATGTTCAAAGGTGTGATGCTTGTCAAAGACACTCAGGTACGTCACATCTACCTTCTGAACCCCTACACTCTGTCTTAATCCCATGGCCATTCATGTGATGGGGGATGGACATCGTAGGAAAATTACCACCTGCTCCAGGTCAAAAAGTATTTCTACTTGTTCTTACTGATTATTTCTCTATGGATTGAAGCCGCAGCTTTCTCACAGATTAGGGATAAGGAAGTTATCTCCTTTATCCAAACTAACATTATTTACAGGTTTGGAGTACCATCAGAAATAACGTGCGATAATGGGTCCCAATTTATAAGTGAGAGAACTCGAAAGTTCTGCTATGAACGTGAGATAAAACTCATTACATCGACCCCAAGATATCCACAATCCAACGGCTTAGCTGAATCCAGCAACAAGACCATTATTAATTCCATTCGAAAGAGGTTGAAAGCTGCAAAGGGTCGATGGGTCGAAGAATTACCATCTGTTTTATGGGCAAATCGCACAACACCTAGAACCTCAACTGGACAAACTCCCTTTTCCCTAGTATATGGATGCGAAGCAGTCCTTCCAGTCGAATCACAGGTTCCTGTTGCTCGACATCGTACGATTGAACGAAACTCGATAGACTTGTGTTACGATATCGATGCTTTGGAAGAACTAAGAGAGAAAGCCTTTCAAAAGATGGCATCGCAGAAAGCCATGGTTGAACGCTACTTCAATAAAAAGGTGAAAGTCAAGGTATTTCAAGTTGGAGATCATGTCCTGCGACGTGTCTTTCCGAATACACAAGAATCGAACGCTGGAAAACTTTCCATCAAATGGGAAGGACCTTACATCATTACCAAGATCGTGGGGAAAGGTGCCTATAAGATTTCAACCATCGAAGGTAATGAAATCCCACGTAGTTGGAATGCAACTCATCTAAAAAGGTACTACTTCTAAAACCCTTTTATTTTACTATTATTTCATCGAACGATTACTGACTTAGGCATCGGAGCGCCGTTGGTCAATCCAACGGCCACCCCTTAGCCAATTTTACTCGCAGGTAACGCACGATTATCGCAAGACATCGCATGATTATCGCATGATATCGCACGACTACCGCAGACATCGCACGATCTATGGCAAACATCGCCTGATAAAACAACATGCTCAAATCGCATAAAACTTAAAAGATGCATCAATTTTAAATCGCAAGAGCGCAAGTCAAAACGCCAGACGCATGATTAACAGAAACGTTTCTAAAATTTTTAAGTGCCTTAAACTCATGATAAACATCGTAAGCTAAAACGCACGATTAATTAAGGCCTTAAACACTAAATCAGCTAAAACGCACGGTTATCTATTTACTAAAAATACTTAGAGCAAAAATAACAAGTATTGAAACATCGCACGATTGCAAAAATAGATAATTTCATTAAAAAAGTACTTAAAGTACTCTAATTACATCGTTCAATAAATTAAACTTCAGGGGTGGCCTCTACGCCAGCACCCTCTCCTACACTAGCTCCTACGATAGAGGGAGGAACGTCTTCAACAGCCTTATCCACGATGACGGATCCAGAGGCATCTTCATTCTTATCCTCCTCCTCGATCATCGTGACTTCGGCCTCTTTGCTCTTCTCAGCACCTTCCTCCTCTTCATCAGCATCCTTGGCGTCATCAGCATCCAGGAGCTCATCAGATCCCATCGCATCGCGGAAAGCCCCCAGCTCACCCTTGGCAGCCTCGATGGTGTACGTGCCACCAATAAATTGGCGTATTACGGCTGCACGGGCCACCATCCTGGATAACACCATCTCATCTTTGAGATCTAAGATCTCAGATGATAAGGCCTTCTCGCGATCAGCCATCTCCACACGCGATGCAGCCAGTTCCTCCTCCAATTTGGCAATACGATTGTTTGCCGCTGTCAACCTTGCACGTTGTTCTGATCGAACGTGCTCAGCCTCATCCAGTTTAGCTATCAGATCGTCCACCTCAACCCGTTTGGCCTCTAGAACAGCAGCCATCTTCGATGCCTTCTCTTGAGCCTTCTTCGCCTCGTTCACCGCAGCCCTCTCGCTGGACATCTTCATCTTCATGTCTTTTTGAACGGTCTCCAGTCTTTGGTGAAGACCAAGACACGCCTGGAAAGCCTGTATAACACAAGATGATTAGAGCACGTAATTATAATATATCGTAAGATAAAAGTATCGTACGATAACTTACCATGAAAGAGTATCCAACAGCACCGGCATCGAGCTCGCCAATCCGACGAGTGTCCATGTGGGCCTTCTGCGATGGAAGCAGGTATTGTTCGATGGCAGGGAAGAGATCATCCTGGTTGATGACATCGCCACCCAGAAAGTTAGAAGGTAAAGAAATGTGGATTGACGTCTCACCCTCCTTCCCCTTTGGAGGCTTGACTGAGGCCCTTTTCTCCTTTGGCATCGTAGGAGACATCGTAGGAGGAGGAGCAGTGTGAATCGGGGTCGCATCGACCACATCATCCGCCTGTCGTACGGCTTCCTTTGATGCGATCGAAGCACCCGAAGAAGACCTTGTCTTCTTAGGCTGTGGCTCCATGCCACTTATTCCCTTCTTCTTCTCCGGAGCCCTCTTGGCCGCCGCTAAATTGGCCAACTTCTTTGCAGGTTTCTTTTGGCCTGAAATAAGCAAGAATAACGTACGTTAATATCACACGATGCAAGAAAACATAAGATAAGAAAGAGGATAAAATTATCGTATGATTTACCTTCCATCTCTTCTTCTTCTTCTTCTTCTTCTTCTCCTTCACTTAACACTTGCACTTCAAGCTCCTCGTCGCTATCCTCCCTTAGGCTTTTTCCCTTTGACCTGGCGTACGATCTTTCTTGAACTCCGTACTCCAAGAAGCGATTAACAGCCTCGGTGGATTCCTCGAAAGCAAATTCGATCTCTGCAAAAAGAAACGCACGATAAGAAAATATACGATAAAATCAAAACAAAACAAAATACATAAAACGACCTATACCTAGTGGGTTCCATTCTGGGGCTACCCATCCACCTTCCTCCAAGACCGATGAGGAACGTACGAACGCATATCGAGCCTTCCATCCTCGATCAAATGCTTGAGTACCATGTACTAACATGGCATCACCCCTACCCTTGGGATAAATCCCATACCTATCATAATCAGAAGACTTCACAGTATACGCCGTAAGAAGGTCGTCAACGGTGAAAGGATCCCTACCCCAGTTCTCGGTTACACGTTCGATAACGCTCACAACCCTCCAGAATTGGGGCATGAGTTGGCCAGGGGAGATGCTAAATCGTGTCATAAACGCACGAGCCAGTGGGCTATAAGGCCACGAAAACCCGATTTTAAAAGGATATTCGAATAATGCAAAGAAACCCGCCGGAGCATCAGCGGGTCTAACCTCACCGGGTGATTTGATTACAGCCTCCTTAGGCATCCTAGCAAGTTTCCTAAGGTGGATTAGGTCGATTTCTCCCTGGATTGTACTCCTAACCTCCATAATTTCTCTAAAGCTAAGCCGATCTAAACTCCTATGTAATCTATCGAAACGTAGCAAGTCAAAATTTCTAGGATTCTTCTCGGCCCTAACTTTCAAACGCATGAACTGAAATTGAAATAAGGGGAAGAAAGATACCTTATAGGCGAATGGGATCTAAATCTTCTCAAAGATTAGGAAGATTCGGTTGGAGAGAAATTTGAATTCGAAATTGAAAAAGATTTGGAGATAATTATGGAAGAAATCTAATCTTTATATGAAATTAGACTCCTTCCCAAGAAATTGAGGTCGAATCGAGCGTCGACACCTGTCTCTTATAACCGTTGCATTGACAGCTTGCAATTAACCAAGTTAATAACGCCGTTAACGTGAAAACCGGTTCATATTCGACAAAATTGATCATGATAAAATCGATATACTAACAATTTGATTTTGCAGATTTAAGATTCAGAAAATCCATAACTTATTTTCTAAATCTTGGGGGCAAACTGTTTAGGTGAAATTTTATCATCGAATGATCGAACGATTAAAATTGTAAGATATCTTCCAGGATGATATTCCTGTATTAAGATAAGGTCCTGAAGTAAAGATATGACTACCTACCAACAAAGATAAGTGATCATCGAAGTTATGCAGAAGAAGATCGTACGATATCACCATATGATCGTACGATTAAACTAACAATATACATGTTCAAGTTTGCTCTTATTGCAGGAAAGCTTATCCAAGATAACCTCGAAGCATAACCACCATCCATCGAGCTTAAATCCGACCGTTTGAGCAAGATACATTTCTCATTAAAAACTCAGACGTTACGATCGAGAATTCAGCTTCAGTTATGACCGTTGCATTTATAGCTCAATAATGAACAAACGGTTACAATCCAAGCAGCTATAAAAGAGATTCAAGATCCTACACTCGAGACAACTGATTCCAAAAGAGAACGAACTATACCAATATTATTCTTTGTATTTACGTTCAATAGCGCTTATTTCCTTATTGTAATTGTACGATACAATTGTAACATCGAGGATATCACCCCTTGTTGGTGATCAATAGTGCAACGTCGACTATCCTATTTAGTCGGCCGCAGGTTTTTTCCTCGATTCTGAGGTTTTTCCTGCGTCATCAATCTTTTTGTCAATTTACTTTTATTTATCGCACGTTTTATCGAACGAGAATTCTTTCTTTTGACGATTCTGCCTCACGACATCTTACGATAATAACTATAGTAAATTTTTACACAAACATAAACGAAGTCATCGCTGCTATTGTGGTTTCTTTGGCTGCTGCCATGATGCCATCGGAGATATCTAGTTGGGTGGAGAAGATGTGGTCATAAGCAGTCAGTTACGATATAAAGGGTAAAAGTGGTGATCGGTATGAGGTTGGTGACCAAAGGTGAAGGTGGAGGCTGTCGGTGGAGATGGGGTGCAATTAAGTTTAGGAGGATGAGGATGAAGTGATGATGTAAAATGTTTTATTTTATTTCATTTTATTAATACTATAATAGAGAAAGTGTAAATTACATTTTTGGTCCTTCATTTCAATAGAAATTAAAAATTAATGAAATAACCAAAATACCCCTATAAAGTAATGAATTAACGGCATTTTTTAGACGAAGTTAGTTTTAGAGATTCAATATGTTATAAAATGCAAACCACAAGGATCCAAGCCATAAACTTTTTATTTTAGGGACCTAAAGTGTTATAACCGCCAAACCGTAGGAACCAAATATGTAATTCACTCTAATTTTATTTTTTTAAACACAAAATACTTTAATAAAATGATAATGATCTATATTAACTAAAAGATACTTTAATAAAATAATTAATAAAAAAATATTTTAATAAAATAATTATATATAATAATCATTTAATATTATAATTATTAAATACTCTAATAACTGAAATACCGTTTCTTTATAATAAAATGTTCAAATCTTTTTTCCATAAAATTCACTGAAATTCAGAGATTCCATTCATTAAAAACACTAAACTAATACCAAATATGAAAATAAAATCTGATCAAAGTAACTATGCATTCTAATTTCATCATATTTCAGCAGAATTAACAAACCAAAATCCCCCCCTTTTTTTATAAGGGTTTAGGCATTGTTTGGTAAAAATAAGCTAGCTTATAAGCTAGCTTATTTTCTGTGTACATGTTTGGTAAGACCAAAAGTAGCTTATAAGCTAGCTTTTTGATAAGCTACTTTGAGTAGCTTATGAGGAGCTTTTTATGACTTTTTGCAATTATACCCCTTATTAATATTAACTATTATTAATTAAATTTATATATTAATTATTAATAAATATGAATTATTAAAAAATAATTATTATAAATAAATATTAATTTTTAATAATTAAAATTATATAATATTAAATTAAAATAATTATTTTTCTTCAAATGTTATTAATTATATTAGATATTTTTAAATATTTTTAAATATCAAAAAACAAATATAATAATTTTTAAAATGTTATATAGTTGAAACATGTTAAATACTTTAACAAAAAAATATTTATATCTAGTTCTTAATAATACATTTTTTAAACTATTAATTATTTAAGATATGTAAAGTTGATTAATTTTGTTTTTATTTTTATTATATTTAATAGTAGTTTTAATTATAAGTTAATATAGACTTTTTTCTAAAGTTTGTTTTAACAAATTCTAAATTTATAGTGTGTATATAATAATAATAATAATCAAATTTATATTATTTTAATATTATATATATATATATTATTGTTTGTATTATTTAACATATTGTATTATTGGAAATTTATTTCAATTATATTATTAAAATTTTGTTTTAATTATATTATAAAATACTTGTAATTGATTATTTATTAAAGATGTCATTTTTGGTCATTTTACATATTCATAAGCTAGTTTTTACCAAACATGACTTGTTCATAAGCTAGCTTATCTGCTACCAGCTAGCTTATCAGTCATCAGCTAGTTTGCCAAATATAGCCTTAGTGTTTAGGGTATATAGGAATATAACATTTTAACTAGATTTATAAGGCAATACTTGTTTAACGATTACAAAGCAATACTTGTTTTGAATGAGCGCATTTATTTATTAAAGAGTTAATTACATATTTGGTCCCTGTGGTTTGGTGGTTTTAACACTCTGAGTCCATTTTTAAAATAATTATGGATTTGGTACCTATGGTTTACATTTTATAACGCTTTGAGTCCATAGCTTCTAACTCCGTTAAACTTTTCTGTTAAGCATGTTTGATGAAAGGGTATTTTAGTCATTATACTTTATTAAAAACAAGTGGGACCAAATATGTAATTTTCTCTATTACATATTAAAAATAACATTTAACTTCATCTTCTTCCATCCATCATCACCCCCACCGGTGAACCACTAGCAGTAGCCACGCTACCACCACCACCCACCGCTACCACCACATCTCCGACCATCATATACCGACCCACACACCTCCGACCATCGGAAACCATAAAACTTGCAACTTTTTCCCTCTAATCTCCTCGTTTTTCAACCCAAACCACAATCTAGAACATGAATCAATTTCAATACAAAAAGATCAATCTTAAACTCAATCAATAACATTACGAAAACAACAAATTTTGTCAAATACAAATTGATTGAGTAACCTCTTTCAAATATTAAATCTCAAAATCAAGTATAGATCCCTAAATAAGAAGTCTAGATGAAACAAATATTAAGGTTTGGATATCTAAAATCAGAAAACATGAGCTTAGATCTTCAATATACAAAAATAAGGGAAGGGTTGGATGGCTAAAATCAGAAGAAAATGAACCAAATATTGTGCAATTGATATGCTCCAAATCTGATTTCTCTGTTTGGGGTGGAGAAAGCATCGACGGAGGCGGGTAGTGATAGCGGCGATGGTTTCGGAAAATATATACAGGGGATCTGTGTTGGTTGAAGGGTGTTCGTTGGTGGTGGTATCAAATCTGGAAGTGGGTAGTGGTGGTCTCAGATCTGGAATTGACTGATGGTGGTCTTGAATATGAAGGTGGCAGACGGTGGTCTTGAATCTGAATATGGCCGGTGGTGGTCGTGAATCTGAAGGTGGGTTGTGTTGTTTAGTTGATCGTAGACCTGGAAAGGCGTGGCGGTAGTCTCGGTGCTGGAAATAAATGCTTCATGTAGTATAGAAGTGGAAGATAAAGACGGAGGTAGGTGGCAACTAGTGGTGGAGGTTGGAGGAGATGAAGGTGGGTGGTGGTATAAGGTTGGGTTAAAAGTTGCAGGTGGGAGATTTAGAAGATGAAGTGGAAGTCAAATGTTTTTTGTATATTTTAATAATATAATAAAATAATTATATTTTTGGTCCTTGTTATTTTAATTGAAAATAAATTAAATGTATAATGACTAAAATGCCCTTTTAGCTTATATACTTAACAGAAAAGTTTAACAGAGTTAGAAGTTATGGACCCAAAGCGTTATAAAGTTTAAATCACGGGTACCAAATTCATAATTATTTTAAAAACGGACCCAGAGTGTTAAAACCACCAAACCACAGGGACCAAATATGTAATTAACTATTAAATGAGTTTATATTTCGGTATTACTATTTATTTTTTATTAAGATAAAAATTAAATTAAAACTTATGATTATTTATTTGTTATTCATATTAAATGACTTAGTAAAATAACATAGATCATAATTTATATTATAACATTTTATATAAATTTTATTACCCAACCAAAGGAGTGTTAGCCTATTGGTAAGGCTTGGGCACTACATAATGGTGAACCCGAGTTCAAACCCTGGGGGACGCATTCTGGAGGTACGGGGGCTTCGACCTGGGGCTGCATGCTTTAGCAATCGGGCTTTGGCCTAAAAGTTGCCGAGGATTAGTCTGGGCCCAATGTGGTCTGGGATACCTCTTACAAAAAAAAATTATTACCCATAAATTAAAATAGATGTTTGAATGTTTGATTAACTAATTTAGATATAATTATGCAATTTATGTTTATTAGGCCATCTGCATGCAATGCGGCCGGAAGGGAGCCGGTACCACCACCGGTACCGACGGTAACACCGCCGAGGTGAGTCGGTAGGTGGGCGGTGGAGCCCCTACCAGCCCGTGTACCGTTGCCACACCACCCCACCCCACCCCACCTTTTTCTCTATCTCTCTCTTCTTTCTCTTTCTTTTTTTTTTTTTGTTTTTTATTTTTTTAATAATTATTCAAAGTGGTATGGAATTAGTATGGTTAAGGATGAAATGGTTTGGTGGTGGTAAGATGGTGGTAAAGCTGATGTGGCGCTGAGGTGACAACAGGTATGAGTGGTATGAAGGGTACGGTTAAGAATGACCTTATAACTATTCATTTATCTTTTTTTTCCTTTTTTATCTTTATGTCAATTAATCAATCGTATGTTTTCCTTTGTTTAAATATGTGGTTCTTATTTCTTTTTTTTAGGTTGCGATTGCAAAAAAAACCACATCGTGAAACCACAACATAAAAAAATTAGAAGGTTTTATTATAAAATATATCTCGCTTCGTTATGTTAGGTACATATTAATATTACTTTAAATCTACACAGATACTATTTTATGTTTTACCAACTAAATCAAGTTATTTATAGACGTTTCAATCCATTTAAAGGGTAAGCACACTTCTATCATTTAGGCTAAGTTTAGCAAACTAGTTGATAAGCAAGCTAGCTTATAAACAAATTATGTTTGGCAAAAACTAATTTATAAGTATGTAAAATGACAAAAAATGACATTTTTTAATTTAATAATTAATATTAATAAAAGTATAATTGGAAAATGCTACAAAAAGCTTTTAAAAGGCCACTTAAAGTCGTTTCAAGAAGTTAGTTTATGTCTTTTTGATAAACTAGTTTATAAGTTAGCTTATTTTTGCCAAACACAATCTTAGATCAATGGAAGTGATAATGCAAACCACCGTGACGTAAGTATGAGGATGCACTTCCACTTCCACAACATTGTTTTAGGAAAGAGAAAAGGAACATTAGAAGTAATCCCACTAAAGTAATTTTTTAGAAGTAATCCCACTAAAGTAATTTTTCATTTCATCAAAATAGAAGGCGGGTACAATTTGGAAAATCCACTATTTCAATTCTCATGATTAACACATCATATCAATACATTTTCATTTTGAACTATTTAGTTATAGTCATTTGGTTATACATTTAACTTTTAACTATTTAGTTAATTTTGAACTATGGAATTGTCAAAGACGAATGAAAGAAAAAAGTTAATTAAACAATTTTCAATGGGATTTATACTAGGTTTTTATTGATGTTATCGAATTCCTTCTAACCTTTTTTTTTAGAAGAGGTATCCCAAACCATATTGGGCCCAGACTAATCATTGGCAATTTTTGGGCCGAATCCCAATTGCTAAAGCATGCAGTCCGGGATCGAAGCCCCATGTACCTCCAGAATACGTCCCCCATTGCTCAAACTCGGGTTCACCACTATGTAGTGCCCAAGCCTTACCACTAGGCTAACACTCCTTTGGTAATTCCTTCTAACTTTGATATAATTTTAATTCAATTTATTGCAGGAGTAATGTACATATACAATTTAATGTTAATTTTGTCATTTTGAAATTTGATGATTATGAGAAAAATCAAACTTTTAAGTTTACGAATGATATTATTAAGTGGGTGTTTGGGATTGTTTATTCAATCTTCTTATTTGCTTATTGTTGATTGGAGTAGTAAATAAATAATTCCGAATGTTTAGATAAAAGGGTTTATCATGGTGCCAACCAGCACATAAAGAGTTTTTAAAAAAGTTAAAAGGTTTTAACTTTTTAACCAACAATAAGAAGATAAGCATTAGATGTTTTAAAAATGAGTATAAATCAATATCATTTAAAGAATTAAGTATAACAGAATGTATCCATGTTGTCACATTTTCCTATTTTGTGTATTAGAATTAAAATTTTATCATTTAATGTATCAAAGTCTTAAAACCTATCAAATAATGAACTCATTTACCTCATCGAGTAGTCGGTAAAGGAATGCATACAATAATAAAATGTAACAAATTGGATACAACCCATTTTTAAACAATCAATTATATTATTGATGAAAGGTATTAATAAATTGATGACGTTCAACCAATTTTTAAATAATCCATTCCAAATATTGGTCAATGACCAAAATGGTTTCTTTTTATTTTAAATTTTTCTAAAACTAAAAGTACTTTAACAAAACAATTATTTAATGTATAAAATACACAACCAAATATAGCCATAAACTTAACAACGTTACTAAAAAAGTTCTATGACCATGCCTTTGTTTTACTCGCAAAATTAATCAACATTTGCATGATTTTCTTCTATATCATCACATGTAAAAAGAACTTGTCCAAAGAACAAGTTATGAGCATGTCTTCATTTTTCTCTTGGGGATCTAGCAATTCGAAACAAGTGAAGTGAGACTAGTGGACTTGTCAGATGGGAATAAGTCCTATAATTCTATTAATCCAAGTTAAAATACGTTGTGTATTTTTATGCAAAGTCGTCAATAGTTCCTTTATCGATCAATCGGTTTCACAAAATGCTATACATTGAGCGTGTATGATGCATAGAATTTTAAAACTAAAGTGATGAGCATGCATGATGCATAGAACTTTGAAACCTCATGTTTTTATTTGTAAGAGCAAGGGGACAACATGGTTGAAACGATGGAACCGAAACCGCAAGTTTATACACATTCTATTTTTGAGTGGAAAAAAAGGAAATCATAACTCCTAAATCAGTAATGACTTGTATTAGAGCATATAATTAATAAAACAGTTGATGTATTAGGCTACCCACACCCAACCCTCTCAACCCACTCATTTTTTTAATGCCACATCAGCTTTTTCCCAACCCTCTCTTTACCCTCCCATAACCCTCTACAACACACACCCAACCCTCCCAACCCTCTCACACACAACACACACACACACCCCTCTCACTTTTTGTTCGGGTTCTACAAGCCGCCAAGGCTGCAAGCCGCTGGCTTCTTTCAGGCGCGCACCCAACCCACTCGAACCCGCTGGGCCCGGCGGGTATAGCCGCTGCCAACCGCCGAGTTGGGTGCGGACAGCCTTACATATAGATTATAAAAACAAATATCACAATTCACATATATATAGGCAGTAAACAAAGATAAGATTTCAAGATTAAAAAAAAAAGAAAAAAAGAAGAAGGAAAAGATACGAAATGATTGTGGAAGGTAGCACATCCATCAATCAATTTAGTAATCGATCATCATTTGTACACATAGACCAAAATCTGGAAAACTATTTTTTCCAGCTTCAACACTACTACTACTACTACTACTACTACTTCACTTGATGACGTACCACCTATTTTCTTATCTATAGAGGAGAGTAGAGAAGAAAAGAGAAAAGAAAAGGTCGACCCCACCACCCAACCCTAACCATGACCAGGTGCCCAACTCCACCTCTTCCATACCCTAACCCTAACCCTAACCCTACACACACCTACTACACACATTACACACATACTGCCATACTCTAATCGACTGTAACTACTACTGAACACTGCCAATGGTGTGCATCTTCATCGAAGACGACGGCGGAGAACAACCATCTCGCGGCGGATCGAACCACACCGGCAGGTACTCCGACGAAGGACTCCGGAGCTGCATTCTTTCAAAGTTCTTCACAAGTGCCTCCTTCCCCTATATTATATATATATAGATATATAAAATCTTTATATATATATATATATACCTATATATATAAAGAAAAAATCAAGAAAATTGATCAAGAAAGTACCTGGATTTTGGCGCGAGTAACATCGGCAATCTTTTTACTCTGGAAGAGATCCCAGTGTTTCCCTTTGATGGATTTATGGAACCTCCACGCTGCATCCGAGCTTGTGAAGTTTACAAACGCATACCCAGCATTCAAACGATGCCTGCATTTATATATATATATTTATTTATGCTTCCTTTCATCATCAATCATATATGTTTATATATATATAATACTTGTAAAAGCAGATTAACGATACATACTTGAAATCAACAGGAAGGTATAGGAAATCAAAAGACGATGGAATTGCGTTTTTGTTGTTTTCATTCTCATTCTCATTCTTGCAATGATTCTCCAAGAACTCCACCAACAATTTCCTACTGTTTCAATTATTTATCACATACAAAAACATCACAAAAGATATATTACATATAATATATAAACCAGTAAATGAATAGAGATAAAGGGATTATATATATATATATATGTATGTATTGCTTACGTGTAGTTATTTGGTATGTTTCTGATCATTACAGAAGTGGAATTTTGATCGGGATCCAAAGGCATAATTTCTCGTTGAACTCCTCTTCTTCTCCACAAGGGTTGTCCACCACCGCCATTGCCACCATTCCCACGGCCAACCGCCGGAGCTCTGGCGGGTCTCCGGCCAGACCTACCTCCGCGAATTCTTGGCCCAGTAGGCACTGGGGTAAGCGAAGAATAGCGTAGAGAACAAGCCTTGGGTGGTGGTAGGGTTTGGTCGGTGGTCGGTGGCAGGTGGCGGAAACTGGAAGGGTAAAAGGGTGGTGCATTTGGATTCAATCTAGGTGTAGGTGTATGTGTACTATCTTCCATGAATATTTTTTTTTTGTGTGGTTAAGTTGTTTGATTTTCTAGCAAAGAAAATGTATGAAAAATGTCTGAAAATGAAGAAAGGGAGGAGATGAAGAGAAAGGTGATGATGATGATGATGGTGGTGGCGCGTGAGGGAGGATAGAATAGAAGTGAAGAGGCGGTAATGATGGTGATTTTAAATGTGTAGTGTATCAATACAAGTGAAGAGGCATTATTTGACGTTTCCCCTCAAATCCCTCTTTCTTTTTTAGATAATCATAATCAAACCCATCAAATATAATTAAATACACCAAAGTGGGGTTTGGTTTGCAGAATGCTTTTGGATGAAATGGAATCTGTCAAAGGAATTGACTTTGAAGGAATTAGAATGGAATGTTGTCAGGTTTGACCACCTGTTTGGTTGGCAGAATTAGAATGGAATCTGTTAAAGGAAATGGTTAAGAGTTTCGTTATATAGACGTTTTCTTATCTTTGATCCACTTACAAAGTATACCTTTGTACATTCACATAATTTTACTCATTTTTTTCTCATAAAGGTATATAATTCCCTTTTAATTAATTAGGCATGAGAATATTTGTAGTTATAGTTTTTTTGACAAAATATTTGTAGTTTTAGTTAACGTATATTATATAGAGTTAATTAAACTAGTGGTTCTTTAAAGTATATGGAAATTTCAAGTTCAGTCTTTTAATTTTTCTGTTGTATATATGATCTTTTAAAGAAAAATAGTCGCAACCATAGTCTTTTCATTCTAACGTCCGTCCATTACTAACGCAATATGAGGGGAACATCCGTATTTTTAGTTTTAAAGGACCAATAATGTAATTTTTATATTTTTTGCTTTTTTTCTTTTATTAACAGTTGCATTTTACTCTGATTGAAGTAGATCCCCTCTATCTATTTAGTCTCAAAACAGATGTGTGCTTCGTCATTGTGCATTTCCTTGGCCAACACGAAACAGATCCCTCTATCTTTTTACTCTGATTAAAGCAAATCCCTCTATCTTTATTAACAATTGCATTTTGCAACTTCTTTATCCTCATAGATCTGCTTAAGTACACCAAAATGTATCCAAGTTGTCATCTTTTATCATTGTATGTACTCAACTTAAAAAAAACAACATTTTTGCATGTTCATTACATTAAATGGTAAATTTTTAAGTACATTAAATGAATACATGGAATGACAGTTCAGTACATAGAATGACAATTTTAGTAAGTTCAGTACATACAACAATAAGATTTTAAGTTGAGTACATACAACGATAAAATGTGATAACTTGGATACATTTTGGTGTACTTAACCCAAATTTTACTAACAATTCCATTTTTTTTGCACAGATTATATATAAAAAAATCTAAACAAAAAACCCCTAAAAAGATAGAGGGATGGAGGTGACCAACGATGGGGGAGGGTGTTTGCCAGATACAGGGGTAACTGACGATGGGGGTTCGTCGGACTTAGGGACGGGGGCGGGGTCCGTTGAAGAGGCAACATGCAGGGAGGGGTTCACTATTATTTTGTGATGGTGGTTACCATGGCGGTGAGAGGAGAAACCAATGGTGGTTACTGTTCTTTTACATCACTTTTCTTTCGTCGTCACCACCACCACCACCTGCCACTCACCCTTCTGTTACCACCAATACCACAAACCCTCACCAAAGCCATCGTCATCGCCACTAATGAGTCCAACGGGTCGAGAGCAAGATCTGTGTCTTGAAAAATATATCAAAATAGCAAGTTTAGTCCTTTAATAGGGGATTGTTATTCCCACCCCTTTCACTCACATAACAATACTGAGTCTCACCTTTGGATCCCATATATGCACTCATACCACCAACTTTCACCCCTTAATAAGAGGGTGGAGATAGAATTCATCCTTTAATAAAGTATAAACTAAATTAATTAAATAGTTACAAGATGTGAAATATAATCAATATATAAAATAATATAAATATTGAATTTTGTGAGTACAAAAATAAATAGATATATACAGTGTATGTTAGCAATGAGAAAAGCAATAGGAAGAGATATAAAGTTGTAGGGAATATATATAATAATACTCTTTAATTATTATAATTTTAATTATAGTATGCTTTTTAATTATAATAAGTAAATCTTAACTAATATAGCTTTTGTTAGAGTAAGTTACATATTTGGTTCATGTCATTTACATCATAATTCACTATTGGTCCATAAATAGACTTCTCAAGTTTGCACACTCTGTTAGGATGCTTGATATCTACAAAACCTTCCGGTTATGTCATGTACACATCCTCCGTATAATAAGATACTTGGATATTTAACATCCTACGAACTTAATTTTATTGTAATGCACCCAAGATTGTAATCTAAAATAAAAAATCTCATCAAACAAAAACGAAAACACCTTGACAAAAGGAAACCATTTAAATGACATTTTCGAAGCGCAGAGGCCTAGTTTAGTCGGAAAAGTATAATTCATCATACATGAAGTTTAAACATCAATCCAAAATGGCCATGTATGGTACATCATCTACAACTCTACATGCCATCCGATTCATGTAAATATTACAAGACATAAATACACAATAACACAAGTTATAAGAACACTTATGACGTATTGAGGTAAGGGTTTATTGGATAAAAGTTATCCCGCTCATTTACCTTACCAGATAAAAGAAAGATTGTTGGGTAAATGCGCCATCAAGATGACCAGGTCAATAAATGCCGAGACAATAAGATTCACCACTGTCACTATTCGGGAAAGCTTCTTGGTCAGAAAAATGGTACTGTAAGATTGCTGGTAAATACCATCATCTTAGACGGGGTAAGCAACTAAGCACAGTAAATGTGTAGATACCCAGTAAGTGTTTAGCAACCAACTCCTGATCAGCTTCAAAAGATCGACTATTAATCATTTGGTGAACCGCCAGACTCTAACGTACCCATCAGCATGCACGGTGACAACCTTCTGCATCCCAACGGCTAAGCAATTGATGGATGGTCTCGAAGTTCTAGGCATTAAATCAATACGTGCATCTTCCGAAACCCGTATTCCTTTTTTCCTTGTAACGGTCATATGATGACTTTGTGAACGATACAATTTTCTGCTACTTTCGTCCATTATGCAACCCGACAAGATGTCACCAGTTTGCTGGTCCACAAGGCGCAGCACACCATCTAGTCCTCCCATGGCTAATATCGAGATGTCATCCCGCATGTGTTGTATTGAGGATAGGACATTTGGACTCACTCGCACCTCCCATAACCGCCTCATCATCCTGAAGGATCACCAGAGAGAAATATATATGGTCAGAACCTGCGCTATAGTATTCTAGTGATCAGATCTTCTCAAATAAAACTTTAGAGCATCTCCAAAAGAAGAAAATAGAGATTTTTAGCCTAAATTATGCTCCAAAAACTTCCCCAAAACTTTTTCCAAATTGGAGAAAGTAGGAGAGAGAAGGGGTTTTTCTCCAAATATTTCACAACGGCTTTATACCCCCAGTGCATTTTTCTTGCTATAAGTATATGATAATACGAAAGGCGGAAAGGATAAGAGCAAAAAATAAATTCTATGGTTTATCTCTCTACATTGTAGCTTGTTCACGTCAAACAAAGATCGTTTCCTCTTCTTCTGGAAAGGCAGGTGCAAGTGCATTCATGCTTCGAAAAATTTGCAGTCTCTACAAAATTAAAAGAAGATGAATGTACAACTTGTAACCATCAAGATTCTGACAAGTCTGGATGACCAAGGCATTGTTTAGTAAAAATAAGCTAGCTTATAAGCTATATTATAAGTCAGCTGCATGTTTTGATGGACCATAAGCTAGCTTTTTGAAAAGCTACTCTCACTAGTGTTTTGGTGGCTTATCGGACTTATGAGACTTTTTATTTATTTTTTATTCCAAATATACCCTTCTACTTTTTACATTATCGATTTTTAAACATGTCTTTTTGTGTCATTTTACAATCATAAGCTAGCTTTTGTCAAATGCATCTTATTTATCAGCTAGCTTATCAGTCATCAGCTACCTTATCAGTCATAAGCTAGCTTGTCAGCTAGTTTGCCAAACATAGCCCAAGTATGGATTCATGGGCAACTATTGGCAGGTAATTATTAATTACTACCCAAATATTCTCTGGATAAGTTGTTGTAATTAGACGAGATCAATTTTGTATTTTAGGGGGCGTTTACCGATTTTTAATGGGTAAGAGATTCACATTCAACTACCTTATACTTTTCAGGAACTCTGAGGGATGCCGGTTGGGAGTGAGAAGGAGCACGATGGGTTGTACTGCATGCAGATAAAGGTTTACGATTGCAAGATTGTTTCTTTGTCCACCATAATTTTAAAATATCTTGAAATTTATTTTTGATTATATTTATATTTTTCTCCTGCCTCCTCTGTTGTCAGTTCTAAGTTCGGAGTTTGTATTTGGAATGTAAATATATATAGGAAAACTATCTCAGAATTTTAAAAATATTCCCTTTCCTGATATCCAATAAACCAAACCTTATTCAGTTTGGTTATCAGTTAGTTTGAAGAATGTTGAAAATCAAATAAACCAAAGCCCGAATAAACCGAGCAAATAATGCCCCTATAATGTTCTAACTGATTATCAAACTGCAGGTATCTTCACCAAATGACAGTTCAAAAACAAATTTGAATTCTTTATTAGCAAGTAGGAAATGATCAAGATTAATGATCCATCTTGCAGGGGAGTGTTGATATATAACTATAACCAAAATATTCTCTAAATAAGTTGTATTTACTATATCAGTATCTTCTATTTTAGTTTAGTCTTACCTGTAATAAATGTTCTCCTTATTTGGAGGGATTCTCCTAAAATAGCCTTCAACAGTTCAACTGCCTATATAAATAGGTTGTATCCTATAGGTTCTTCTATTATCAAATAAGTAAGAACTCTTCTTATTTCACTCACATTTCTCCTAATTTCACTCGACACCAAAATTCTCATGTCACCAATTAGCGCATCTGAAAACATGTTGCTTGTGTCCATTTTCTAAAATTCTTGAGAGACATTCACTTATTCTGTTATCCTTGAACACCAAAGAAATTATTGTGCGCTTCTATCAGTGTGAACTTTTCAGCCTAGGAATCAGGGAGTAAAATCCATGTCTCCCTAAATGGCCAAAATACATTTCCAACATTCTTAACATTTGGCATCCCCTTGCCGTATAGAACGATCGAGTGTCATTCAAGTACGTTGTTGAATATCTTCATGGTGGTCTTGGTTTTGCTTAAGAAGATGAGAACAATGTGTTTTACAGGAACTTAGAACCGCCTCAACCCATTCTTTCCTTCAGAAATGCACGACTTCTAAAATGCTGATCTGGATAATACCAGCTGCATGGTTCATCTTCAACCCCATATCTAAGTGATGTAGCCAGTTTCCAGTATACACTGTAATTCTTGTTTAACTAGCAGAAGAACATGTACTTATTATATCCATCTTGAAGTTTGTCTAGTTAAATAGTGCATTCATACATTCGATCCTTGCTTTCTTGAAACTATTGCATATATACATACATATATATAGATGTGTGTGCAGCTGTTTTAGAAATTTCCCCAAACGTTTCTCTTACTAATGGTATCGTATTGTCGTATTGAGGCAATACATCAGTGACCATACCTTAGGTCCCAAGAAGATGCACGCCCAGATCTTGATCCAGCAAATAATATATGTGAACGTGAGCTGTAACACAACGTGCTCAAATCTGTTACAAAATACAAATTATATACATCAAAGATGCTTTAGGGCTACAGGAATAAACAATGCCACAATCTTTCTCTAAGTAGAATTCACAATACTCTAAAATGCAAAGTTGTGTCAGGAGGTTACTACTTCCATTTACCAGGATCATCAGTTTAACATGGAAAGATAATCAAAGCAAGAAAGCAAAGATGTATGACAGTAAATAACACCCCTCAAATTAACTAAAAATCTTATTGATCAACCACATAGAACAAAAATGCAATTATTATGGGATAAATATGATGAAATATCTACAAATGTGCATTACAGACGAAACATACGACAACCAACCTGCAGAATCATTGGTTTTAAGTCTTGCTACTTGCTGATCAGATGAAAGATCTGATAAAGATATACGACCAAAAGAGGAACCACCAATAAGCAACTGGTCATCACTGAAAGATAAGCACGTAATAGGTCCATCATGCATCCTGCAATATGTCATCACAAAGAACTTCAAATTTTTGTATCATCAAAACATTCACCGACCCAACTGTTCCAAGTGAAAGCCCATGTCAACAATCCTTCCTTAATGACAACATGTAATTGTTCAAATTGGTGTAACTTATTCGGGAGAATTGATAAAAGAACATCCACCAGGGTATCCATGTAGGCTTCTCAATAGCATCAACCAATTGAGAGAAATGTATATGTATTCATAAACGTATTGATAGATTTTAATATTCCATCTCTTTTGGACTCATCTCTCATTTGGTCGTTATCACATTTTTTGTAAATACCTACCCTTGTTGACAACAGCATGTGCCAGGAAACTAAATCCAAATGGTACACTGAATTGTCAAAGGCTTAGTTGGTCACAAGGAAAAATACTTCCTTCCCTGTCTTTATAAAAGATAACTGATGCAATAATGAGAGGCCTCTTAAGTGGTGAGAGCCAGGAGAAAACTTGAAATCCAATGACTAAGATGACTTTAGCATGTCTCTTTAATACCTCGCAATTTATATTTACCCCTCACCTTCTTGCCAACTTCACATAGAACACATTCCTCAGTGAGGTTTGTCAAGAGGTTTATATAAAGCAACCATATGGGTTCTCTATCCAAGATGAGGCATCCCTACTACTACAAAGATTTATTTTTATGATTTGAAGCGACCTCAATAGGTTTCATTCTCACATGCAAGTCACACATTAAAGAACTTCGAGATGACACAATAAAAGAGTTATAATGGGATTCTTTTTTATGACAAAGATACCACTTTGAATGACAAGGAGAACATTGCCACCAGAGAACATTTTTATCACTTTGGATGATAAAAAGGTTAGTGTTGCGCTAAAGTTCTACACTCAGAAATCTTTTAGGGAAAAGAGCTTCAGATTTTGAAATACTTCTATGCTTTCTATAGACATTTTACTAGTCTGGTGGGATTTGTTTTTGCGAACAAGTCAGAATACCAATCCTACAGACTGTCACGCATGTTCAAGAACTACATTCTTCAAAGTCGCTTCAGCAAGTTGAAGTGGGTGACGATTATGAGCATGGAAAAGTAAAGCCTCATGCCTCCAGCAAGGCAGCAACTACAAACTTAGGTCGGTGTATACATGAGATCAGCTATTTGAGAAAGCCATTTTGAGGATCATATATGATACCCATGGTGACGAGTCGGAAAGGTTTGATATATATGACTCAACTCAAGGAGTGTCTGACAAGGCACTCGTGTCTTCATTAGTCTCATTTTTCTATACTTTCCATGGATATTTTACTAGTCTTGACCTGTAGATCCCTATCGTATTTTATACTTCACCTTAATTTAATGAAACAGCACATCTTTCGGAAACACCTTTCTGTAGTTTCTAATATCAAGTTCAATCTAATTGGTTTTCAGCTGAAAATCAAAAACGAGCAAGCTTCACAAATACAGAATAAAACAAGTAGATGAAAATATTGCAATGACATCACAGTATCTTGAGCAGATCAATATATTTCTACCAAATAAAAATCTCAAGAACTATCATAACTTCAAGAGTAGAAGAATGTCATGTCGTCATTATGTAACATTGTTGGAAATTAGAGGAAGAATCAAGCACAAACCATGGCTAACTGATCTCTCAATAACACAAGACACTGATGTTTGCTAGTTGCAAGCAATGGTCACAGGTGGTATGAGATATGGTAGTTGAAGCTGACAAATGAACTCAATTCAATGCATAGGACACAATTTGACACATGCAGTGGTTAGGTGGTGGCCACAACCTACCAGGGGGCTAGCATCTTGGAAATCAAAATCTTAGGTGTTAAACATGTAAGGTCAAAACATGCATTGATCACCGAATATGTAGAGTAAACCAAAAAGGCTAGAACAAACAAATAACTAAGACCTTAATCTCCTAACATAACACGATATAATGCAGCTATAAGAGAATATAATAGTCAAGAAGATTCTTACGCAGTACATACTTTATGATTGTAGACCATTTCCTGCCATACATGTCAAATACACGAGCTCTGCCATCCTCGCATCCAACAACAGCCTCTGGATCTACATAGCTGCAATCAAATGAGAGGATATGCTCTCTTAGATAAGCATATACAGAAGGATTTTCTTAAAATAACATGCAATTGAACAAATAGATATCTGAAACTGAAATGAAGATAAATGTAATTGACAAACTATCCTTCATTATTCAAAGAAGACTTTGAATTCACGAGATATCTTTGCGTAGCTAGAATAACTCGATTGGGGTTTTCCATTCTAATTAGTTGCACCAAAGGGATGAGAAAACAGCTTACCACATGCAAGCACCTCTAGGAAATTGACCACCTTGTGAGGAAAATATGTTTTTCCTCTCATTGCGCCTCCATAAACATATGTTACTTCCTACTAACCCAACAACCTACAAAGACACACCCAAAAGTTCATCAAGGTTAAAAAGCATGTAGACGATCTTAAAAAAGTATTGTGCCTAGTACTGTATGAAAAGTTGTTAGCTGATAAAGTAGAGAATACTAAGTATTAGAATAAGAAAAGAATATTCTAAACTTGAAGCCAGAAAATTGTCCTAATCCATAACCCATGGTGAACAGGAGGGCATAAAAGACTTTTAAGAAGAGAAGCATGATTAGCACTCCATGTGTAATTTCATCCTAGGTTCTCAACATGCAGTGAAGGTATAGTAGTTACAAACAAGATAACAGTTATTAACAAAAACTGCCGAGGATTATAGATATGAATCTCTAGTTTATTCCAACTTACTATGAGCAGAGCCTATCTTGAAGTTAGAAACACCATACCATCTTTCTTTCGCACCAACCCCACCACACCCCAACCCCATCCAAACAAAAGTGAACAGGATATATTTGGTTGCCCTCTAGTTTAAAGAAGAGACTAACAGGTTGTTGGAAGAATGTTTCAGAAGCTTCAAATACATGGGAGTAGAGTCATTGAGCATAGAAGAAAATATAGGTTAAATATCAATGGAGTTTGGATGATAATATCAACATCTGATGGACTGCAAGTATAAACAAGGTACAAATAGATTTAGATGACATTCTAAGGTGGCGTTTGTTTTTTAAGAGGTGCTGAAGTCTGATTTCACTTCTGATTTTTTAAGTGGTGGTGCTGAAGTCTGAAATTTGAATCTAAAAGACTGTTTATTTAAGAGGTGCTGAAGTCTGAAGTCTGATTTCACTTCTGATTGTCGTAAATTGTAATCCAACAAAAACTTTTTTTTCTTGAAAACACATCAAATAGCAACACATCAATGAAACTTATTCAAAGTTGATACATCCAAAATGTTCTCATTTATACGCTTTATTGAGAAAATGCACATTGCATTGCACATGTTCTCATTTATACGCTTTATTGAGAAAAGAACAAAATGTGATCGAATGCGACTGTTAATTTAAATTCCTTTGCTGAAAAATCCTCATACGTAGACTATTCCAATAATGAATCTCTACTTTTGGCTGCAACTGTTATGTGTGTCACACTCCTGTTTATCAGCAAATTTAGTTTTGCATTTAGGGCAGTGAAAAAGGCTCAAATGCAACATGGATACCTTGGTACATCTAGATACACTGATCATTAGCTTGCTCCCTCTCTAGTTCCCTAGTTCAATTTTCTCAATGGCCGACCTTAGAGTAATTCCCTCATCTCACTTAAATTATTACAATAAATGCTATAGAGGTCAAGAAGCTCTACATGTGAAAACTTTATAATTAAGGCCTTGTAGTCTGATTTTGTAGAAATGCATGTATGACAATGTGGGTAAGAATCTTACATTATGGATAAGAACCTTCCCATTGACAAACAAAAATTTTAATTGCACAGATTATCAAAGGGAGACAATTAATGTTGAGTTGCCACACATCTGATTCAATGCTTGGTCTGAAACCTGTGAATTTTGTATCAATGACCATGGGTCATTTGCTTTTTTATCTCAAGCTCCACATAGATGATGTGGCTTGGTGAAGATATAGATCTTGCTAAGGTGATCCAATTGCTCGAATAAAACCGCTATACATTTATCCAAAGGTCCACTTGGGCAACAGGATGTAATGAAATGTTTTGAATTTGACAATTCTAACCATTACAAATTCACAAACTCCCTAATAAATATAGAAAAATGGCTTCTAATACATTTAAACGAAGCAAGAGAAAGCAAAGTTACAGAAAGATTTATCATATCTAAATAAGAACTAAAGAGCATACACCTTAATCTCAAATTCGAAAGTAACTAACAGGAAATTACCTTGCTCTCGTCAAAATTGAAGTCGATTAGAGATCCGGAATGTGGAAGATCATACTCAGCCAGACATTTGTAGCTTTCTACAGACCACAGACGCATCACCTAGCAAAGTTGAAAGACCATGAAGTTCAATAAAAGGAATACAGAGTGCAATCTAATGTATCATAAAAATGAATAAATTTATATAGGAAATAGAACATGAGAAAAGGGGGCAGTCCAAAAGGATGTAACCATGAGCATTTTTGCATGCACCAAAACAAACTCTACCACTAATTAAGAAGATATTTCAATTAAAAGAAGAGAGTCAAAATAGCTATCTAGGAAGCTAACCTACAACATACAACATATTACATACCTACCATCAAATACGAGTTACATACTCCAGCCTTGATGAAGCAAACATTAAGTTTGTTGGAGATAAAATCATAAAATATAATTGGATGAATAAAATTACTGGATAAAAGAACTCATTCTTATTTCTAAACAAAAGTGGCTATAAATAGCCTTTCAAGCTATACTCTAAAAATAACAAACAAACAAACGTGGACCATAAAAGAAGCAATAAAAACTACCTAACTAGTTAATTCTTCCTAAAGAAATGGACATGGATTGACCCACTTCTCATAACCAACGTATACTTAAGAATCAGTCAACACACATCCTTATTTAACTTGTGCATAAAGAAAACAATGGACCCAAATGACCCATTTGAACTACCGAACCGCTGATCCGTATCCGTGACCCGGTAAATAAACTATTAACCCAATAAAGTTTAGCATATTATTTCTCTTTCTGAATAATTACAAGAGAATCTCATTTCGGTGACTCTTCCAATAGTGTATATACATGTACCAAAGAACTTGACATCTTAACAAGAGTAGAGATTGCATACAAAATTTCTACTAATAGCACCAGCAAGCATAAAATGACTTGTAATCCACTTACTACATTTCATGTAAAAACATTCTCTAGCACATAAAGTTAATTATGATGGCAGTGTCGGGTCCTCCTCTTGTCTCCAAGATTGAAGACGAGGCAGTCTATCACACTCAATTTCATGACCACACATGTATGCATTAGATGGAATCACATTACAGTCCTAGAATTTAGGTAACTAACATCACTTATATGCTCACAAGCAGAATATCTTTATCAAGAAAAAGGTTACTTCTTTTTATTTACTTCCGTATGAATTTGAACAAGAAAAACCTAGACTGCAAGTCATGGATGATGCAGATGACGCCCAATTTTTGTGCAAAAGATTTACTCTACCTTGTTGTTTCCACCAGTGAGGACTAGTCCCATCTTCATTTTGCACTTGTCAATCCTAGGAAGAAAGAAATTGTAAAGAAAATTAATAAACCTAAGCCTGCAGAATGAAAAATAAAAACAAAAACAAATGAAAAAACCGTACAAATACATTCAAACATGCACAAATTCACTCTGCAAAATTAAAATATATTTGTTAATAAACTAGATTAAATTGAAGATCCCTCAATGTTACCTTTTTTAAGAGTACCATAAATTGCATGAAAACCGCCTTAAAAATTAAAATGCAGTCTAAAGGACACCAAACCGAGAAATTAAAACAATGACCTCATGAAACCATTAAAGCTATAGTTCATATATCTACACATAAAAAAGAGATTCTTCTGGAACCAATAAAGACAGTCCAGAAAATCCACTGTCGTGCAATACAATCCATTAACTTAATGATCCATATATCAATAACACCCTTTATTATCTCATAGGCTGTAATGCCGTTCAATATATATATATATTATATATATATAGGGGTGGTTCAAATGTGAATCACTTTGGTTGTGAGTAACCGACAGTGATACTAAGCCAGTAAGTCCATCGGATACTAGGCCATTCATAGGACATTGTTAAAGACCACTCAAAGCAGTGGGCCTAGTTCCTGTCCTCTCTGTCTACTTAAACCAGTGGTCACATTTGAACTTCTCTATATATATATATACTATTATATCTACTGTAAGTGTGTTTTCCTTATAAATGATTACACGTGGTTAGGTATATAAGATATCTTAGTTTAGTATTTCCTTTTTTATGGTTTAATTTTGGCCTATAGCTCATTCATTATGTACTTTGTAGTCTCTTTCTCTCAATAATGAAGTGCTTTTTTTGGGTCCCTTTATATGAAAACCTCTAGCCCCAGCATATTTGACAACCCTCACCAGCTACCACAGCATATTTCCACGTGATTCATATTCTCACTATCTCACATAGTATATAAAGAGTTACCCTGGTTAAGTAATGACTTGGAGAAATGAGAGAACAATCATATTCATGCGCTTTCAAAAGTTGTGTATGTCACGAATGATTGTGATAGGATTCAAATAAACGTCTATATACAACAACTCGCTTTAGCTTTAGAGATTTTACAAAATTGTTCTATGCTGCAGTCACAAAAATACTGGTGCAGTTTTGCTACTTCTTTCACAAAACACTTGTACGACCTGATGGTTACTACCAATCAAGAGGTTGTGTGATCCAACAGAAACCGCATGAGGTCTAGTCAGGTTTACAAAAAACAAAGTACAATACCGACTAATAAAGTGCTTTCCTTGTTTATCTAAAACATCTGTACAGCAAAAAATCAACAGGTCCAAATTTTAAAAAAGCAATAATAGATTACCCATTAGAATGACCTTTCCACTGATAGATGTCAACAGCACCTGCATGTAGACAAGACCGATGCTGACTAATAGCCAAGTCCTGAAGTTGTCTCTTCCAGTTTCCTTCTGAAGAAGTAGATATTTGAAAATCAGCACCAAAAATCCCTCTTTGCTTGTGGTACAAAGTTTGGAGTAACTTTGATTTATCAATTGCTTTGTTCCTTCACATGAATGAATGAATGAATGACACAAGAAGTTAGTAAGCCAAAGGTGAAGCATAACTGTTGATAATAATAAGTGAACATAACTTGTATTTAAGCCTAAGTATTATATCAAGAATTCCAAGTCACATTATTTATGCTTTACAATTATGGAGATCATATATATCTATCTTATATAAGGAAGGTCTTAATACATTTGAGGATGTTAAAGGTGTAAAGATTTCAGCTGAGTAAATAAATTATTTTGAAAACCAAGAATCCTTATTGAATAAATCCTGTTTTTCACCAATGTGGTACAAAATTTTCAAGTCAAAAAATCTGCAACTAGAATGCAAGCTCAGTTAATTGGACATTCTAATGCCAAAACCTTATTTTAACCATCAAAATGGATATATATATATATATATATATAAAAGAAGACCATAAATTCACAAGAGAATACATTTGTAAAGTGAAATAGATCCTAAATTAGCAAGTTCAAGAACAAATTAGAACTTTTGATAACTGAAAATCGAGAAAGTAAACACAGAAGTTGGTAGGGAATTTGGTTACCATGAGTTGCAGACAGCGGTGCAGCGAATTATGTGGATGAAATCAAGGAAGGATAAAACGTTACAGATGATATCTTGATTTAGGGCTTGAATAGTGGTCGGAGAAGAAGGACTTCTCCGCTTTTTAGAGGAGGAGGAGGTGATGAGCTCCATGGACACAGAGAGATTTTACGTTGAAGCTGGAATCCCTCGAGACGTATTAACGCCCTGTTCTCGAGTTTAAAATCAAGGTTCTAAACGGCGGCAAGACGTGGCAGTGGCGTAGCGGCGAGGCCATGCCCTCAAGCCTTACGATTAAAGGCGAGGCCATGGCGTTTTTAAGGCGTGGTGGCTTAAGGCGGTAAATTTGTATAAGATATATATTCAAATGTGAATCACTTTTTGGCTGTGAACGTGAGGACAACCGAGAGCGCGACACGTGGCGGCTTTGAGTGTGGTAATGCCTCCCATGAATCGCGCCTAGTCACCCGTCGTGGACCTGACGTGGCACCTAGTCATTCGCCACATGTCGCGCTCTCGGCTGTCCTCACGTTCACAACCAAAAAGTGGTTCACATTTTGGTTGTGAACGTGAGGACAACCGAGAGCGCGACACGTGGCGGATGACTAGGTGCCACGTCAGACTCACGGCGGATGACTAGGCGCGATTCATGGGAGGGCATTGAATTAAAGAGGGGGACCACACTCAAAGCCGTCACGTGTCGCGCTCTCGGTTGTCCTCACGTTCACAACCAAAAAGTGGTTCACATTTGAACTTTCTTCTATGTGTCTATGTTTATGTATACGTATAAAATTGAACAATTTTTAAATTATAATATATATATATATATATAAACGGGTAAATTCTAACCGATACGAAAGGAAAAACTCTAATCGAAATTCAAAATACACAAATTCAAAAAAATCAAAATCACATTTTTAATGCCAAGGCGTGCCATAACGCGCCTCAACAAGCTCGACGCCATGGGGGTTAACGTGGCGGCAAGGTGGCGCCTCGGCGCCATGGCGTGCCAAGGCGCGCCTTTTAAAACATTGTTTAAAATTTAAGGGAAAGAAAGGAGAGGGGAGGAAAGGAAAAGAAAGGGAAAGGGGAATGTTATCCCTCCAAATCATTTCACTTTTGGGAGAATAACTTTCAAGAGAGAAAAAGGAAAAGTTATTCCTCCAAATCTTTTCCTTTCCTTCCTCTAAAAATCTCGAGAAACATTTTTGTTAATTTTCTTAGAAATCCTTTCTTTTCCCTCCTTTAAAAAAACTCAAGAACAGGGCATAAGGGATCTCCAATGCATGACACTCTACTAGAGTGTCATGGACTGCCACATCGGCATTCTACTCACCATACAACTATACTATTTTACACCCACACTCCATAACACTCTAATGAGTTTAATAGATTTCCACATCATATATATATATATAATTTTACCAAAATATTTAAAAATCTACTAAAAACAAGGAATAATACGTTAAAATAAAAACGAAACGAAATTATTTTGAGATTAATGTAATGTTTTATTAACTATTTTATTTTTTATAAATTGAAAAAATAAAAATAAATTACTTATTAATAAATATAATATTATAATATTAAAATAATACATATATACATATATCGTATATAATATTAAAACTAACAATTTAATTATAAAAAAAAAAACAAATAGCTCACTTTACTTATGTGATGGGGATGACACCTCATCCCATTACACTCTTTTTAAACTCCTCTCACAATGCATTACACTCTCTTCAACCTCCCGTTACACTTTCATGAACTAGCATTGAAGATGCCCTAAGCCGGATAGATTTCACATTTTTCTGCTTACTAACAAGATTCAATCATACCGGTTCTTTTGAAGCGGCTTATAAGTTGTTTTGGACCATCTTTTAAAAACCGGATTTTTTAGTTGAGGTCGGTTTCAAGTATTGTTTATGTATTTTTCATTTTTCTACATTTATATATATATATATATAATCAACAATTTGATATCTATAAGTTAAAAACGATAAAAATACACACTACAATAAGTTTTATATTAATCCAAAAACAATAAAAAAAATAATAATAACAAGTTTTACATGTAATTTTTTTTTAAAACGGGTCAAACGGTTTTTTACCGGTTCAACCACTAAACCGGTCGGTTCAATCCTATCCTTTAAACGCCATCAAACCGGTCACAATTGACCCGGTCCTTTCATCGGTTCCCGGTTCAACCGGTTTTTAAAACATTGGTTTTAAAGTGTTTGAATAAAGTGCTTATAGCTTTTCCAGTAAACTATAACGAGTGTTTTTTAGAAGGCAAAAAAAATTGACTTCCTGAAAAAGCAGATAAGCACTTTTGTTCATAAACACTCCCAAACACCCCTGAATTCACGGTCGAAACTTTGGGTGCATAGGATTCCCTTCTTTTTTTCTGGGGGAGGGAGATAAGCAGTTTTAAGTGTTTGGGTAAATATGTTTATCACAGTATGAAAACATATATAAACAGTTTTAAAGAAGTAGAAAGGGATCTAGTTATTTAAAAACACAGTTAAACGTTTTTTTTAATAAGCAGGTAAGCATTCCCAAACACCCTCTGAAAAGGTTTCTAAAGGGTGCATTTGGCATGTGGACCACATGGGTCAGAACAGAAAAAATATTCTCATGTTTGGCATGACATGGAACAAAAACAGAGTTTTTTATTCCACCCAAAAAAGTGGAACAACCTTGGATAAAAATTCAATTTACTATTTTACCTCGATTAACCACTCATTCTTCACGGATTAAATCACTAACTATCTTTCCTTTTCATCAATCTTGCTCATCATGCTCGATGAATCTCCATTATCCATCAACACGATTCACTCCATCCAGGTTTCAACTATAATAATCACCTATCTAACCTTTTGTATTCTTCCATAAACATGCATCTACAAATGAAAATGAATAAAAATTTAGGGTTTTGGTTTTCGATCTTGAAACGTCATGGGGATAAAAACTATAGGAGATTAAGAAGGTGATTTTAGTTTTTGATCTTGAAGCTTC